>CP054672.1:28521605-28869189 GCA_013348765.1 Carpinus viminea | reverse complement strand
TGTACCCAAATAAAACTTCGGTCATTTAAAGTTCATTGAAGATAATCGTATAAAAGCTCGGTTTATTAGCACAATTAGTATATATTTATATATTTACATATTAATTCATAAATATGCATATATATATTAATTAATAAAAATAACTTATATAGCATATAATTTAAAGATAAAAGTTAATCATATGATCATATTTTAAATGATTTAACTATTAAGTATTCGATGCTCATTGAATCAACAATTTGAATTGTTAACCCCCAAATTAGCTTCAACTTTTCATTTCATCTTCTTCATGTCTTCACTTTTCACATTTGAATGTAACCTTAAATCATCCCAAATTAGACATAATGTACAATGCTCCTTACACATAATGACCATGCCTCCACTAGCTCCGCTTCATATGCGATGGTTATAATAGTGTTCATAGAGAGAGGCAATTATGTGTGAATATAGGTGTTGTTTGGTATAATCTTTCTCTCTCACCCTATAGGTCTCCAAGATTCATCTAGTTTCCTTGATGGTCATATTATAAATAAAATTTGTTTGTTATGTTTTAATTTTTCTTATACTTAAATACAAAATTTAAATAATCCGATGCAAGCCAAGCTCAAACTTGGCAAAATTTTGGAGTTAAGGCTTGAGATGGAGCTCGATACCCACTCTAGCAAGCCAAGCTTGTACATGAAATGGGGCTCATGTTGAGCTCAAATTTGAGCTCGACAAAAAATTAATGTGGAAAGCTTAGACAAGCTCCACCGCTCAAGCTCATTTCGTTTACACCCTTACCTGCGTATCTTGAATCTTCACATCATATTGGAAAAGTAGAACATGGAAAAAACCCGAGTTTCCCACCGCATTAATTACTTTAGCCTTTCGGTTGAGAGTTTACGAATATTCAAAGTGTTTAAATTAAAAATGGGAGGTGGTAATTAAAACTACTAAAATTTAAATATATGAAAGATATTGCGATATATATAAATATATATATATCACAATATCTTTCATATATATATATATATATATATATATATATATTTCTTTTAACTGAAACACAACTCAAACTCATACAAGATTAGCTTATTAATTTTGAATCCAAAATTGATCTGGAGTGTGCAAAATATGTAGACGAACTTTTTATTCCCTCACTTTTATTATTCCACTTTAATTCTCATCAAATAATTAAAATAATAATAATTAGTGGGCGGCGTGAGACACATTTTGGCAACGTGATAATTTTGCTTCGTCTTTTGTGGGATCAAAGAGAAAGAACTTTATTAATGTAGTGACCCTAATAATTAACTAGGCATGAGTAGTAAAGGGATGGATTTAGGCTTGGTCACTTAAACCACTTAAAGGCGATTTTGGTAAAGTGCGGATGTACGTTAGGTCAAGTGAACGTACGTTGTTGTTTTTAGTACGGACATATGGTGGGGGACCATCAAATGTACGCTCTACAAACTATACAACAAACATACGTGGGACCACCGAACGTATGCTACTTTTTGAAATACCCCGTGGTTAATACCTGGACGTACAAGGTAGCTTTTAGACGTTGGTAAAAACCACCGGAACATACGCTAAGGTTAGGTAGATGTTCGCTGCTTTTCAAGGAGTTGGTGGCAGCCCTACCCCACTTCATTTCTCACACTCTTCAAACGCCCCTAGGCTACAAGTGTGTGTTTTGTGAGTGTTTGTGACGTTCTTGTGTGTTTTGGAGCTTTCGTGAGGGAAAACTCTTGTAGTTTTGTTTCAGGGAGGTAACATTCAACTCCTTAGCTTTTATTACGTCCTTATACTGTTCGTTTGTTGTTTTGTTGTAATTGGTTGTAGTGTTAGATGTTGTGTCTTAAATCTTGCTTAAGTTAACGTTTTGTTAAACTTAGCGTTGTTCCTTTGCATTGAGGTTTCAATTTGAGTTAGGAGGCCTTAGGAGTCTGTGATGGCCTTAGGAGTCGAAGAATAAGGCACGTGGAGAAAATGAGGTTCTCCTTGAAAGGCGTCGAGAGGACATACGGTCTTGTGAACAGATGTACATCCCATCGTAATGCCGGTGGATGTACAGCCTCGAGCACGTACTACTAGAGTATGACAGGAAACCCTATTTTCACCAGCTGTCCTGTAGCTCCTATTTTTCTTACTTTAGAGTTGTTTTGGTAGAAGTATGACTAATAGATAGTTTTTCACAGATTTGGAGAACCCGGATCGATTAGAGTATTTGGAGACACTTTTCAACCGGTGAGTTTTAACTCACATAATGCTTAATGTTACTTTTCCATGCACTGCACATCTATGTTGTGTACCAAGAAAACATGAATATTTTACAACTCTCACTGTTATACTTGTTGCATATGAACTCTGGCATTTTGAGAAAAACGTTGTGTTGAATATGCTAATAAAGTGGGAACCACATGCACGAGTGCGCTCGAGCACACTAAGTGTCACTATTATACTTATTGCATATGAACTCTGGCATTTTAAGAAAAACGTTGTGTTGAATATGCTAATAAAGTGGGAACCACATTTATTAAAGTTGTAAACCCTAGTTTTAGGCCTATAAATACATAATTATCATATTAGTTTAGGGAGGCTATGAATTATGAAATTTCATAGGAGAAAGAAGAGAGTTTTAAGGTTTCCCATCTTTTGGATCTCAACTTTGTGATTCTTTATTTGTAAGCACTCATTTTTCCATCAAGAATGTTTTGTCTATCAATAACATGAAAGGCTAAACCTTCAATTAAGATTGAATATGAAGCCTCACTTATGATTAGCAATGTAGTTTCATGTAATTAATATTTTCCAATTTAATGATTCAATTGCATTATTGTTTTACCTTTTATCAATTAGAATGATTCTTGGATATCTTTTGTGATTTAAGGATACATTATATGATTTAGGATAGTTCAATACAATTGATTGCTTGGTTTTCTTGATTAAAAGATTGGATCTTCCCTATGATTTATTCTCTGGATACAATTGATGTTTTGATATAGATTGGATATTTTCTTATGATTTACAGACACAGTTAATGATTTAATTGAATATTGGATTTCTTTTGTGATTTGGATTAAGAAGGGATAAGGGGATGTTTTGATTAACTCTTTAAGGCAAACATACCTAAGATTTATATGTGAGAACTTTGGGGAATATTATAGATCATGGAACTATGTTGTTATGAATGTGTAAGTGTGGATTCTGAAACCTTAGTGCTTCGTCAATAGATTACTTTCACTTAATTTGTTTTATGCTTTTGTTTTTATTCAAACATCAATCATTCAAAACTAGGAACTAGATTAGAATTAAATTGCTTTAGATTTAAACTTGCTTTCAAGAATACAATTCCACTGTGAGTTCGACCTCACACTTGCAAACCATTATATTGCAAACAATTTGGCACTTAAGTAATTAAAATTTGCATAGCATGCAACATTGTGGGATGACAATTTATCATCAATGCAATATAGATATAATATATGTTGTAACTAGAGATTCAAGTCATAGTTTAAGCGATAGTCTACCCAAGATATTACCCATTCTTAGCAAGGTTGGCGTTATCTCGAGTGACCTATAATACAATGTCGGTACCCCAACTATTGTACGCTACCGTCCATAACATTAATAGCCTAATCGAGTCCAACTTCAAGTGGCCCACGCTAATAATGATGTATGTCTAGTAATAATGAGTCTTATGACCTACCAATCAGACATGATTGTCTTTGTCACAAACAACCATTGGATACAAGGCCCATACAACACACATGCATTTGACCTTAGAGTTAACATGTATAGTAAGCTTATAACCGTTATCCCACACGTACCGGTGTACTATGTCATACGATGCATTAGCGCTTAACATGCCTAGTGTAGTGACCCAAATTACTAACTAAGTATAAGTGGCTTAGTTGGGAAAGTTGATTTGGGCTTTGGGTCATTAAGGCTACTAGAGGGTAATTTGGACCTTTAGGCGACGTGTCGCTAGGTTAGGTGGACGATGTCTCTGTCTATGACGTCTGTGAGACCATCAGACGTCTCACGCAAACCGTACTGGCAGATGTACGTGGGACCACCGGACGTATGCTACTTTTTGAATATCCTCTGGATAATACCTGGACGTATGAGATAGCCTTTGAACTACTAGGCAAGAACCACCGGACGTATACCCCTTTGCCGGACGTTCGCTGCTTTTTGGGCCTATAAATAGAGCCCTACCCCCTCATATTTCACACAGTTTTCAGAACGCCCCTAAGCTGCCAAAGTGTTTCCAAAGTGTTTTCAAGCTTAGTGAGTGTTTGGTGAGCGTGTGTGCAAGGAGTTTGCGAGTTCAGAATGTTCGTTAAGCGGAACTCTTGCAATTTTGTTTCAAGGAGGTAACATTTGATCCATAGTTTTTATTTACTACGTTGTTATTGTTTAGATGTAGTGGTTAGCTTAGTTGCACCTTAAAACCGCTTGGTTAACGTTTGGTTAGTTTAGCGTTGTTACTTTGCATGGAGGTTTTAAACTAGACTAAAAGGCTTTAGGTAGTACCGGTAGGAGTGAGGATAGGCGGTGGAGAGAAAATGAGGTTCTCCCGAGAACCCCACTGATGACGTCTGATGTCGAGAGACATGTCTGACTTGTCGTTGCTGACGGACGATGCCTCGAGCAGACGTCTGATCCGTGTGGCGAGAAACCCTATTTTGCCAAATGTCCCATAGCTTTTGTTTTCCTTGATTTAGGGCAGTTATAGTGGAATTAGGACTAATAGAAGGTTTTCCACAGATTTGGAGAACCGGACCTTTGGATTTTTAGAGAGCGTATCGACCCGGTGAGTTTTAACTCACATAATGCATTATTATTTTCCATGCTTCGTTTATTTTGTGTACCAAGAAAACATGCATATTTTACAACTCTCATATTTGTACTTATTGCACATGAACTCTCTGTCATTTTGGAAAAACGTTGTGCTAAATTAACCAAGTGAGACTTGTAAAAAGACATGCATGTAAAATACAAACAAGATAATTTGCATTGTATGACATGGTACACCGGTACGTGCGGTAGTAATGGCCATGGGCTTACTATACATGTTAGCTTTATGGTCAAATGTGTGTATTATGTGAGGCTGTGGATCCATTGGTTTCGTGACCTTGATGCAACCATTCCCAATGGTTCGGTCACTACAGGACGGACGTCATTAGTTGGTGTAGGCCACTCGGGGTCGGACCCGATCGTGCCACTAATGTTACGTACGGTATGTTATGCAATGGTTGGGGCATTGGCATTGTATTATAGGTCCCTCGGGACAGCATCAACCCTGCTGAGAAGGGGTAATATCTCGGGTAAACCATACTGTTGAACTATGACTATTGTTGATACCATATGCATATATCATTCTTATACATCTATCACGTATAATTAAATCATGGAGGCTGTTTTGCTCAATAAATACACAGTTCATTTCCAAAAACTAGCATATGTATTATCTGCGTTAAAAATCACTAAGTCTTAGACTTACCCTTTTGTTTATGTCTTTCCCCATCATTTGAATAATTGCATGGTTTAGCTGCACTAGATGAGGATGCCATTGGAATTCGTGGGTGATTGGTTAGGACTGATACGGGTAATTTTTGAGGACATGGACCGGTTTGGCTTAGGACAATGTGGGAGGATGGAGGATCTGATGCATATGATCGAGATTCGATCTCGTTAGCTTTGTTAAAGCTTAGGTCTAGGCTTTGATCTGTTGATCTTTTGAGAACCATGCTGATGTAACATATTTTGGGATGTATCTATTTTTCTTATTGACAGTTTGATGACCGGTACACTAATGACTACTTGTTATATTATGGATGTAGTATTCTATCTCTGGTATTGCTATGTGATGTTTCGTTTACTATCTCTTAAATCTCATAGTTTTGGTAAAGTCTTCCGTTGCAGTTTTCTCGTTACGACGAGGAAAGTGATTTTTTGGAGGTCGTGTCTCGGAGGGACATGGCGAATGATGGCGTCGAGGGTCAATTCTGGTTAATTGATATTCCTTGGGCGGGCATCACACCTAGGCGTTAAGTTGTTTCTACACCAACTTCCTAATCAAATGTTCATGAAACTGCTAGTTGCCTTAATGGATAAGCTATTGAAGCCGTTTACGGTGTTTCATAGTAAGCGACTTGGCTAAACAATAGGACTTGCTAGGTAGTTTGCTTGTTTTGGCATCTTTTACATGCATGCTCTTACAAATCTCATCATGTTCGTTATCTTATTTAAGCACAATGACTTCACAAAATAGAGTTCATAGTAGGTCCAAATGTATTTCATTGGAGTTGTAAAGATGCATGTTTAGTACATATAAAATAATCGTGCAATGTGAAAAAAATAACAACAAATATCCATATGAGTTTGTACTTACTAAGGCCGTAAAGTTCCTCCACGATTTCCTCCAAATGTTCCACACCCTCAAAATCTAAGAAAATACCTAAAATCAATCCTAGATTTGAGCGAAAATGAGTCTTAGACCTAAAAATGTCCAAAACAAAGTTTCTTGTTTGTTATTGTGAACCCACTACGCCCACCCTTGCATCATTCACTTTGGCAGCAAACATTACCAAACAATGCGAATGTTAGGGCTTGAATGAATGTTGACTAGAAAGAAAGGTACAAACGTTCTCTACTAGGCTGAAAACTCATTTCAAACCAAACAGCCTTATAATCACTCCTAAGCAAGTTTTAAGGCTACAACAAGGTTTCTAACATACTCCTAGTCCAAAATAACATCTCCATGCAAAATAAAATACGTTCAACAAGAATGAAATGCTAACCCATGTTGAAACCAAGATTAAAACCCAAAACAACAACATAAGCCCAAAACTAGCAACCAAGCTATGAAAACACTTGATCAAAGTAACAACTAAGCAAAGAATAAGCTAAGTTAAAAGGTTACCTCTCTAGAGCAAGAACCTCCACGAAAGCCTTTATTCTTTTCTCACAACTCACAAGACACCCAAGTAGAGTTTTTCTACGACTCAAAAGGTAGAATGAGGCTTAAAAGGGCATGGAAAGGGGTATTCATAGGGTTGGAAAAGCTAAGGACACTACTATGACAATCATGCAAGTTAGCGAATATTCAGTGGTCCTAGGGTGAGCATTGGTATTGTTCTCAAAGTGGTTCACGGGTTCTGAGGTGTATGTTGGGTCATTATCTAGTGAGTCAAAATTTCATTAACAAACATTAGCGGTCCCTATGCAAATATTCGGTGTACTTTATTACCCAGTGGTTTCTTGGTTGTAGGCCAAATGTGATGTGGATCAGATTGCCTCAAAGTTCATTAAGACAAAGGTGGCGTAAGCGTGAAGACACCCGAGGATGGTGACACGCCACAAACTAAAAGGAGTCCGACGCTCCCTTCAATCTCGACCCGTAGCTTTCCAGAAGCTTCTGTAATGCCGCTTGCAAAGCCGTCGATCTCGACCCTGGACGACAAAGTTATTTTAGTGTCCCGCATCGCTCACTTACCCATCCGACGCTTAGTGTGTTTTGGCTTAAACCAATTTTATTAATTAATTTTCCTTCTAGGACTCGCTTTAATTTACTTTTCCTTCTAGCGTGGTTTTAGATTACTTTTCTTTTATGATATGTAATCCTAGTTTATCTTAGATTACTTTTCCTTCTAGAATGTGTAATCCTAGTTTATGTTAACCTTTTATGCTTTAGCCTCTAAGCCTATAAATACAGGCTTAGACCATTTGGAAAAACAGTTCATTATTATTATTGATTTTGTTTAATAAGAATACTCAGAGTTGAGTTTCTTGTTCTTTTTCCTTCAAGCTTTAGATAGCATCTATTGCTTAGAGAAGATTTCTTTGATTTTGTGATAGTCTTACAATCTTAGGAATATTTATCCATACATTTCTTTTCTTGATTATTTATGTTCTAACCTGCATTGGTATATCGAGCCCAGTCTCTTTCCATGGCACCAGTCACAAGGGGAAGGGGTAATCGTTTTGCACACTCGGAGGACAGAAATGATCATGAAGAACCAGTTAGAGAAAAATCACTGGCAGTCTATCAAGCACATTCGGAGGCACAATTTGCCAGCTTGAGGGAACAAATTGCAGTCCTCACAAGGCAGTTTTCCACCAAGAATGTTCAAGACAGATGTCGGCATATACCCTCACTGCACGACTCGGAGGAGGAAGACGCACATGTTGAGAGTGAATATGGAAACCCTTTTGCGGAGCGCGGAGTGCACAAGCATCAACCTCTTGTACAAGCTTAGGTCAATCGGTGGGAATCCGATTTCAAACTCGATATTCCAAAATTCAACGGGGATCTCCAACCCGAGGAATTCATGGACTAGATAGCGGCGGTTGAAGAAGTTCTTGATTTCAAAGGGGTACCTAAGGATCGACGAGTTTCTTTGGTCGTAACCAAGTTCCAAGGAAGAGCGGCAGCGTGGTGGCAGCAATTGAAGCAATCCAGGACTCGGTTAGGCAAATCAAAATCAACAGATGGGAGAAACTGTTGAAGCACATGGGGCCGGCCTTCTTGCCATACAACTATACCCGAACCATGTATCAGCGGCTACAAAATTTAAGCCAAGGTTCGAAGACCGTGGATGAGTACACGGAAGAATTCTACAAATACTTGACACGGGTTGAGTTAGCAGAGATGGATGATCAATTAGTATCCCGATACATTGGGGGCCTGCGACAAAACATTCAAGATTCATTAAATCTTTTTGATCCCGTTAACGTATTTGCAGCTCATTAAAGAGCCATTCTATTGGAGAAAACGGCAGCCAAAGGATCCATAGGCTTCTTTAGGCGTGGCACGGGGGTAGCACCACTCGCTACAATGGGCTGTTCACACCTTAAAACACCACCCAATCATCAATCCCAAATAGGGCTCCAACTACAACCAGCCCACCTAACCAGAGTGCAACGACGAATGGGCCTAAATGCTTTAAGTGTGGTGAACCGGGCCACAGAATTGCGGATTGCTGCAAGGGAGATAAATATGGAAAGGGTCTACTCATTGACTCGAGAAACGCCTTCGATGAGCAAGGCGTTAAAGAAGAGCAACAAACCTTCGACGACTACGGGGACGTAGAAGAAGAACTCATTACCGGAGATAGCGGGCCTAGCTTAATGGTGAAAAGGATATGTTCTACACCCCGAAAGATGGAAGGAGATGACGAACAGCAGCATAACCTTTTTCACTCCATATGCACTATTGGAGGTAAGGTTTGCAAGCTAATCATTGATGGAGGTAGCTGTGAGAACATGGTAGCAGAAGAAGCAATTCAGAAGCTGGCCCTAGACATAGAGAAACACCCCACACCATATCGCTTGGAGTGGCTCAAGAAGGGAAATGAGGTAATAGTATCAAAACGTTGCCTTGTACATTTTTCTATTGGCACCAAATATAAAGATAACACTTGGTGTGACGTGGTGGCCATGGATGCCTACCACCTGTTACTGGGGAGACCATGGCAATATGACCGAAATGCGCACCACGATGGACGGAAGAATACCTACAGCTTCTTGGTGGATAATGTGAAGCTTACTCTCCTATCTAACCTGGGAGACGTAACCAAACCCCCAAAAGAGGTGGGCCAAACATTTCTAGCCAAAAGAGAATTCATAAGAGAAATGCTTGATGCTGATCAAGTATACTTACTCTATGGCAAAGAATGTAGCCTAATGAAGATCATACCAAAGGCAGTTACGGGTTTGCTAGAGGAATTTACTGATGTATTCTCAAAAGACCTGCCAGAGGAGCTACCGCCCCTACATGACATTCAACACCAAATTGATTTGGTGCTCGGGTCTAGCCTTCCCAACCGACCACACTACCGCATGAGTCCCAAAGAGCATTAAGAATTATGAAGACAAGTGGAGGAACTATTGGCTAAAGGACACATTTGGGAGAGCCTGAGCCCATGTGCAGTTCCAGCATTGCTCACACCCAAGAAAGATGGGAGATGGAGGATGTGCATTGACAGCCGTGCCATCAACAAAATTATGGTACGATATAGATTTCCCATTCTGCGATTAGATGATTTATTGGATCAATTGAGTGGGGTAACTATATTTACCAAACTAGATTTGAAGAGTGGTTACCACCAAATCCGAGTACGGGTTAGCAATGAGTGGAAGACAGCGTTTAAAATGTGTGAGAGACTTTATGAATGGTTAGTGATGCCGTTAGGGTTATCTAATGCTCCCAGTACCTTTATACGAGTAATGAACCAGATATTCCGCCTATTCATCGGCAAATCAGTGGTCGTCTACTTCGACGACATCCTCATTTATAGCTCCAACCCAGAGACACACATCCAACACATAAGGGAGGTACTCCTCGTGCTACGACAAGAGAAATTTTATGCAGCACCGGCCAAGTGTTCTTTCATGACTAAGTCAGTATTTTTCCTTAGATATGTGGTGTCCAAGGATGGATTAGCAATGGACGAGTCTAAAGTAGCAGCGGTTCGCGATTGGCCTCTCTTTACTGCACTACATGAGGTACGTAGTTTTCACGGATTGGTGTCCTTTTATTGTCGTTTCATTCACAATTTTAGCACCATATTGGCACCAATCACGGAATGCATGAAGGCGGGAAAATTCTTATGGAATGAGGCAACTACTAACGCCTTCGAGTTGATCAAGGTCAAATTGACCACAGCTCCATTATTAGTCCTCCCCAACTTTGACATATTGTTCGAATTGCATTGCGATGCATCCAAGATAGGCATTGGAGCGGTGCTTAGCCAATTGAGCAAACCAGTGGCCTATTTCAGTGAGAAGTTGAAGAGCGTACAACTCAATTATAGTACTTACGACATTGAGTTCTACGCCTTAGTGTAGTCGCTAAAGCATTGGAGCTCCTACCTCGCCTATAATGACTTCATCTTGTACTCTGAGCATGAAGCGCTGAAGCACCTCAACAGTCAAGATAAGTTATCTGCTTAACATGCTAAATGGGCTACTTTCGTGTAGCAATTGTCTTTCACCATCAAGCACAAATCAGGGGCATTGAACAAAGTGGCCGACGCCCTTAGCCAGAAGACATCATTACTCACTACCATGAAATCAGAAGTAATAGGGTTTGAATTATTGAAAGATTCCTTATCTATTGACCCGTTTTTTGGCCCTATTTTATAAGATGTGTCCACAAGAGCGCAAGGAGGCTTTGTATTGCATAATGGGTTCCTTTTCAAAGGCACTTAGCTATGCATTCCTGAAGGGAGCCTACGACTGAAAATTATCAAAGAACGCCATGATGAAGGTCACATGGGGCGAGATAAAACATTTCAACTGGTGGCCGAACAGTTCTATTGGCCAAGTATGCAGAGAGAAGTGGACAAACTAGTGAAGAGTTGCAAGGTATGTCAAGTATCAAAAGGATCGGCTACCAATGCTGGCCTATATTTACCTCTTCCTATTCCAGAACAACCATGGACAAATGTGAACATGGATTTTGTGTTGGGTTTACCAAGGACACAAAAAGGTAATGATTTCGTCTTTGTGGTTGTTGATAGATTCTCTAAAATGGTGCACTTCATTGCGTGCAAGAAAATCGCCAATGCGATCAATGTGGCACAATTATACTTTAGAGAAGTATACCGCCTGCACGGGTTACCTTTGTTGATAGTATCCGACCACGACACAAGATTCCTTAGCCATTTTGGCGATGCTTATGGAGGTTATCAAACACAAAACTTGATTTCAGTAGCGCCTACCACCCACAAACAGATGGACAAACAAAAGTCGTTAATCGATCATTGGGAGCTCTACTTCGAAGTTTGGTGGGGGAACACATTAAGTCATGGGATACAAAATTGTTTCAAGTCGAGTTTGCCTACAACCATTCCACAAACTGGAGCACGGGCTTAAGCCCATTTACCATCATTTATGGGAGTAATCCTCGTGCCCCACTAGACTTGGCACATATCCCAAACATGACGAGAACAAACACAACAGCGGAAGACCTGATGATCCAAATCCAGAAAGGCCACAAATTAACAATCTAGAAATTACAAGAGTCCACTGCCAAGTATAAGGCAAGCGTCGACAAGAAGAGACAAGCCGTCGAATTTGAGGAAGGAGATTTCGTGTGGGCTATCTTGACAAAAGACAGATTCCCTGTGGGAGAATACAACAAGTTGGCAGCTCGTAAAGTGGTTCCGGTAGAGATAATTGCAAAAATCAATCCAAACGCATACCGGTTGAAGCTACCAAGCCATATTAAGATGTCTGATGTCTTTAATGTTAAACACCTTGTTCCATTTATAGAGGACTCATCAGAGGAGGATGCAAATTCGAGGATGAATTCTCTTCAACCTGGGGAGGATGATGTGGATCAGATAGCCTTAGAGTTCATGAAGACAAATAGGGGTGACGTAAGTGTGAAGACACCCTAGAGGATGGTGACACGCTCACAAACTCGAAGGACAAGAGAACACCGTCCGGATGGCCCCTCAGCCCATCCCGACCCGTAGCTTTCTAGGAAGCTTCCAGAACGCGCCGTTCGTAGGCTGTTCGATCCCCGTTCGGACGGACGGGTTACTTTTGGTGTCCCATTTGGACATTCACTTACCCGTCCGGACGCTTAGTGTGTTTTGGCTTAAACTGCCTTTTTAATTACTTTTCCTTCTAGGACTTTGTTTTAATTTACTTTTCCTTCTAGTACACGGTTTTAGATTACTTTTCCTTCTAGGATGTATAATCCTAGTTTATCTTAACCTCTTTTATGCTTTAGCCTCTAAGCCTATAAATACAGGCTTAGACCCTTTGGAAAAACAGTTCATTATTATTAGTTTTGTTTAATAAGAATACTTAGAGTTGAGTTTCTTGATTCTTTTTCCTTTAGGCTTTAGATAGCATTTACTACTTAGAGAAGATTTCTTTGATTTTGTGATAGTCTCACAATCTTAGGAATATTTATCCCTTCTGTTTACTGTTTTCTTGATTATTTATGTTCTAACCCTGCATCAAAATGTTTGGTGGTGTGAATGTTTTGTTAGAACCAAAAACAAAATCTTTCTTCTAATGATCCTTAATGAACCGAAAAATCTTGCTAACCTTCTTACCAAGCTAAACACAACCTATTAATTATCCGGGACACTACACATACAAGTGAGGGTGAGTGTTAAAGTATTGATTAATTGATTAACTTTACTTATTCCTATAAACTTAAGCTTTTGGGATAAGTAATGATTTAGCAAGCTTAAACTTTACTTCTTGTCGTTAATTTCATAACCTTTTAATCTTTGAAGTGTGTAACGGTGTAAATCATATAAGAAACTAGTTTAATAAAGTGATATGTATTCTTAAAGCATGTAAGAAACACGTGTCACTTTATTAAACTGGTTTGTATGAATTAGATACAAACTGATTTGTAGCTAATTTATGTCCAAATAACAATTGATTAGAGATCCACAATGGACTAGGTTACTGCTCTCAAAGAGACAAACTAATTAGAAAGAGAAAAACTTTTAACTTTAGTAAGAACTTGACGTAAATTAGATCCCCTAATAGTAAAGTGTCAAGTCACCTAGGCATACCAAAATCAATGAGCGGTTCACACACAATCGAGAGGTGCCCTGATAAGCTTTGGATGTCGAACATTCAAACCCCTTAACTTGCACATGTTAATTCTTTAGCACTATTTTGTTGTTGTTTTAGTGTTTTCAGATTTTTAATATAGATGCAAGAAATTTCATTGATTTTGAGCTTAAAGCACACTTTGAGAAGACCTAGAAAATGTGGTTGCCTATCTAATCATAATAGAGGCGATATGATGTGGTTAAGCTTAATCAAATCAAGGAAATGATTACATCGAAATTTCTCTAATTGGAGTTAAAATTGAATTGGATTAAATTTCGAATTTTGCACACGTCTTAGCATTGCTTCTAGGGTTTGTTTTACACTCTATAAATAGGCCTCTAAGCCTTGAAGAGAGGGTACTTAGTTTTAGACAAAAAAAAAAATCTTCTTAGAGGCTTGAAGAGAAAATGAACATGGCAGGAGACCATTCTAGAACCACCATGAGTAGCTAAATTCATAATATGGTGTTGATGTAGCCATTTCCAAATAACAATGGTTTAATTGTATTTTTAACTTAAGAATTTTCTATATGCATGATGGTTGTACAACTTAGAAAGTTTAAAATTTATACTCAATCATTATGAAATTATTTTCTTACCTTAGAAATTTTATTATCTTGATTGAATTAAATCATTCATATTCTTTGTGATTATATGAATGATTGTTATACAACGGTTTTAACTAACACATAATCAAAATGATTTGATAGGTCATGCCTAGGGGAGGCGAATTACTCTACATCATAGCTTAGTTTAATTTAGGTAGAGAATTCATATGACTCGAAGATGAGTTATGCTTATCCCTTGATTGCATGTAACTGATTAAGCGATTTGATAGTCCATACATAAAGAAGACAGACCGTACTGTATCTAGAGGTTAGGCAGACGGTCTATGCTAACCAAAGATGAATTATACTTATTTCTTAATTATGGTATTTTCTCGACTACTTGGGTGGAAGTATGAATTTTTCTTGTTAATTTATGATTAACCATAGTTATGCGGTTAGCGGTGAAATCATCCACCTATTCTTTCTCTCATTATTACTATATATCTTTATTTTTAGAAAACAAAAACAAATCAACTTTCTTTAATTGAGTTATTTTTAATCTTGAAATGCTTAATAACAACGCATGTGCAGTCCTTGAGATTCGATACTCTCAATATAGTCCTATCTTAAAAAAAATTCATTCTGTTGCGAGTAATTTTTTTTATTATTGATATATTTGCACACGAAAAACCAGATGATGCCCCCATCAACTTAACTCCCATTCTTAATCGATAGTACCAAAAGCCCCATTGAAGGCACAACAACCACCTTAACCACCACCACTAATCACCACCTTCAATTACTACCTTCACCACCTTTCAGATTTGATTTGATTTTGCAGTTTGGCATGACACAACATATGTCAATTTAAATAAGTGGTGGAACTTTGATTTGGGCTTTTTACTAACTCAAATCTCATTGGCTATTTGGTTTTCCTTAATTTTAAGTTTATTTCTAATTTGCATTTCATGGTATATATTCTAAATTGGATGGTTAGTTTAAGGAAAAAATAAGTGCTTTATTATTAGTATATAGCTTGAAGTGTGGTGGGTCACTTTTTGGTTGTTGTCCAAGTGCCAAAAATCAGCGCCAATTTTTTTGAGAAATATTACACTTAGTAAATTATTTTTTTCAAAATTAGTTATTGAATGATGTAAGTGTAACTATCTCATAAAATTTATTATTTTAAAAATACATTATTATCTCATATGATGGTAACACATCACTTAGTAAAATTAGGAAGGACCCAATTGGGCTAGCTAACTACTATTAGGCTATGCCTTCTCTCTAGAAATGCTTCATTTTTCTCTCTTTCCAAGCAACACCAAAGAGAAAAACACATGGAAAGGAAGAATGATTTCAATGTTCTTCCCTCTTTCCCTTTTCTAGTAGTAGCTCGTTGTCTTCTCTGGGTTTTCTCGATCTCCATTTTGGCGGTTTGCTTTAGATCTAGTTTCTTCAAACTTAAATATGATCGTCTTTATCAGTTAATGCGTGTTTTCTTTTGTATTTGGGCTATTCATGTCTTAGATCCAATATACTTGGAGCAAACCTGTTTTTTAACTATAATTATACATGGGTTAACGGAAGTTTAAACTCATAAATATGCATTTGATTGTATCTAAGACTTTGTAACGTCATAACATTTGACTATGATTTTTATAACTTTATGTATTGTAAGAACCGTATGCTCTCTATTGTAAGAACTTTATGCTCTTAATATTTCATCAACAAAATTTACATATTTAAGTTTTAATATATATATGCACTAGAACCATCAATAGGTTTTGCAAACTATTTTTCTTGAATAAGATTTTTATTTTTTATTTTTAGGAAACTTGAACTTCCACCGATTTACAAAACCGAAAAACTCTCACTTATCCCCCAATCTTCTGTCAAATGCAAGCAGAATGCCCATCACGTGACTTTTGATTTTCGACCTCCGTTTTGCCCTCGAAATACCTAAACTACCCTCATTCGATAAGAGGCAAATTTAAGGTTAAGTGTTCATTTCAACACTTAAGGAGTCAAAGGAGTCAAAGGACCCAAACACTTGGGGAACCACGGTTGGTCTGTCGACAACGAACCATTGTGGTACAAGTTACTCAAAATCCCATCTAAAATTGTTTGGATTAACGATAATCAAGTAAGTTTGTGCTCTAGATTAGGGATTGTAAAATAAATTTCTTATGGAACAATCTGTATTGGATGTTTGGGGTTTTGCACGTAAGTGCTCTGGATTAGGGATTTCAGTAGATTTGTTTTAGGGTTTAGGTACTATGTCATATTTTCGCTTTTTAAAGGGTGTGGGGTTTGTCAAACAAATATGTGAAAAGTTGTCATATGTTTATGGTTTATGGTCGTTGGTTAATATGAAGATGTTGTTCTTTTGTCCGAGCTAAGTGGTCCCCGTCTTCGATTGTGTTGTACGTGGTAGCACTATGAGTTTTATTACTTTTATACATCGAATAAAAGTGGTCAAGTGGTCCCTTTATGTTTGCTTGTGACCTATTATTGTGCATTTCATGGTTGCTTCTTGAGCTTGAAAGGACAAGTGTTAATGTATTGGCGAGAGATTCACTTTTTGTGCAGATTCTTTGTTTATTATGTAGGGGTAATGTGGTTCTTTGGGTGTATGAATTTGTTGAGACGCACAATGTTTTCAAATTACCACTTGCACCTTGTGGTTTTGTTATGGGTACTATGAGCATAGGGCTAGTTGTGCATTCTTGTTTATTGTGTAGGGGTAATGTAGTCCTTTGGGTGTATGAATTTGTTGGGACTGCACAATATTTTCAAATTACCACTTGCACCTTTTGGTTTTGTTGTGGTTGCTATGAGCATGGGCTAGTTGTGCGCTTCTTGTTTATTGTGTAGGGGTAATGTAGTCCTTTGGGTATATGAATTTGTTGGGACAACACAATGTTTTCAAATTACCACTTACACTTTGTGGTTTTGTTCGTGGTTGCTATGAGCAGGGCTAGTTGTGCAATTCTTGTTTATTGTGTAGGGGTAATATAGTCCTTTGGGTGTATGAATTTGTTGGAGACATAATGTTTTCAAATTACCACTTGTACCTTGTGGTTTTGTTCGTAAGCTATGACAGGGCTAGTTGTGCAGTTCTTGTTTATTGTGTAGGGTAATGTAGTCCTTTGGGTGTATGAATTTGTTGGGAGCATAATGTTTTCAAATTACCACTTACACCATGTGGTTTGTTCGTGGTCGCTATGAGGACAGCAACATGGACAATTGTCTCTTAGGGGCAATTTTCTAAACGGGCAATTTTCTCAAAGGGCAATTTTCTAAAACTTGTGTTTGTCAATAAAAGTTAGGTTGTTTTTCGGTGCTAAAATAGTTAGGGTTTAGGTCGTTTTAGTTTGCATTTATTTGTTTACATCAAATTCATTTATGAAGATATAAAATAGTAGTTTAAATTCATTGTGCTTTTTAGGATCGATATCTATAGCCTTGTCATTGTTATGAAATGATACTTATGATAGAATATATGTTTTCATTAGGGTCCATTGTTGGCCATCATCAATGATTGTGTAATTTTCAAAAAGGGTAATTTTCTCAAAGGGCAATTTTCTCAAAACTTGTGTTTGTCAATAAAAAGTTGGGTTGTTTTTCAAAGTGCTAAAATAGTTAGGGTTTAGGTTGTTTATGTCATTTTAGTTTATGCTTATTTGTTTACATCAAATTCATTTATGAAGATATAAAATAGTAGTTTAAATCCATTGTGTGCTTTTAGGATACGATATCTATAACTTTGTCATTGTTATGAAATGATACTTATGATAGAATATATGTTTTCATTATGGTCCAGTTGTTGGCCACCATCAATGATACTTATGGTAGAATATATTTGTCAATGGATGTGGCAGAATATGTGATGGGTACACGTTGTTATATGTTTGAGGTGCACCATGGGGGTATTTTTAATAGGCAATTTAGGGTTAATTATATTGGGGGCAACATGAGTAATTACCCTGACCCATATCTAGGTAACAACTTGACATTTTCTGATATTGAGGATGTGTGTAGTACATATGGGTATAGGTCCAGAGACCTTATTTATTACAGTTTACCAGGAGTGTCTTTAGACCAAGGATTACGACTTATATCAGATGACTTTAGTGTAAATGAAATGGTTTCAAGACATTTAGATCATGATCTTCTAGTATTGTACATAGTAAGTTATGGTGTAACTGATGATGTAGTTGATGAGGACAAAGAGGAGGATTCAGAGTATGAGAGGACAGTTGTTTATAGAAAGGATCCATTCTGGGATTCAGTGCTTAGTGATGATACTGATTGTATGGATTCTGATGAGGATGCTACTAATATGCCGGTTGATGAGGGGGTTGGAGATGCCGAAGGGTTGTTGATGATGAAGATGAAGGTGTGGAATGGGATGTTGGTGCCGATGGTCATAGAGGGTCATGCCGGTCATAGTAATCGGGTCATAGCAATCGGGTCATGGTGGTGAGGGTGGGTGATGGTGGGAATGGTGCTATGGAGGGTGGGGATCAAAGGATGGTAGTGAGAGGAGCATGATAGTGATCACCGCAATCACCACATGGTAGTGATGATGATAGGGAATTGTTTTCTACACGCAAGGATGTAACCAAAAGAGTTCCTTTTGATCCTATGACATGAGTAATCCCACATTGGTTGTAGGAATACATTTTGCAATGCAGATGAATTTAGAAAAGTCATTAGACAATACAATATTCTTAGAGGAAAGGATTTGAAATTCAAAAAAATGAGAGGAAGAGGATTGTTGTTGTTTGTAAGGATGAGAGGTGTAGGTATAGGGGGAGGAGAAGGATGAGATGACATTTCTTTTAGTATCCCTAAGGCCCAAACACAGCTGCAATAGGACATACCAAAATCATTTGATAACTTCATCTTGATTGCTTGATTGGTGTATAGAGTCCTTTAGGGAACAACCAAACATGCCAATAGATGTCTTGCACAAAAATTAAGGCAAAGTATAATGTTGATATCCATGTGAGTTCCTATATAGGGCAAGGAAAGAGCAAGAGAAACGATCTATGACAAGGAGGATAAGCAATACCATCGGTTGTGGGATTATTGCTCAATGGTGAGGAGGACTAATGTAGGTAGTTGTTTGATCTTGATGGTTGAGAGACCAATGCCTCGTGCCATGCAGATTTTAGAGGCTTTACATTTGTTTTGCAGCCATGAAGAGTGGTTTTCTGCAGGTTGTAGGCCTGTTGTGGGTCTTGATGCTTGTTTCCTTAAGGGAATGTATAAAGGGCGTTCATGTCCGCTAGGGGATGCAAACAACAACATGTACCCTATTGCAATGCTGTTGTAGAGGCAGACGAAAGATTGTTGGACATGGTTTCTAGAGGCACTTGTTAGATCTTGGCCCCATCGAACATAGGGTTCACTTTTGTTTCGGATCGACAAAAGGTAAAGTAGTTTTAGTCATTTGTTTCATTTGTTTAATTTTGCCCGATGGATGATTTATTTTGTGTAGTACTAATTTAATTTTGAACTATTGTGGCCTCATTCCAAGCATAGAACAAGTATGCCCACTTCCGAGCATTATACATGTTAGACACTTGTATGAATTTTGAAATCATGGTCATCGGTGTGCTATTGAAGGATCTTTTATGGCGAGCAGCTGCATCCTACACAAAGACGGAATTCTACGAAGTAATGGAGGATATAAAGAGAATTAGTAAGGATGCACATGCCTACCTAGAAGATTGATCCATCCACTTGGTGTAGGGATGGTTCAATACACATTGTAAGTCCGCCTTTACACAACAACACTTGTGAGGCATTCAATTCGTGGATCAAAAAATTCTGTGACCAGACAATCTTGAGTATGTTAGAAGGGATTAGATGTAAGTTGATGAGGAGGTATGTAAGGAAGAGGGAAAAGATAATTTCAATGGAGGAGGCCTTAGGGCCAAAGATTAGGAAGAAGCTGGAAAAGGAAGAGGATGAAGCCAGCAACTGTTGGTGTACATATGCAAGAAATGGGATGTTTGAGGTTGAGTGCATTGGGAAAAAATTTGTTGTGGATATGGAAGCTCACACTTGTGGCTGCAGGAAATGGGATGTAACTGGTATCCCATGTGGTCATGCAATTTCTGCCATTTTACACCAAGGTCGGGACCCAGTTGAAGAGTTGAGTGAGTACTATGGCAAGAGGATGTATTTAGCTGCATATGACCATGTGATCTTCCCTGTGCCGAGTGCTGAGCAATGGCCTCAAGGTAGCCAACCAAACATTGAGCCACCAAAGATTAGGGCAGCTCCTGGCAGGCCTAGGAAAGTGAGGGAAAGGGGTGTTGATGAACCTAGAAATTGAGTGCAATTAGGAAGGGGCAGAAGTTGAAATGTGGGTATTGCATGAAGTTAGGCCATAATAAGAGGTCATGTGTTGCCAAGTAGAGACAAGCGAAAGGAGATCACGTGCAACAATACTATAGGGATACAATTGGAATTGATGGAAATTTGGACATGGTATGATTACTCACTTATTTGTTAATGTCTACTATGCTTCTAGTTGGATATACCTTCAATAATTATTCACTTACACTTATACTTATCAACAAAACATAATTGTTCACTTATTTATTAGTGTCTCATGCTTTGTTGTTGGATGTACCTTCAATAATTTTACACTTATTGTTCATGTTTGCTGTTTTGTAGTTGGATGAACCTTCAACTACCATTTCAACTGCAAGAGTAAGAGAAGAGTGAGCACACCACAAGGTTCACAAAGGCAAGGGGATCTTAAACACCTTCACAGAGATGAGGCTACCTCACACTGATTCAGCCGACCTCACACTTGCATCCTATCGCATTTAGGCCCTTCACATATTGCATCATAGGCTGCAGCAAAACCACAACACACATGTTGTGTCAGATTCAATGGGAATACCAACTTCTAGTTCAGAAAAGGGCAAGACATGCAAATGCTACCACCCAACTAGTGGAAAACCAACACCTTATGCCTACAAATGAGAAGTGAGTAATTCTTCATATGCATGAAATTAAGAGGGTAACAAGTGTAGTAGTCTAATTGTATACCTAACATGCAGGCATCTACACTCTTTGGGGGGAAACAGAGGGCAACCCTAGGATTGGCAACAAGGACTAGGGCAGGTGGTAGGCTGAGGGAAAATGTTAGCAAGTGGAATAGAACCCGCCAAGAAGCAGAAGGTTGTTGTTGACCTCATCGCATGGTCCTCCGCCAATTCTGGTGGTGGACCATTGTGCTCTTGGGTCCTCCCAAAGTTGGTGGCATAACATTTAGAGCAACAGCCCTACACGATTTTGACATACAAAGGGTTCAAGGGACAGCGCAACCCATCCACATGGTTTTCATCAACATGTTGAAAGAATGGATAAAGGGAAGAAGAAGATGCAAATGATTTGCTAATATGTTGACATTGTGTTTGTATAAGATTTTTGTAATGATAGTGAAGACATTATGTTGTGGAAGACAATGATTTTTGTAGGTTGACATTGTGTTAATATGTGAACATTAGGTCATGAAGACCTCTAGTTTATAGGTATCTGTTGGTGTCAACTTAGTAACTTGTAACTTGACACCAACAGATAACAACTTTAACCGACTTGTAACTATTTGGGGATATTTTTGTGAACAATGTCATGGATTATGGGATGATGTAATTATATCCACACCGCTTGTGGTTGTAATGAAGCCTAATTTTAGTACATGTGGATGATGGGATAATGTAAGTATTTATATATAGTGTTTGATATGATTTGTAACAAAATATAATTGTTTACAATTTCTTGTATATTTAGTGTGCTTTTGGTTGTAATTAGGTTAAATTTACAATGGGGATTGCTATTGATATACACATTGATAACAATAGGAATTGAAATGGGTTGGTACCTCATTTGTTGTCTTCAATGTCATGGATGATGGGATGATGTAATTAGATTTAGTGTGCATGTGGTTGTAATGAAGCTTAATTAGTACATGTGGATGATGGGATAATGTAAGTATCTATGTATAGTGTTTGATATGATTTGCAACAAAACATAATTGTTTATAATTTCTTATATATTTAGTGTGCTTGTGGTTGTAATTAGGTTAAATTTACAATGGAGATTGCTATTGATATACACATTGATAATAATAGGAATTGAAATGGTTGGTACCTCATTTGTTGTCTTTATGTAGTCGACTCTTTTCATTGGATTTTGTATATGAATGACAAATTTGAGGTCTTACATATTGAGACTAGGGTTGCCAATTGAACTAATCTAGCCACATTGAGACTAGGCAAAATGTCATTATTGTTAATATATATCCACATTGCATAGTGATATTGAGAACAAATGTTAGCGACATTAAAATCATACCCATACCAAACATTACACAAAAGTTGTGTACAAAAACCTACTCATATGGTCAAACCCTAAACAAGTCTCATACAAAATAATTGAATTTCAGCTACTAAGCATCAACCTTGATGCAAATCCATTACTGAAGGGAAACAAGATCACAAAGAACAAGACACCAACAACATGTAATCGCAACTCAAACTTCAGTTGCATCCAACGATACTTATTCTCAACCCTTTCAAGTTTAAGTTCAAAATTAGCATAATCTACTTCAATTTTGACTTGTACTGCAAGTTGCATCTTATTTGAAGACTTCCATTGCCCTTAGACTTCAAATCATTCTGCCACCAACAACATCGACATCACTCTATCACCGCACCCACAAAATCGATTCAACCCATCTAAAAAATTGCAACCACGATTTGCTTCATTACGCATAATCAAACAAATTAGGGTTAGACCCATATTTAGGCATAAAAACAAATCTTACCACATAATTGATGCTTTTTAGTTGTTGATGCATTTAATAAATTTGCTCCCACATTTGCAAATTGGATAGCTCGATCACAATCACCTCACCCTAATCGGTCCATCTTCAGATTTTGTGGATGATTTTTCAAGTGATTTCGCCTTGTGAGAATGTTCACAGATGCATGCTTCCTCAACTTCGACCTTCTTTCTTCAACTCATTCCTCAACTCGACATCATTCTCATCACTCGCCTCATCAAATTGTTCAACCCATCTTATTGCAACCACAATTTGCTTCTGATATAATAACAAACAAATGGGTTAAATGAGGATGTATTTAGTTGCATAACGATGAGCAAAACGCTCAAAAAAAAAAACGTGATGGGCAACCAAACCACGAAACCCAAATAATTTAATGCAAGATTGGGGGTAAGTGAGAGGTATCGGGGTTTTTAAATCATGATTTTTGATCAAAATAAATTCTCAAACTATTTTTATTTTTAATACTTCTTCCAAATTTTCAATCTATGGATGATTATGAGTTGTTGATGCAGTTAAAACAAACAAACAAACTTATGAGGATAAGCATTTGTAAAAAATAATCGCGCGTTGTCAAAAAAGAACATGAAAAGCCTAAGCCTTTCCACTTGCATCTCTCATCAGCTGCACGTGTATCTCCCACTCCCAGTCGACTTTTGCTGTTTGATCAACAACCCGATTCTGTAATCAAGCGTCTTTCATTTCTTCCATTGCAAAGAAGAAAACATGGCTGGGGCCTTTTTGGGAGGAGCGTTTCTCTCTGCTTTTCTCCAAGTGTTGCTCGATAGAATGGCGTCTCCCGAGGTCCTTGACTTCCTTCAGGGACGGAAACTCACCAATGGGCTCTTGAGGAAGCTGAAGATAGAGTTGCTGTCTGTGAATGCAGAGCTGGAAGACGCGGAGGAAAAGCAAGTGACAAAGCCTGATGTGAAAGATTGGCTTGATGAGCTGAAAGATGCTGTCTATGATGCGGAGGACATCTTGGATGAGATTGCTACGAAAGCCTTGGGATGCAAGTTGGATGCTGAATTCCAAAGCACTGCGAGTAAGGTACGAAAATCCATCTCTACTGCTTTTAATTCCTTTGTCAAGGAGATAGAACCAAGGATTAGAGAGGTGCTTGATAGACTAGAATATCTAGTAAAACAAAAAGATGTTATAGGTCTAAGAGAAGGGGTTGGAGGGAAACCATCAGAAAGATTGCCCACGACTTCTTTGGTTGAAGAATCTGGTATTTGTGGAAGGATGATGATAGACGATAATCAACTTGCTGCTCTGATGCAATTGGCAATGAGATGTGTGTCATTGCCATAGTTGTTGGATGGGGGAATTGGAAGACAACTCTTGCTCCTTGTATACAATGACGGTGAAGGAGCATTTTAACCTTGAATCGTGGGTTTGTGTTTGAGAAGAATTTGATGTGTTCAAGGTAACGAGAACAATTCTAGAGGCTAACCGTCAACTTGCAATATTAAGGATTTAAATCGGCTTCAAGTTACACTAAAGGAGAATTTGATGGGGAAGAAATTTTTACTTGTTCTAGATGATGTTTGGAATGAGAATTATATTGATTGGGAGGTGTTAAGGAATCCCTTTAAAGCTGGGGCACAGGGAAGTAGGGTCATTGTAACAACCCGCAATGAAAGTGTTGCTTGACCATGCACTATTTCCACTTATCCTCTCTGGTTATCGAAGAGGATTCTGGTCATTATTTGCACAACATGCCTTTCATGATGGTAACTCTAAGGCACATCCAAAACTTCAAGTAATAGGTAGACAAATTGTGAAAAAGTGCAAAGGCCTACCTTTAGCAGCTAAAACAATTGGGGCTCTCTTGCGTCTAAACTAGATGTTGATGTATGGGAGAAGATTTTGAAGAAGCGAATTATGGGATTTGTCAAATGATGGGAGAAACATTCTTCCTGCTCTAAGATTAAGCTACAAATATCTCCCCTCCCAACTAAAGCGGTGCTTTGCTTATTGTTCAATATTTCCAAAGGATTATGTCTTTGAAAAGAATCAATTAATCTTATTATGGATGGCAAGGTTTCTTGCAACAACCCAAAAACAAAAGCGATGGAAGAAGTTGGTGATGATTACTTCCTTGATCTTGTATCAAGATCATTATTCAACAATCAAGCAGTGATAAATCAGCTTTTGTAATGCATGATCTTGTCAATGATTTAGCAAAATTTGTGTCTGGGCAATTTAGCTTTAGGTTGGAGGGTGACTATTCTCATGAAATTGCAAATAAGATGCGCTATTTGTCATATTTCAGACACGATTTGATAATTTTAAGAAGTTTGAGGCTCTTTATGAGGCTAAGCGGTTCACCTTCCTACCATTAAAATTTCCACCAAAGAACGAGATGTTCTACTTAACTAAATTAGTACCACATGATTTATTGCCAATGCTAAGATGCTTACAGGTCTCTCTCTATCTCACTCTGATAATATGAATGAGTTGCTGATAAGTCTGAATGTTGCACATTCAAGCTCCTTAACTCACATTTGTTAATTCCTTAGCATTGTTATTTGTTTGATTTTTGTTGTTTTTGTGTTTCGGTATTTAATAAAGATGCAAGAAAAACCATTAAATTTGGGTTTAAAGCACAACTTGAGTGGACCTAGAAGACATGATTAAGCAACCAATCACAATAGAGGATAGATATGATGTGGTTAAGTTTAATCATAACAAGAAAAGGATAAAATCGGAATTTCTCCACTTTGAGTCAAAATCGGATCGGATAGAATTTCAGATTTTGAACACGTCTCAGTATTTTGGCTATAACTTTCAGCTCAAATATCGGATTGAGGTGATTTTCTACAAATCATGCTGAAATAGGATTTTCCTAAATCGGACTCCCGCCAAAATTGCCTCGCAAGTCAAGAAGACAAATCTGGACGAATCCTTTTCCTACTTGTACATGGATTGACTCCTAATTCAACTAGGAGAATGAATTCCGAATTTTCTAGGTTTACTAGGGCTTCTAGGACTTGTTACTCCTATAAATAAGCCTCTATGCTTCAAGAGAAGAGACTTAGTTTTAGACAGAAAATATTTCTTGGAGGCTTAGTGGAGCTTAGAAGATCATGGCGGCTAAACCCCTTAGTGGGGTATCGATGTAAACCCTTTCCAAGCACAATGGTGATTGTATTTGATTTCATTTAATTCAATTTATGTATGTTGATTGCATAACTGTGAGGATTGCATCTTTAGATTTCTGTTCTTAATATTCAATGCAATTGTTATTCAATTCAATTTCAATATTTGCAAAATTCTATTCTTGTCTTAGAAATTATTTTGCTATTGAACTCAAATCAACCTTATTTTTGTGATTATAAGATTGATGGTTATGCAATGGATTTTAATAGACATATGATTAATAGGATTAAGATAGGCCATGCCTAGGGAGGGCAGTCGTACTACACCCTAGTTTAGTGTAATTTAGGTAGGCGATCCGTACCAACCGAAGATGGGTTATGCTATTCCATTGATTGTATGAAAACTTATTAAGGGATTTTATAGTTTATGCCTAGGGAAGACGGGTCGTACCGCATCTTAGTGGTTAGGTGGACGATCCGTGCCAACCGAAGATAGATTATCCTTATCCCTTGATATTGTATTTTCTTGTTCTTTTATAACATACATATTCGAGTTTTGGAATTAAATCGGTTGCCATTGTTGTGCGGATTGTGGTGAAATCGGTACCTTACTTTTCTCTCTCTCATATATTTACTTTTAATTCAGCATTTACTTTCATGCACTCAATTTCACAAACAATCAAACATCTTTTGTTAATTAGGTTAAAATTAGTTCTTTGAATTTAATAGCAAAACCCTTACAGTCCTTGAGGTTCGACACCTCAATATAGCCCTATCCTACGGGATTCGCCCTATTGCGAGTGGTATTTTTATTATTGATAAATTTGGTCACAAATTTACCACATCATTGCCTGATTCAATTGGCGAAATTAAACATTTACGTTATTTGGACCTTTCTTTCACTACAGCGAAAAGGCTACCTAATGCCATATGTAAATTGTGCAATTTGCAAACATTGAAGAATGTGGAAACTCATTCATTTACGTCATCTTGATATTATCGGAACTAGCATAAAGGAGATGCCGACACAGCTGGGTAGATTAAAATGTCTCCATACATTGACCATGTTTATTATTGGTAAACATAGTGGTTCTCGCGTTATAGAGTTGGGAAAACTTTTAAATCTTCATGGAACGCTTTCTATTTTGGAGCTCCAAAATGTTGAATCTCCTTTGGATGCTCTGGGTGCAAGTTTGAAGGATAAAAAGGATCTTGAGGAGTTGGTGTTGGAATGGAAAGCTGATACTAGTATTTCAGAAACTGATGTGACTGTACTTGACAATCTCGAGCCACATCCAAACTTGAAAAGTCTCACCATCACCTATTATGGTGGTAAAAGTTTCCCAAATTGGGTAGGACATGATTCATTCTCTAATATAACATGCCTTCATCTAAACAAGTGTAAATCTTGCTACAACTTGCCACCGCTTGGGCAACTACCTTCTCTGCAAGACCTCTCTATTATTGGGTGTGATGGAATTGTTACAATAGGTTCTGAGTTTTACGGAAATGGTTCTTCTTCAATTAAGCCATTTGGAGTCCTAAAAGTTTTAAGGTTTGAAGAAATGTTGAATTGGGAGGAATGGTTTTCTTTTGGTGCTGATAATAGCGATAGAGCTTTCCCTCTTCTTGTTGAGCTTTATATTCATAGGTGCCCCAAGCTAATAGGAGGGCTGCCCATTCATCTCCCTTCTTTAGCTAAACTTGTGATTGCTGAATGTTTGTTGCTAATGGCTTCACTCCCAAGGGCTCCTACAATATGTGAATTGCAGTTAATACATTGTGATGGGATACTATTAAAGGAATTGCCAATTAGAATTCAAAAGCTTAAACTTGAAGGATTTGGTGCTCTAGATTCCCTACCCAAGGAATAATGGACCCCACCAATTGTCTTCAAGAGTTAGAAATATGTGATTGTTCCTCACTTATGTGCTTTCCCGGGGGTGGTCTACCTTCTACATTAAAGACCATTGAGATCACAAATTGTAGGAAGTTAGAGCTCCCTATGCACTTGTATCATTCATCGCTTGAAAGATTGTTCTTGATAGATAGTTGTGATTCTCTCAGGTTCTTTCCATTAGACTTATTCCCAAAGCTTTGTGAGACCATAATCAGGGGATGTAGAAATCTGGAATCACTTATAATTTCAGACCATCGTGAACATGATTTAATGACATTACAGATACAAATCCATGATTGCCCTCGTTTTGTAACTTTTCCAAGAGGAGGATTGCGTGCCCCCAACCTCACATGGTTTTGGGTCACCAATTGTAGGATTTTAAGATCATTGCCTGATAAGATGCACATACTCCTTCCATCTCTAAAGTATTTGCGTATAGAAGATTGTCCACAAGTTGAGTTGTTTCCTGAAGGGGGCTTGCCTCCCAGTTTGAATCTAATTTCCATTCTTGGTTGTGACAAACTTGTTGCTAGCCGGATGCACTGGGGTTTGCAAAAACTCCCTGCTGTAAGAAAATTGTCAATCAATGGCAAATCTGAACATGTGGAGTCCTTTCCGGAGGTAGGATTGCTGCCCACCAATTTGACCTTTCTTGACATCTTTGAATTTCCAAATATGAAATCTTTGGACAAAATCGGGCTTCAACACCTTACCTCTCTTGAACAATTGTGGATCCATGGCTGCCCTAAACTCAAGTTTATGCCAGAAGAGGGGCTGCCCACCTCTCTTTCTTTTCTACGGATCAATGAATGTCCTTTGTTGAAGAAACGGTGTCAAAGGAAAAGGAAAAGAATGGGCGCAAGATTGCTCACATCGACTGCATAATGATTGATGAAGAATTGATTGTTTGAGCTATAAAAGTAATGCAAGGCTTCCCCATTTCTGTTCTGAAGTCTGCACAAAAGATGGATGGCGAAAACATTATATTCAACTTGTACAGTTAGGTACTTATTCTTTTCAATGCTTATTATTAATATAGTTTATCATTTCTGTTTTAGGTTTGCTTATTGACTATCTTTATTGAAACAGAATGCTTTGTCCACTTGTTGATTCATTCTCTTGCTTCACCACATTATAATCAAAGGCTGTTGAGTCTGTCATGTCACTGCCTGGAATTATTGTGAAGCTTGTATAAAGTTGGGGAGCTCTACAAATATACCGGTTTGTTCCAATAATTTGTGTTTCTATGGATCTCCATTTTACTATCTATCCTCAGTACCTTGTGGTTCTTTTACAAGATCACTTTCCACTGTCAACAACATGTCATATGCTTGGAATCAAACTGTCTCACTCCTGTTGGAGATTTTTTTTCTTGGGAAGAGTCCTCTCATGATTTGCACAGTGAATTCCGTACATCTCTTGAGTTTGGGCTTTTTTGTTGGGACAGAGAGACAAAGACAAGTAAATGATTGGCTCCAGACACTCTGTTCTTAAGCATGTGTTTGATGACTAGCAGATTATTTGATCAATAGTAGAGTTAATTTTCTTGTAGCATTTCTAGGTTTGTTCTGTATTTTCCTATGGTTTCTCATCAAACACTTTCAAATTCAATCTTTCGTAACCTGATTTGAAGCATAATCTATGCACTTCCTCCTTGCATCCTTTATGACTTCAAAAGCCATGATCTTTCCCCAAATTTGCTACCCACTAACCCTAGAAACATCTTGCTCTTTTCACCTAGATTGATAAATATTGGTGAAAACAGTTGAGCTATATGTTTTGACGAGGTATCATATGAACCTAACACTTCTATACTTGGAAACTTATATATTAAATTCAATATATAATAGCTCAAATTCAGTTGAATTTAGTTTTAGTATTACTTGAAATGACCTCTAACTAGGCCACTAGGAGGCAGATGAAGCTTAATCTGCTACATTTAATGCATGGTTTAATATGTTTCTAAAAGCATTACTAACTGATTGGAATCTAGTTAGCATTTACATGATTTGAATCTGCATCGGCCCTCCCATAAACTTGTGTTGCTGTAATGCTGTAATGCTGTGATAAGGTAGGCTAAAAGAACTATGTTGTCTCTACTTGCACTCCATATTATCTGATGCACAATATATGGATTTTCCGTTTCAATTTACTATGCACATGCCGTTAATTTATTTGTTGATTTAAACATTTAGTTAAATTCTTATAAATAGGTACTGAAAGTCCAATTGTGACCTGCAGGCCTTGCTTGGTGCCAAATCGAGATTGTGGGAAACTTTGGATTTTCCTTTTTCTCTGAAGTGTAGGTTTTAAATTACTCTTCAGTAGTTTTTCTCCTTAAATGTGCTGCAGTTGCCAATACTTGGGAAATGGTACTTAATGGCAACAGAGATTTTCTTGTGGCTACTTGTGATCCCTTTTAAGAGCGCTGATGACTTATCATAACAAAATTTCAGGGTACCTAATATTCAGTCAGCACTGCACCAATCTGAAGTTAGTGCAGTTTATGATTCCTTCAATAATCAAAATTTTGAGATTAGAAGCTGCAGCTGGGTATTAGATGGTGACATAATCCGTTGATTAAACAATGCAGGTCAGTTTTTTATGGTGCTTCCTTTCTTTATACTTTGCGATTTCCTTTTGTTTTTCCAATTTTTTTTCTTCTTTTTTGTTCTCTTTCTTTTTTGAGTGCATATTAAATGCATACTGTGCATGGAGCATTTCTCTTACATTGATTGCCAATTCATTAAGGGGTGATGCTTACGACTTAGTAGATGTATGTGAAGAACAACAAACAAGTAGCGGATAGGTAATTCTAGATCATGAGTCTATCAATGATCTAGGATTCTTCTTGAAACCTAGAGTCTATCTACGATTTCAAGGAAAAAGGGGAAGAAAACTCAACTCTAAGATTCTTATTCAACAAAATAATAATCAACAACTGTCTTTTCTGGAGGTTATAATCATATATTTATAGCCCAAAACTCTAAACCTAATAAAATATGACATAAATACCCCCAAAACCCTAAGCCTAATAAAATAACAAAATAAAGATAATTAAATAAAACATATGTGGCTACGCGTCCAGACGGGACATCTAGCCGTTCAAACGGGACTCAAGCAAAACATAAATAAAGCATAAAAATAACATAACATCCGACGACTAGATCACCGTTCGGATGGTCTTTGGCTCTTGGACCACCGATCTGCATCATCCTCCCCAGGTTAGAGAGAATTCATCCTCGAATTCCACCGGTTCTTTCCACGGTCCTTTAGATGCCCAATCAACTCATTCCACTCGCCCATCCTCAAGACCAAAACAAAACAACTTCCCCCAATAAATGCAACGCTCTTCATCATTGGCATACTTCGAGTATTATATTTGAAGTTATTCACACCAATTTCTTTTACCATGCCAACACCAACGTCAAGAGTTTGTTTAGGAAAAGTTGATAAAAAAATTTCAATCCCAAGAAAATCAACAAAATTAATTTTCTCAAGACCCCATTGAGATATTTCACTCCTTGGACTTTCTTCAAACACAAGGAGAACATCATTTCTTTCAACAATATTTATGGTATCAAGAATTAAATTTACCTCCTCCAATAGACCCTCTTCGTCAGGATAAATGTCATAGATTGGTGGAGATGTCCAATCTACCGATAAATCTTCATCAATCAATTTGGTTGCGACCAAAGAAACCCATCAATCTTCAAGCACCTCCTTGAAGTCGAGAATCTCTCCAATTGTTGCTACCCGATCCATGAATTCTTTGGGTTGTAGATCCCCTTGGAATTTTGGAATATTGAGTTTGAACCCGTCCACCCACCGAGTAGCATGAGCTTGCGCATGGTGCTGACATCCTTGAGTTCGGCGCTCCGCAAAAGGGTTTATGGATCTATTCCCTTTGTGACGACACAAGTTGGATATTTGCGTAGGCGAGGTTTCAAGTTGATCCTCCAATGCCCGAAATTGATCCCCCTTGTATTGCCATGGTTCAGTGTTAGATTTGCCTTCCGCCACTGCAAATTGCGGTCTTGGTTGGCGACGACAATCGTTCAGCCCACAACCCATATGCAACAAACGAATTGCCAGTTGCTCCTTACGTGCTGTCTTCGTGTGCACATACACCTCGTTCATGTCTGCAAAGCCGTTGCTCCTCCCCATCCATGGAAAATAACTGAGCTTTGATACCAACTGATGCAGCACGACTTAGTGGGTTATAGCGAAGAACAACAAACAAGTAGCAGATAGGTAATTCTAGATCGTGAGTCTATCAACGATCTAGGATTCTTCTCAAAACCTAGAATCTATCTACGATTTCAAGGAAAAAGGGGAAGAAAACTCAACTCTGAGATTCTTATTCAACAAAATAATAATCAACAATTGTCTTTTCTAGAGGCTACAACCATATATTTATAACCCAAAACCTAAACCTAATAAAATATGACATAAATACCCCCAAAACCCTAAAACTAATAAAATAACAAAATAAAGATAATTAAATAAAACATATGCGACTATGCGTCCGGACGGGACATCTAGCCGTTCGGACGGGACTCAAGCAAAACATAAATAAAGCATAAAAATAACATAACGTCCGGACGACTAGATCACCATTTGGACGGACTTTGGCTCTTGGACTGCCGATCTGCATCAGGGGGTATTGGGATGTCCATAAGTTTAATTTTTATTTCCCTTTATATTCCATCCCGATGAAAAGATTCCATTTAAATGGGACTTCTTCGTTCCTTTACTTAGTGAAATAGATTTATTTGTTGATTGTGGTTGTGTGGAACTATCTTCATTAGGCATGAAAATGACTAAGCTTTGTGAATTCCTGTTGATTTTAAAGGTTTCTTGGATATTAGCCTTCTCATTTCTTAAATGAGGTCATTACTAAGGGCTACAAGAATTTGGGTTGATCATAGGCTTGTAGATACTTGTTCCTTTGAAATTGTTTTAACTGAAGAGAATGCGCAAGCCTATTTATCTTAAAAACAAGAGGTTGGGTTCTTCTTTCCTCCCCTGCTGTTATTGTTCCTCAGTGTCACTGTTAAGCACTCAACTGGCAGTTTCTTTCAATATTTTAAACGCAATGATACATCAGAATATTTCTGAGGAAACCACATACTTGTCTCTACCATTTAGTTCAAAATGCTGCCCTCCCTTTTACCTTCTTGAGTTATTGAGAGTTGATTTTTTTTTATCGGTAATACATACACCCATACAGGATTAATCATATAACCTCACCCTCTACTCCTTGAGGAAAGAGATGCCTTTTAATTTAAAATCCATTGCCAAGATTATTGAGCATGATGGATAATATGAGAAATTCAATGTGGCACTCAAGCTTAGACCAAGACTATGAAATAGTCAAGATTCATAGTTAAGCTCAACCTCTAGATCAAACCAAGTAGTCTGGACCAAAGGTTCAGGTATTTGTAGCTTGGGAAGATGATTGTTTTGGGTATTTGGGAATCATGGTTCTGGAAGATTAACCCCTTGGGTCCTGATGTGATGAGAGCCTCCAGGTGTGACACAATTGTGAATACAAGACAGATCATTGTCTTCCTTGTATTTGAATCATTTTGGCTTTTAGCCATTTGCAGCTTCGAAATGAATCTATGGTTCCATATCAATTGGGTCGTCAATATGGTAATATATCAACAATATATGACATCCATGACGTGATAAATGCATATATAAATGCTTCATTGGACACTGTGGAAGAGTTTGCCCAAAATGCCACCAATTGTTCCTTTCCAAAGAAATCTACTATCTGTTTGAATTGTGCAGGTTTTTTTTTTTTTTTTTTGGTATTTTTACATCATGTTGATATGTTATAATGTTCATCTGCATATTTGTTTAAAAAAAAAATGAAAATTTGTTATTTTGGCTTTTAATGAATTACGAGCTCTTGCAGAAGCTGACGATGTGAATTCAATGCTGCTACGTAAATCATTTGCCGAGTTAAAGGAGTCTTAAACTAGCCCTGCTCAAACAGCTGATGCTAGTGGTGGGTACGCATTCTTAGAGTTTATTTCCTACTATTGTGGTTACATGTTTTACGATCTTGAGTATCTATCTAGCATTGCTGGGTATAATTTATTTATATCATAGCCTATGCGGCTAGTTATCTTGAATAGAACCCCAAGGGGTTGGCCCATGTGGTGGAAGCCTTGGTTTTGGGGTTTGCTTCCTTCAAAGTCCAAGATTTAATACCTCATGGGTACAAACAATTCTTTGAAGCTACATCTTTTAGTGAAAAGCTAGCGATTTAACTAGTTCCGTGTAAAGAAACTTCTAGGGTGATGCGGGACTAAGATTTACTCTGCAAGGGATGGGTCTGAAAGACCATGCCTTAAAGAGGTTCTTCACATAAAATAAAAATAAAAAATCTTGAAGCAGTAGAGTTTGTCAATCATAGTTTTGACATTTTATCACATATTGAATTAACATACTATTTACTCGTTACATTGTTATATACCATCAGTAGACAAATGGAGTTCAAACGTTATCCTTGGGCCCATTATGGAGTTGAGAATGCATTTAGAAATTACTAGTATAAGTTCTAGTTGTAGAGTGGTGATGAGATAGGTGTTAGGTTCAAATGGATTATGCTGTGGTTTAGGGGTTTCCACATTTCATAATGTTGTGCAAAAAACACAATCACTTTAAACAAGGCAAGGACAATCACATATAAAATAACGTCAAGATTTAAGTGGTTCCCTCAATGTGAGGTATGTCCATTTGGAGGCAATTACTAAAAATTCACTATGAAAGATGGAGTACAAAAATATAGTAGAGATAATCACTCAGACCTAAAACCCCAATATACCCAAATCTCACCATCACACAATAGTGATTAGTCCCCAAAGAGAATACAAAAGATAGGAATACAAACTCTTCTTCTTTTGCTGGGATACGATGGCGGTTGGTCTCTCTATTTTATCTCTTCCACAGTAGCACCATTTCTTTTTCTCTCTTGTTTTGGCTCCTCCAAAACCAAGAAGAAAACAGTTGACGCCTCTTCTATCACATAGTTGGTCACTATTTCTCTCATTTAGAGACTAGCCTTTTGTGCGGCTCTATATGTGATACATGGTTCTTGATGCCCTCAAAACAGCAGCCCACAACTTATGCGGCTCTATTGATGCATCTCTTGTGCACATAAAAAGAACCAAAAGCATGTATGTATAGCAAGAAAACTCAGTTAATTTTAGGAGAGAAATCCAAGTCAGTGCATTTCTCTCCACTCCAAGTTGGAATATGAAACCAAAACTTACAAGGACTAATAAAGCAATGGACCCCACACCAAACTTTGATGGGTCAAGGCACCCACATCAACAAATAATATTGAGGGCAAGGTGCATGAATTGATTTTCTCAAATTACCATGCTAGTTATGGACTTTCCTTTAGTATCATTTTCTTGAACAACCATTGGAAAAGAAAAGACGACCTTAGGAAGTGGGGAGAATACAAGAGAAACACAACTAGGCTTTGTTACCTTGGGGAGTGCTTTGTAGGCAAGCACTGGACTACTAGGTAACTGTTTTATAATCTTTGTTGTCTTCTTGAAAGTCCTAGTGAGAGTCTAGTTTTTGAACTTCACTTCATTATTGTTCTAAAATCAGCATTTGGTTATAGTATTGACTCAAAACAGATTTGAATGCACTTTGCTTGATCGATAAAAGATATTGATTCCATATCCTTGGGATACTTGTAACTTTTCTTGTGAATGGGAAACGTTTCTTATTCTTATATATAATTAATCACTGTTTAGAAGACACAAGTTGGGTTAGCTTTTCCGCTCAGCTTCCTTCGATCTGCTTGAGTTGCATTTATGATGTTAGTTATTTTTGCCAATTGCAGAGTGTGTACTTCTTTCTACCAAGGACCACTAGGAATATTTGGTACCATGGATATTGCCAGAATGTGTTTCAAAAATAAAAATCTGTGGAGCGTAAATGCTTATGCTGTGGGCCTTTGGCAGCTGGAAGGGTTGCTGGTGATCCTGTGGAACAAATAACCAGGTGATGCATTCGTATTGCCAAAACTCCAGAGGCCGGTTGACTTTGGTGGATTTTTATTATGCAGTATTCTTGCCATCGAAAGTTTCTATACTTTAGATACTTCATTGTCTTCTGGCCTGAAGTTTTTTGTATATGAATCTGAAAAAGATAAAAGATAAAATAAAATAAAATAAAATAAAAAGTTGCTATGCACCTAAGACCAAATTAGCAATACCCGGTGATTGTCTGTCATCTCAACTTTCTGTAATTGAAACTTAGGGATTACTTTGTCATATGTTTTGTTGATTGACTAGTTTCTTCTGATACGATATTATTGGGGCCATATTTTCTTGCTTCTATGCATCAAGCATTTTATTTTATTTTTAACTTTTTATAAATGGTGTTCCTTGGTTGCTTTTTTTTCTTTTTCTTTTTTTTTTTCTAAGCAAAAAGAGTGGGAATTGGGAATCAAACACTAAAAAGAGGTGGGCTTCCTAACAACAAACCCTAAGTGAAAATTATTGTGCTGCAAATACAAACAAATAGTAGGAAATTAGTAAAAATGACTGATCCTCTATGATAGAGCCGTTGAAAGTGGTTCTTGAAGCAAAGCCAAGAGACATGGGAAGGCAAGAATCCTTCCCAAGCCCCACAAGCAAGCAACGACAAGATACTTAAATGGATGCTTTGGAGAAAGAAAAGCATTGAAAGTTTCGAAAAGGATCTCAAGGAAAGGAATACTAATCTCCACAATATGATCAAAACACCAAACACCGGAGACAACATCCCAAAAAACCCAACGGAAAGCAAAAACAAACAAGAATGTACAAAAAGATTACAAAAGAGCAAAAGTACTGGGAAATAAACAACAATATAGAAACAAAAAGCCAACAAACAGCAGTTTGGTGGCGTATACAGCGAAAGTGTCACTAATGGTGGGAAGGCCAAGCGCCATGTGATCCACAAGCAGGTGCATAAAATCCAAACTTCTAGCCCGTGGGGATCATGTTGTGGCGCTTGGAGGGTGAGAGCAGGCACGGGTGGCGGCGGATGAAAGTAGAGAGGTCAAGGAAGAGACAGGAGAGGCGCATAAGTGGCCGAGACTAATGGAGGACAGTAAATCTAGCTACTAAGAGCCAAAAACTAGACTCTAAGTTGTTCCTAGGGGAGGTGTTGCACAGCGCAATTGAGGGGAAGGCTGAGGCCGAAGTGGAGTGTTGGGGAGATAAACGGTTTGTGAGTTTTACCAATAGTACATTAATATACATATTTGGACGTCATTCTAGCCAAAAAGCCTAAGATAATGGACTTGGATTCACTTAGTTATATTAACTACTATTTTTCTTTATCTTTTCTCAATATGGGACTCAACACTCACAAGTTCACTTACAACAATCTCTCATTCACTTGTGAGTCTCTTCACATTAACTCAATTTTCCCTAGCTTGTGAATCTTTTTATATTTTCAAAAGTTGCAGAAGTTGACACAACTCCAAACCCGATACGTCTAGACACTCGGACACCTATCTTAGGAAGCTAACCATGACTCTGTTACAACTTGTTGGAGAAATAAACAGTTTGAGAGTTTTACTCATAGTACATTAATATACATATTTAGACACTATTCTAGCTCAAAAGCCTAAACTAATGGGTTTGGGTCTACTTAGGTATATTCACTACTCTTTTTCTTTATATTTTTTCATTGTGGGACTCATCATTCACAACACAAAAAGGAAGGTGCACCATGGTTGAAAGGGTGGTAGAGGTGGAGTAGGAGTTGTAATCTTTGGAGAAAAACAAAAAGTAGAGAAAAAGCAGGAAAAACACCTAGAGAAGTGGAGACGAGAGAAAAGCAAAAGGAGGGAGGCCCCTCCCCCAAAACAGCCGCACTAGGTGGCAGAAGAGCCTCACCAAGGAGGAAGAAAAGTCTGAAAAACAAGAAGGTTTCAGACCTGCGTAGCCCTACTTTAAGAAAGACTTTAAAAGGAGGAGGCCCTTTTGAAATGATTTGCATTTCTAGTTTTTTATTTACATTTATTTTCTCTATTTCTCGCAGTTTGAAAAGGAATGTCATGTTGGCTGTTTGAAGGATCACAACATGGACGACCTTAGGGTGAAGATTTTTATTTTTATTTTTAATGTTATATTTGGCAGTTCTATTGCCACCAGAATTACTTTTCTTTACTATATTGTGATTTGGAGTATTTGGTAGTTAGAGGAGAATGGAAGTTTCCAGATTTTTTTTCCAAATCTCGTAAGAAGGCTACTGTTCAAAAGAAGATGAAGGGGTTCTTAATTTGATTGCCCTCTTGTTATGAAAGTAGACATTTTTAAAATTTTTATTTTCTAGTTTTGTCTAAAAGATATGAATCTAGAGAGTTGCTTTGAAAAAAGGCTGTTGCCATTTTCCATGTGAGTGATTGTAAATTGCTATGTAACTATACTTCAGATTTTCCATTGCATGTGAAAAGAAGAAAACGATTTTCCATTATAGGAAGCATTTGGAAGATCTAATGATATGAAGCCAGTTTTGACAATGAGATAATAACTTGTTGTATTATTTGTTGTGCAGGGTACAACATATGCACATTCTCACATAGTATAGATGCATTAGTCATGCCTGACGTGCTTTAAACTGTAATATTTTATCTTAAATGAAATGTCATTATTAAAAAAGAAATACTAGGAGTACTAATTTTTTTACTAAGAGATGGGTACCTAGATATTGTGGAGCTTATTCATTAGAGAAGATCAAAACAATTAATAATAAAAAAATGCTACGAGTATCAATGAATAAGCTTCACATCATTTTGGGAAAAGATTTGGTACCTATAGCTTTTCTCTAATTAAAATACTTGTTTGGTTTCTACTTCATTTTTATGCCCTAGGATCGTTTTTATCCTAAGTTAGTTCGGCTTTACAGATGCACAATTCTCTTTTCAATCATACATACATACACAGCACTTAATTGAATTTTCTATTGATTGCTTCTGCAGAAAGAATATCCAAGGCCAAGACTTTGGTTGGCTCTACTTTGCTGTACTAATAGTCAAGTAAGAGTCGTGTCTCCCTGTGTTTTACCAGATAATGTTGTAGAAATAGATATATTATTATGATAATTATTTTGATAATGCAACCAATCAGTTGTTCCATATATTAGGGATGGAAGTGGTAGAGCTTCTATCCTCTAGTAACAACAGAAACTGGTTATCAAGTACAGGTAATTTTCATCTATTGATGGGAATTTTATTTTATTTTATTTTATTTTTGGGATGGTGGCACCTATTCTAACTTGATTAATGTTTCCAGTCCTTGTTTTCTTCCATTGAGAGCCTCCTTGACTCTTTTAAATGTTGGAAACTTTGTGCTACCTGAGCTGATGAAGCAGAATCAGCGTGGACAAAAAATGGTTTTAATAAATTTAACCCAAGATGAGGGTGTTTCTTTTACCGAGAAACACTTACACACTCCCAAATGCACATTTCTTGACATGACAATGAAAATCATTATTAAAGCCAAAATTTAATGATGATTTTAACTGCTACTTCATGAAGTGTGCACTTCAAAGTGTAGCATTTCTCTTCTTTTTCCTTAGAGAATATCTTCCGTTTGGACTGTGCGTAAAGGGCCACATTTACGCCCACCAATCCCACACTGCCACATAAGCCTAAACAAAATAATTGCATAAAATTATTCTACACTCGGAATGACCGGATGAAAAAAAACAAAGGAAAAAATAAGCGAGAAAGAAAGAAAGAAGAAGAGAGAAGAAAGAAAAGAGAAAGAAGGAAGAAGGAAGTGGAAGGTCGCGCAGGGGTCTCACCTCGCCGGACCTTGCCGGGTCTCACCGTAGACCCACGGTCTCGCCTTGCCGGATCTCGCTGGGTCTCGCCGGAGACCCACGGTTTGTTTTTTTTTTTCAGTCGTGGGTCTCGCAGCCTCACCTCGCCATCGCTGTCCCTCGCCGTTGCTCTGCCCAGACACCTCGCGGTGACCCACCTCGCAAAAAGTCGACGACCGGCCACCGAGACCCACGGTTGGGTCTCGCCGGCCGTGGGTTTGGTTTTTTCTTGGTTTTGGGATAAAAAAATCCCAAAAGGGTTCACCTTCCTCTCTAGGTTTTAGTTTTGATGCATTAAAAACGAATTGGTAGCATTAGAAACGATTTTTTGAGGCATTAGAAACGATTTTTTAGGCTTGCCAAAATTTTTTTTCGTTCACCGGAGAGACCAAAATGGTCATTGTAGTGGCCGGATTTCTCTCCCCCTAGCCGTTGGGGTGGATCTCGCCACCCCCAGGCCGCTGGGAGTGGATCGCGGCCACCCCTAGTGGCCGGATCTATGTATCTTTTTTTTTTTTTTTTTCTTGGTGTGCTGGTTTGCCGAAGAGAGAGACATGGCCATTGAGGGTGGCTGGATCTCTCCCCTTAGCCATTGGGGTGGATCGCAGCCACCCCGTGGCCGGATCTATCTTCTTTTTTTTTTTTTGGTTTGCCGGAAATGTCGCCGGAGGTGGGCACTTGGATGGCGATGTTAGCCGGAGGTGGGCGATGGGTAGCGTGTTGTTGTTAGTCGGAGGTGGTGGATTTTTAATTTTTTGGTTGCCTGATTTGTTGATAGGGTGTTTTGATTTTATTTTAGATTTGTGTATTTTTCTTAAAATTGTGAGGTGTCAATTTATGAGTGGTGGGCAAAAAACCCCCTTTTTACACCCCATCCGAATGGCAGCTACTCTCTTTTCCTTATGTTTGCTAGCGGAAAGAACTTGGGATTAATATGCACCATCATTTTGTGTGCAGCTTAATGACTAGAGGAAACATTGCTATCTGGTGATTAGTGCTGCAGAAGTCAGTCACTGCATGCTGAATTACTGGTGCCCAGGTGTTGGGGGCACCTGGAAAATTGTGTGAAATGAGAAGCCACTATTTTGCATAGCTTTTCCATTAAAATGTTTACAATATTTTTTTACCTCATCTTGCAAGCTGATGTATGAGAGGAGAGATTTTTGTAATTGGAAAAGGTAAATAATAATAATAATAATAATAATAATAATAATAATAATAATAATAATAATAAACCATAGAGCCGCTTTTTGGAAGAACTTGCAAAGTTTTGAAACCTTGAATTGATATGAACCTGTAACCAATAGTGTCGCTATTCTTGTTCTGGGCATGAGGTCTCATATTTTCTCCATTTCATGTTTGAAGTGCGTTATTGTTACAAGTTAAATGATTTTATGAAGCTTTGAAATGAGGTCATGGCAAACTGCAGAACAAAACAACATCGATATTTTTATTTTATTTTTCACATGTCTCAACAAAAAAAAGAAAAGACGGAGGTCCAAAAAATGATTCAACTAGTGACTTCATTATTTTATTTTATTTTTTCTTCTTAAGTATTGGTGAAGACATAGATGAGGGCAGGTAGAGGTAAGTAGGAGTGTGCAACAAGTTTTATTTTTTATTTTTAAAATATATGTGTATATATTAAGCCCAAATCTCTACCCCTAAAAATTAAGCCCAGTTAGCCCAGTCCCTAAAGAAATCGAGATGTCCTCAAATTTGGGCTAGTCTCCAACTAATTCAACTCAATCCAAAAGTGAAGATTAAGGCTTTGTCTTGGAGTAAAACGATTTTTGAAGTATATTTTTGTACTTTTGGCGTTTCATGCAAAGAAAAATAATAGCCAAATGAAACTTTCGTAAATGGTTTCCGTTCTTAATTAAAACCGCAAAACTATTTTTCAAATTTGAGTTTCTCATTCTCAAATCACGGACCATAGCCAAAAACATCGTTGTACCCTATCGAACCTTGTCGGATGCCTATGAGACCCTCATCGGAACCAAGTCGGGCAATCCCATGACCCCACTAGGCCTTTGCTAGGACTATACCAAGTCGCCATGTCACCCCAAGAAAACACCAAGACCCCATCATGAAACCACTAGGACCTCACTGGAACTTTGTTACCCAATAGGACCCATTATTAGGCCTTTGCAAGGACTCTATGGGGACCTCATCGTTACATTGCTGGGACTTTGCCGGGACACATGAATGTTAAGAAGGTGATAGTATTAAAACAAAATTCTTATTTGTTCAGTACATATGAAAAAATGTCCTTTTATACAAATAAAATTGGCACAATAATTCCCAAATATTGATCATGGAAATGAATTACACTGTAGAAGTTCTATCTTAATAGCGAAAACAGAAGCATATTATATGTGTATAGTTGAGTTATAATTGAAATTATATTATGACTTAGATGGTGTATATGCATGTTTTTACCTGGAATACGAGATATGAATGCATTTTCCTACCTTAGATATATAATATGTGGAAAAGATTTATTCTTTTATGATGTTTACTTCATTAATTAGCTATGAAATACTTTAAAACTCATTGTAAAATCATGATATAGCTGTTATTTTTAACTCTTATAACCTAAAAGAAAAACTCATTGTTTAATTGAGTACATTCTTGTACTGCTGATAAATGTGGATTCATACATGTGCCTATGTTAAAAGTTTGAAAGACAATGCAGCCGACATTTCATTCAATTTTTACAAGCCTTTAGGGAAAATGATAAATTTACAAATGCCAACAACTAGCCAGAGGTATATATTGTGGCTAGCCACAGAGTTGCTGTGGCTCTCCTCGAGTAACTGAGCAACTTAGTCTTCCCAAGGGCCGAGTTTGAGTTGTATTAATTATCGTGATTAATATTTGTAATTAAGGAGAATTTGTAACCAACAAACATGATCATATGTGAGTAACTATTCAAATAATGTGCATGGGTGAACATATGTGAGTAAGTCAATTGTAGAAACATTTATGAGGTAATAACCAACCACCAAAATTTTATCATAAATTATCAACTCTTGACCACAAACAAACTGAACTGAGCACAAAAGTAAAACTACAATGTTAAATTACCAATTATTCTAAAAGTATAATCCGATAAAAATAAGTAAATTTAATCACGAATATTTAGTTGAAATGGGGTGAAATAATAGAGTCAAAGTTCGATATCAAAACTTTTTATTCTGATATCCTGTTAAATTACCACGTATTCCAAAGATATAAATGTAGAAAGGAATAGCAAATAAGTGACGTAACTCTAAATAAAACACAGAGAATCACACTACAAACAAAATATTTATGAATAAGACAAAAGACTAAACATAATTTATGATAAAGTCGTACGTATCAAACACCAAGGCAAACAAAAGTAGTAGAAACCAATAAAACTCCGACTCCTGCACTGCACTGTATGCACTATGTCATCTACGTATGCAGGAATTCAAGCAGATAGCAGTCATATTGTCTTGTTGGCACCAGAATTTCATGGAGGAGTGCATCAGACAAAGCTATTGTACTTTTTTTTTTTTTTTTTCAATTCTATATAAACATAAAAAAGCCACATTCCAGCTGCTGCATATTAGGGATGATCTGTCTTTTTCAGAATTCTGAACCTTGCTTCACAAAGCATTTGTACTACCTTTTTTTTTTTTTTTTTTTTTTTTTCATTTCTTTATAAACAGAAGAACCACACTCCAGCTACGTATTGCATATTAAGGATGATCTTTGTCTTCTTTCGAATTCTGAACCCTGCTGACAGAAAACAACCTAACGAATATTAAAAAAGCATCTAATCAGTAAAAGCATTGATATCAAATTAAGTATAAACACCTCCTTGTAATCCCTTTCCTCATTTGAATAGAAAACAAATTAATTAAGTATCATCAAGGAAACTTTTTATAGAAGAATCATTGAAAACAAAGTTTAATTCCATCAATATATCTTCTTCTTCTTAAAATGCTGTAAGGAAAAACAAGAACAAAAAAACCATAATTAAATGATCCTGCTCACTGCTCTCTATTTGAAAAAAGGAAAAGAAAAAGTATTCTTCTGGGGAGTGCTGATGATGCATATGGGCACTGTAGTACGTAAAATGTGAGAAATTTGTGCGATTCATGAGGACTGGTTGTTAGCAAAAATGGCAATGTTCCTAAAAATACTAACATATTTATACAACCACAAGTGTCCAGTGATCGAAGAGAGTATATATATTGGTTGCTTGTTTCTTTTCAGTAAATAATGCACTGAAATATTAATCATATGTTGTGGAAAATTGGATCTGTGGAGTAAAATGAAATGCTTTCTCAGAACAATCAATTGATGGTGGAATGCATGGTTTGCTCTCCCAAAACCAATGTATGGTGGTATTCAGGTCATCCTTCAATGCCCTTCATCTTCTTTTGTTGCTTGTACTCTTTTTAGCTTTGTGCTCAAGACTCCATCAGAGAAAATCTTCATCTCTTGGCATTGACTCACAATCACTTCTTCCAAAGATGGGAACTCGAATGAATAACCTCCTGAGCAAAAGTTTGAAAGCTGTGGCAAGCAATCAAGTTTTAAGCTTGTCAATTTGCTGAAAGTAATCACCTGATCATTCCTTCACCTCCATCACCTCTTACAATTTCAGTTATCGTCTTGCATTCACTTACACTCAGTTTTTCAGTTGCACAAGACTTTTAGCTGTTGAGGATGTAACCAAACTAATCAACCCATGACACTCAATATTTCAAGCTCTGACAAATTTTGGAAAGATACTGATGATGGTACCAACATTTTCAATATACAGTCCGACACTTCAAGAAATTCCAGATTATGAATAATTGGGCATGGTTGGGTGTCTTCGTTCCACAGATGTGTTAGCTTAGGATGTCTACGTAGCTTCAACACTCTCAATTGTGAGTATCTCTACATGTTTTCCTGATCAAGAAGTTCTTCATATGAGAACATTTTATTACAAAATTTATGACACCCCAAAGTTCCTCCAGATTGTGCAATCTTTTCACAAAATTAGGTGGAGAAACATCTGCTTCAAGTTCGCATATCAACCGAAGACTTTTAATTTGCAAAAGCACTCCTCAAAACTGGCTACGCCATGTGGTGTCATGAAACCCCAATTGCATCTTCTCCAACTTGGGGAACGTAGCCTATCAATCAACCAAAGAAATAAACAAAAGAAAGATGGAGTTAGTATTTAGTGTTAGAATATATCGTGTGAGATTTGATATTATATGAGAATATTGCAAAATCAATACTGAGAATATTACAAAATCAATACTGATATGATTTTATCAATCATATTTTTTGTATTCTTTCAACATCCTATAAATTTGAATCATTGTATTGTAAAATAATCAATTTGAATAAAAGCATAATGTAGCGTAAGTTATAGACCACATCACGTAAAATATTTTATCTATTTTTATTATTTCCGCATTTAGTATTCATAGTATTATGAATTTCATCATTCAGTTTCCTCAAGAAGTTTGATTAAATCGTAGAATTTATTGTGAGGACTAGGAAATGGATTATGCCCGTGAATTGTATAAACATGTTAGACAAATATGTCTTAGATGAAAACTAGAAAGAAAATTAAAGTCTTTCATCATCTGAGAAGTCCAACCCACGAATAAATCAAATCTTAAACAATATAGTTTGTTTGAATACCCAGCCACGCTCCTCTGAAACGACAACGTGCACTCGATCCTCCTGCTTTTCCCTTTGGCCAATTATGAAGTCCTCGTCGTCTTCAAGAGACCATCGCTGTTGAAATTCACGCTGCTCAGCGTCAAGTTCTTCTTGTTGAATGCAATCCGGCTCCTTCACCGCGCCCGATTTAACAAGATTTAACGAATGCGGTGATTAAATTAGATCGGCCACATTAATGAATTTTAAAATTTTATTAGAATACATTGCCAATTTTTAAATATTGGACGCCAAAATAAAAAATTGGGTGAAATTTTGGTAGTAAAATGTATTTTTTATATATAATTTATATGCGTAAAGAAGAGATCCTAGAAAGAATCATAAGAGTGTATGTATGGGAGTGCATACTAAGAATGACATTGTTTTCAAATGAGTTAAAACTAACGGTCAACGGATAGAGAATTTTCTTTCCATTTTGCCTCATTTCAAATCACTAAAATGACACTTATACCCTCCCAAAATGGGGCAAAAATGAAAAAAAAAAAAATCTCTTGACTATCCTGACAAAAAAAAAAAGTCATTATAAATGATAGTTTGACAGGATCAAATGTTATAGTTGATAGTTTATGAAAAGTATCAAACATCTAATTCATAGGGTAAAAGATAATTACCCCAATCATTTTTGTTTTACTCATGACCTACTTTGAAATATTGCATATAAATGAAATAAATGCATATGGCATCCAAAATAAATAAAAAGCTAAAATGATAGCCAAAGAAAATTGGGAAGTAGTGGGTGTCAGACTAAGTGGACTGGGTAGTATCGGTCAACAATCCAAATACTACTAATAAATAAACAAACTGGATGTTATGTGCTACTAGTGGACTAAGATGTTGACTACAAAATTCATTATCCGAGTTCTCGCTCTAAACAAAAGATGTGAAAGAAAACAAATATAAGACTTTGCTTTAACAAAATGATGGTTACGTTGCATATGCATACATATATAATTATTGTTATTAATATTGCTTTAATAAACCAACGATCTTTTTCCTTTGTTCCGATTCTTTTTCTTGACTTTCCTTTGTAATAATAATTTTTTTTTAGTGTTAATGGCATAACAAAACAACTCACATAATGGAAGATAAGATATAAAAAAAACACCAAATATGTTTTAAATTTAGAATCTAAAAGGTGTAAAGCTATAAAAAGGAAGAGTAAAAAAATTAATTACCTCTTCATTGATGAAAGCTTGATAACAAAATGAGGAGTCTCCTCTGCTCCTTTCCTCGAGTTCTTTGTTGATTGTCATGTCGAACGAGAGATTTGGATATGAATGCCTCTACTTTAGGACAATTTACTATCGCCAATTCTTTCAAGGATGGAAATTGATGTTACTTCCAGAGAATCTTTTGAGGATTAGGAGATCTACTAGAAGCAAAGACTCTAGTTGAGGAAACACACCTCTGGAGTTATTTCATCTTTTACACTGATTCTTCTACGACTAGTATCTCTTCCATAACCTCACATTTGATGACGAAAGACTTTTGAGCTGCACCATAAATCTAGCTATAGAGAATGGCAATATATATTTTATGTTGCCTGCACTACCAAAGTATGACAAATTTTCAAATCTTGACGTTGCTTGTGTTTCTTAATATGCAAGAGGACCTTTCCGGATGTTGGTTCTGCTCTATCTCTACCAAGTTAGCGATGACAGTTTCAACAATTCCACGATAGGGAACACAACCTGCAGCGACAATTAATACTTTATTCTTCAACAACATAAAAGATGCACAAACTAGTAGTGTATGCATATTATTCTTCTTCATTGGATAAAAGACCAAGTTTTATTTGACATAGCATGGTATGAGAGGAAAGAGTTAACAAAAGATACACTCATTTTAATACCACACTATATTTATGGAACATATTTGGCATTGATTATTATTTGGTCATTAGAATTCTTGAGCTTTTTATGTGGTTTTATCAAGAGTAAGAAAGATGTTCTATCAAAAAGAGGGGAGAGGGAATATTAATGGCTAGATGGCAACATACACATATATGTGTCATTATTAGTGAATGTAACAATCCGCAATGGCATGTTATCTTGCTAAATGGAGACGATTAATAATATATGTTGTCCTACTTGGGTAAAACAAGTTAAAATGTTTTTTTTTTTATCAAATATTTTTTATTTCAAATCATGATTTTTGTTTGCCTTTTCAAATAAGCACTCCATAACTTGCTTATAAAAATCATATATTTTGTTTCTATTTTAAATTAAGTTTTTTATTACAATGCCAAATGTTTTATGTTTTGTAATATCTTTTAAAAAATAGATTATCTTTACAAAGTCGTAATCCCAAACACACCTAAATTTTTATCGAGGAAACGGTAGTGAGTAGATTGCCTTGACAAGTTTTAAAATTTAGTGGAATACATGCAAAATTTTAACATTGAATGAATTACAAATCGGATGAAACTTTGGAGGGTAAAGTATTTTTTCCTATATAATTTATATGCAAAACTCAAAAGATCCCTTTAAAAAGTGTAAGTATGGTAGTAGATACTCATAATGACATTGTTTTCATTAATGTAATAATTGTTGTTTTATTCATTACCTACTTTGAAATATTGCACATAAATGAAACAAATGCATATTGCATGCATAAAGAGCTAAATGATAGCTACCAAGAAAACTACCCGTGGACTAGATACGATTAACATTGGTGGTAAAGAAAATAAATATAAGACTTGAACTAAATGATGGTTTGTTGCATATGCATATATATATACTCATTGCTATTAATATTTCTTTAATAATATAAATACCTAAGTCAACATATCAACATCCAAAACTTTTTTTTTTTTTCAAATTTTACTCCCTTGATCAATCGAAAAGGCAAATAAAGGTTAGTCTCAACTAAATGCCATATTAATGGGAAAATTATACTTTACCCCCAAAAGTTTAGGGCAATTTCAATTCTACCTTCAAAGTTTCAATTTTTCCAATACACCCTCTAAACATCCAAATTTTTCACCATTTTAATTTTCGAAAATGCCTCATCCCAAGTTAAAAAAATTATTAGAAAAAAGAAAAGGAGGATGCTCAAGCCACCCCTAAGCTCAATTGCAATAATTTGAAAGTGCATTGTAAAATTTAAAACTTTGAAGGTCAAATTGAAAATAATCCAAAACTTTGGGGATAAAGTGTGGTTTTCCTAATTTTTTATTAATTAAGTTTTAAAAATAATTATGAAGAGATGGCATCAACAGGTGGTCGGAAAGAGAGAGTGAGCAAAGACAAGAGAAAGAGTGAGGAGAGGCAGAGAGAGGAACGAGAGGTAGTGACAAAGAGATTTAACGGAGATGGAGAATGAGAGAGATGAGTATTCAAGGTTTAATTTATGGACGTTGTAGGGTTATGTTCTTGATTTTGGGTAAAATTTCACTTAAGCTTGCATTCATTTTAGGACTATTTTCTTTAAAATTTCAGGACTATTTGATTTGCTTTTCTTGGTAGAATTGGATTGGGGGCCAAAATGAATGCAAGTTGAGGTGAAATTTTACCCATTCCAATTGTGCCAAGAACAACAAATAAATAGTCCAGAAATTTCGCCACCCATTCCAATTCTACGCAAGAACAGAAATCAACAAAACTAAATTAAACCTACTCTTTCCCATATCCTTGTTTCTCTCATCCCCTTCCCTTTCCTTTTTGGTTCTGATAAACAACCGAGAGAGAGAAGAGACAACGAGAGAGAGGAGCTAGGCGAGAGCGAGATAGAGAGAAATGACGGAGATGGAAATTGAGAGAAGATGAAGTCGTGAGGGAGGTGCGCCATTGCGGAGTTATGGCTATTTTCAGCCCTATTAAGAACTGTTTGAATTAGGGCATTTTCCAGATGACCATTTATTATGTATTTTACGTAGGTGTGTAATTCTTGTGATTTTCTTAAGGGTTTGGACTATATTGATTTGTTGTTCTTGGCGTAATTGGAATGGGTATTCAAGGTTTAATTTCTGGTTTTTGTTGATTTATGTCACCCTATAGGGTTGTTGCCCCTTCAATTTTTATTTTCTTAATTTTAAATTAAATTAATAAAAATTAATATCGATGTGACAAATGGAGTGCTAATTGAAACCAGGATATTAAACATTTGGGAGAAAAGGTAAAGATAAGGGTTTATTTACTTTTTCGATTGACCAAGGAATAAAAAAATTCTATGGATAAAAATTTAGGAAGTTCTAGTAAACCAACAATGTTTTCCTTGAGGAAAACCTTTTTCTCTCAGAACGAAAACCTAGATGAGAAAGCAAACTTTTCTTCAAGTTTGTCTAGTGTTAATGCATAACAAAACAACTCACATAATGGACGATAAAAATATAGATCAAAACAGCAAACATGTTTTAAATTTAGAATCTAAAAGTGTAAAGCTAAAAGAGCAAATAGTAAAAAAATTATTTACCTCTTCATTGAAGAAAGGTTGCATCCAGAATAAGAAGTCTCCTCTGCACTCCTTTCCTTGAGTTCTTTTGATTGTCATGTCCAAAGAGATTTGGATACAAATGTCTCTACTTTAGGGCAATTTCTATCCTAAGTGCTTTCAAGGTTGGAAATTGATGTTACTTCCAAAGCGAATCTTTTAAGGATTGGGAGATCTTTAGACACAAACACTCTAGTCGAGGAAAAAAGATCTCCGGAGTTATTTCATCTTGTACTCCTAATTCCTCTACGACTAGTATCTCTTCCATAGCCTCACATTCGATGACGTGAAGATGTTTGAGCTGCACCATAAATCTAGCTATAGAGTGGCAATATATATTTTATGTTGCCAATGCCCCACCTCCAAGTATGACAAATTTTCAAATCTTGACGTTGTTTGCATGTTTCTTAATATGCAAGAGGACCTTTCCGGATGTTGGTTTGCTTTATCTCTACCAAGTTAAGCGATGTCGGTGTCAACGATTCCAAGATGGGGAACACAACCTGCGCGACAATTAATACTTTATTCTTCAACAACATAAAGATGCACAAACTAGTGTATGCATACTATTCTTCTTCATTGGATAAAAAGACCAAGTTTTACTTGACCATAGTGACATAGCATGCTATGAGAGGAAAGAGTTAACAAAACGATACATTCATTTTAATACTACACTACGTTAGCGGATCATGTTTGGTCTTGATTATTATTCTTGTTCATTAGAATTTTGAGCATTTTACGTATGGTTTTATCAAGAGTAGAAAAGATGTTCTATCAATAAGAGGGGAGGGAATCTTTAATGGCAAGCTGATGGCAACATACATAAAGCAACCCACAAAATGGACGACAAGATATATACGAAGTAAAACACCAAATATGTTTTAAATTTAGAATCTAAAAGTGTATAAAGCTAAAACAAGGAGAGTAAAAAATTACTTTACCTCTTCATTGAAGAAAGGTTGTATAATAGAAAGATGAGTCTCCTGCACTCATTTCCTTGAGTTGCTTTTGATTGTCATGTCCAACGAGGCTTTGGATATGAATATCTCTACTTTAGGGCAATTTCTATCTTTAGTGCCTTCAAGGATGGAAATTGATGCTTACTTCCAAAGCGAATCTTTTGAGGATTGGGAGTTCTAGTAGATACAAACATTCTAGTCGAGGAAACAACACCTCAGTTATTTCATCTTTTACACCTGATTCTTCTACGACTAGTATCTCTTCCATAACCTCACATTCGATGAAAAGACTTTTGAGCTGCACCATAAATCTAGCTATAGAGAATGGCAATATATATTTTATGTTGCCAATGCCCTCGCACCTCCAAGTATGACAAATTTTCAAATCTTGACGTTGCTTGCGTGTTTCTTAATATGCAAGAGGACCTTTCCGGATGTTGGTTCGCTCTATCTCTACCAAGTTAGCGATGTGTTGTCAACGATTCCAAGATGGGGAACACAACCTGCAGCATAATTAATACTTTATTCTTCAACAACATAAAAGATGCACAAACTAGTGTATGCATACTATTCTTCTTCATTGGATAAAAAGACCAAGTTTTACTTGACCATAGTGACATAGCATGCTATGAGAGGAAAGAGTTAACAAACGATACATTCATTTTAATACTACACTCGTTAGCGGATCATGTTTGGTCTTGATTATTATTCTGTTCATTAGAATTCTTGAGCATTTTACGTATGGTTTTATCAAGAGTAGAAAAGATGTTCTATCAATAAGAGGAGGAATCTTTAATGGCAAGTGATGGCAACATACATAAAGCAACCCACAAAATGGACGACAAGATATATACGAAGTAAAACACCAAATATGTTTTAAATTTAGAATCTAAAAAGTGTATAAAGCTAAAACAAGGGAGAGTAAAAAAATTACTTACCTCTTCGTTGAAGAAAGGTTGTATAATAGAAAGATGAGTCTCCTCTGCACTCATTTCCTTGAGTTCGTTTTTGATTGTCATGTCGGAACTGAGAGGCTTGGATATGAATATCTCTACTTTAGGGCAATTTTCTATCTTTAGTGCCTTCAAGGATGGAAATTCGATGCTACTTCCAAAGCAGAATCTTTTGAGGATTGGGAGTTCTAGTAGATACAAACATTCTAGTCGAGGAAACAACACCTCTGGAGTTATTTCATCTTTTACACCTGATTCTTCTACGACTAGTATCTCTTCCATAACCTCACATTCGATGACGTAAAGACTTTTGAGCTGCACCATAAATCTAGCTATAGAGAATGGCAATATATATTTTATGTTGCCAATGCCCTGCACCTCCAAGTATGACAAATTTTCAAATCTTGACGTTGCTTGCGTGTTTCTTAATATGCAAGAGGACCTTTCCGGATGTTGGTTCTGCTCTATCTCTACCAAGTTAACTGATGTCAGTGTCAACGATTCCAAGATGGGGAACACAACCTGCAACGACAATTAATACTTTATTCTTCAACAACATAAAAGATGCACAAACTAGTGTATGCATACTATTCTTCTTCATTGGATAAAAAGACCAAGTTTTACTTGACCATAGTGACATAGCATGCTATGAGAGGAAAGAGTTAACAAAACGATACATTCATTTTAATACTACACTACGTTAGCGGATCATGTTTGGTCTTGATTATTATTCCTGTTCATTAGAATTCTTGAGCATTTTACGTATGGTTTTATCAAGAGTAGAAAAGATGTTCTATCAATAAGAGGGGAGGGAATCTTTAATGGCAAGCTGATGGCAACATACATAAAGCAACCCACAAAATGGACGACAAGATATATACGAAGTAAAACACCAAATATGTTTTAAATTTAGAATCTAAAAGTGTATAAGCTAAAACAAGGGAGAGTAAAAATTACTTACCTCTTCGTTGAAGAAAGGTTGTATAATAGAAAGATGAGTCTCCTCTGCACTCATTTCCTTGAGTTCGTTTTTTTGATTGTCATGTCGGGCGAGAGGCTTGGATATGAATATCTCTACTTTAGGGCAATTTTCTATCTTTAGTGCCTTCAAGGATGGAAATTCGATGCTACTTCAAAGCGTAATCTTTTGAGGATTGGGAGTTCTAGTAGATACAAACATTCTAGTCGAGGAAACAACACCTCTGGAGTTATTTCATCTTTTACACCTGATTCTTCTATGACTAGTATCTCTTCCATAACCTCACATTCGATGACGTAAAGACTTTTGAGCTGCACCATAAATCTAGCTATAGAGAATGGCAATATATATTTTATGTTGCCAATGCCCACCTCAAGTATGACAAATTTTCAAATCTTGACGTTGCTTGCGTGTTTCTTAATATGCAAGAGGACCTTTCGGATGTTGGTTCTGCTCTATCTCTACCAAGTTAACTGATGTCAGTGTCAACGATTCCAAGATGGGGAACACAACCTGCAATGACAATTAATACTTTATTCTTCAACAACATAAAAGATGCACAAACTAGTGTATGCATACTATTCTTCTTCATTGGATAAAAGACCAAGTTTTACTTGACCATAGTGACATAGCATGCTATGAGAGGAAAGAGTTAACAAACGATACATTCATTTTAATACTACACTACGTTAGCGGATCATGTTTGGTCTTGATTATTATTCTGTTCATTAGAATTCTTGAGCATTTCGTATGGTTTTATCAAGAGTAGAAAGATGTTCTATCAATAAGAGGGAGGAATCTTTAATGGCAAGCTGATGGCAACATACATAAAGCAACCCACAAAATGGACGACAAGATATATAATGAAGTAAACACCAAATATGTTTTAAATTTAGAATCTAAAAAGTGTATAAAGCTAAAACAAGGAGAGTAAAAATTACTTACCTCTTCGTTGAAGAAAGGTTGTATAATAGAAAGATGAGTCTCCTCTGCACTCATTTCCTTGAGTTCTTTTTGATTGTCATGTCGGAACTGAGAGGCTTGGATATGAATATCTCTACTTTAGGGCAATTTTCTATCTTTAGTGCCTTCAAAGATGGAAATTTGATGCTACTTCCAAAGCGAATCTTTTGAGGATTGGGAGTTCTAGTAGATACAAACATTCTAGTCGAGGAAACAACACCTCTGAGTTATTTCATCTTTTACTCCTAATTCTTCTACAACTAGTATCTCTTCCATAACCTCACATTTCGACTTCAAGATATTTGAGCTGCACCATAAATCTAGCTATTGAGAATGGAAATATATATTTTATGTTGCCAATGCCCTGCACCTCCAAGTGTAACAAATTTTCAAATCTTAACGTTGCTTGCGAGTTTCTTAATATGCAAGAGGACCTTTCCGGATGTTGGTTCTGCTCTATCTCTACCAAGTTAACTGATGACAGTTTCAACTTTTCCACGATAGGGAACACAACCTGCAGCGGCAATTAATACTTTATTCTTCAACAACATAAAAGATGCACAAACTAGTAGTGTACGCATATTATTCTTCTTCACTGGATAAAAAGACCAAGTTTTATTTGGCGTAGCATGGTATGAGAGGAAAGAGTTAACAAAAAGATACACTCATTTTAATACTACACTACGTTTGCGGATCATGTTTGGTCTTGATTATTATTACTGTTCATTAGAATTCTTGAGCTTTTTACATGTGGTTTTATCAAGAGAAGAAAAGATGTTCTATCAATAAGAGGGGAGGGAAATCTTTATTGGCAAGATGGCAAAATACATATATACATGTCGTCGTTGTTGAATGTAACAATCCATAACTGTCCTTGCTAAATGGGACAATTAACATCATATATCGTCACTACTTGTCATAATCGACAACACAATATTGTTTACTTATGATAATCTGTAACATATTTTTAGCGACGAATTTTGACCATTTTAAAGACCAAAATTGTCAACGTCTTATTTTCTTCTTGTTAAAAAGTGTTTTTAACAAAGACTTTCTACAATAATCGGCAATGAAAATTTGTCGATTGCTAAACAATTTAAACAATAGGATCAGCCACTGTGTGTCATATAAAATGACTTTGCACACACATAACTGTCATTCCATAGCCATTGGGATACAACAAGTAGTGAGATCATCAAGAACTTAAAAAATATATATTAAAACATGAAGTTTGAATAATATTTTTCTTCATCAATTAGGTTCTTAATATAGATCATGTCATAACTTCATCAATTATTTCTGGGTTTGTTGCAGTTCTATATGTTCTACAAACTGATATGGCTATACACAAAGTTGCCAAACTATACTGTAAAGGTGAAATATGTCTATTGCTTGCTCCTAATGACCACCCAATACACGAGAAGTTGTACGCAGCAATTAGCATGCGAACTCAAATTGAAGTCTTATTAAACTTTTTTTAAACAAATAATAGGATGTTTAAATAAATCTAATATTATTTTCTTTAATTAATTAAACAAAGTTACCTCTTCATTGAAAGGTTGCATTGCAGAATGAGGGCTCTCCTCTGCATTCATTTCTTTGAGTTGTTTGCTGCCTGTTAGGCCTGAACCGACTGGTTTGAATATGAATGTCTTTAATTTAGGGCAGTTTTGTACCCCCAATTTCTTCAAGGATGGAAATTCGATATTACTTCCTGTGCAAAATCTTTTGAGGAATGGAAGATTATCTAGCGACATGCATTCTAGTTGAGGGAACAAGTACAACACTTCAGGAATGACTAATTCTTCTATAACTAGTATCTCTTCCACAACCTTGCATTCCTCTACGTGAAGATGTTTGAGATGCACCATAAATCTAGCTGTAGAGAGTGGCAGCAGAAATTTTATCTTACTAGAGCCTTTTACTTCCAAGAATGACAAATTTCCAAATCTCGATGTTGCTTGCATGTTTGATAGTCTAAAAGAGGACCCTCTTGGATGTTGGTTATGTTCTATCTCTGCCAAGCTTACTGATGACAGTTCTAACCTTTCCAAGATGGGGAACACAACCTGCAGGTAGTAGCAATTATTCCTCCTGAACATAAAACCTACAAGATACACAACCTAGGGTGTGCATAATTGTGTCTGTGCATAGGGTGTGCATATTTGTCACATGGGACATTCACTTCAATTGAAAATGGTAAGGGATCATCTTTGTTCCAATGATTCTAAAACTTCAAGATTAACATTGCTACAATTAGAAAGATATAATTTCTTAGGTCGATAAAAAATATAAAAGTAAACATCTATTTGTAGTTTGTACCAAGTGGGTGTGGATCATTATTTGATGAATTGGAATTTAATATACCTGTTCATGTAGAATTGGCATGTGAAAATGAAGCTTTTCCTCTAAAATGATTTCTCCAGCCTCTGTTATGAATGGATTTTGTGTGATCAAGAAGCCCATGAGCTTTGGAAGATGCTCTAGTGCCAAGTGACGCAGTTTAGGGAACAAGGATGTATCTTTGTCTTCTATTTTGCCACTGTCTTTCATGACTATTGCTCCCATGCTACCGCATTCTCTTACCTCCAATTCTTGGATTTGTTCAAGGTTCCTAGCCATGGATGATGAGAAGATAAATTTTAATTTATTACACTTTTCAACTTTGACAATTCTTAAGTTACGAAAGGATAATCTCACAGGAAGTTGGCCATGACATATTTCTTCCAAGCTGGTCATATTTTTTAGAACAAACGTCTCCAAGTCAGGAAAGGCAACATGCGGCATTCTTAACTTAGTGACATATTTAATGTCGGGATTATTTTGGATATGGAGATGCTTCAGTTTTTGAAAATCTTCTCTATCCAATTCATTTAGAAGACTCTTAACACCCTTTAACTCATCTAGATAAAGATCTTCTACTCTCTCTAGTAACATTTTAATCCCAACCTCTAATTGGAAGCTCGTATTTAGCTTGAGTTTTAAAGTTTTTGAGGCTTCATGCTTATTAGAAGAGTCCCAGACATGATCTCCTACAGATATTGCGTATCTTTCTAACTTTTCAAACGAAAGATCTTTTGGCAAATTTCTGACATCTGTAATGTGTATCTCTAAAGTGATCAACTGTGACAAATGTTTCAACTCAGCAAGGCTTGCATTATTTCTTTCAGAAATGAGTCCTTCAATCTCCCATTGAACAAAACTGTTTCCCATGTACAACTCTTCTAATTCAACCAAGCTTGATAGCACATTAGGTGGAATCACTTCAAGTTTGGAACAATTGCTCAGATCCAGCAACCGTAAATGAGTTAACAATCCTATTTCTTTGGGTAATTGTGACAAGTTAGAACTTAATAGGCTAAGAACTACTAAATTCTTGAGCTCTCCAATTATAGCTATGTCTTCCAACACACATTGATCCAGGCACAATGTTTGCAGTTTTCCAAGGAAACCAAGTGATGAAGGAAGTGATGGAAGTTTCATTTCAGTCAAATCCAAAACTTGGAGTTCTCCCATCCCTTTAAAGAAAGTCTCTGGGATTTGCAAGGATCGATCCCCACCATTCACATATAAAAATCTTAAATCTGGACATTCCATGTCGTTAGGAAGTTCATGGATATCTCCACCACGGATAGAGAATGCTGTACATCTTTTGAGTGCATCCACATCTGGCCATTTTTAACCCACCATTATCTCTCAGTACAAGCATATTATGATCCCTTGACGCTATGAATGTCGCAACATCACGAACAACATCATGCATATGGCAATGGTCAGAACCATGGGACAATCTAGCAACAGACAAGAGTCTATCAAATTACTAACGTGCCAATTTAATCTGTCGCTGGCTTCTTCTAAAGAATTAATGCCATGAAAGAAACCCAATCCATAACAATATTTCAACAAGTCCCGATAGGTAATGGTGTAATGCATTTCAGCACAAAGCAAAAAGAAATATTGAACCTCTGGACTTTCAAGATGACTATAACTCAACTCTATAGAAGAATATATAGTTTTCTGCATTCTTGTGGGGTGTTCGGGAGCAGGTCTTCTTAGTTGATTCAGTGCATCCTTCCATAAACGTAAACTCTTATTTTTAATGCCTTAGCAACTGTCACAAGCGCAATAGGTAGACCTGCACACTCCTTAGCTACCTCTGTTGCTATGCATCGCAAATTAGAGTCTTTAACACAATCACCCACCATCATTTGAAACAATTCCAAGCTTCACTTTCGGGTAACACTCCAAGCCCAAAATCCTTCTGGGTGCCCATTTCACTGGATAATAGATTTTTTTCTCTAGATGTCAGTATTACTTTGCAGTACTCCGTACGAGGAATTCCTATTTCCTCCAAATCCAATTTCTCCCATATATCATCCAGGATAACAAGTGTCTTCTTGTGTCCTGATAATATCTGCATCAAACGAGCTGCTCTTCCTCCTTCAGTCTCTGCATTAAGCTTTAGATCCAGCTTGTCGGCGATTTCTCCTTGAATTCGTCTACGGTCTGGGCTTTGCGTCACATGTGCGATGGCCACCTCATCGAACAAATTTTTATCCTTAGCTTGCCTAGCAAGCTCTCTCACCAGTGTAGTCTTTCCTGCACCAGCCATCCCCCACACCCCGATCACATAGGTATTAGCATCTCCCAATGCCTCCATAAGTCCCTTCTTAGTTGACATTCTTGAATCAAAGTCCATGTAATCCTTTTGTCTCCAAGACTCCTCTCCCTGTGGAGCAACACGGAAGGAAACTTTTTCAAATCTGCCATTTTCCAGCATTTCATCAATAACTTGCACCATCTTCTTTGCTTTCCGGCTTAGCTGATGCCGCAGCTTCAAATTCAAGCATGCCCCATTAGAACACCTCGGCTGCGCTCTTTCTTCGACTGGAACAATTTTCCTGGCCTCTTCTGTAGTTTCATCTGCCTTTGTCAACCACGTGGTAACAAGAGCTTCAATTTCTTCACCGCCTCTTCTAGCAGAATCAACGGAATGTTGTACACGATCTCTGGTCAACTGCAACGTCTGTAACTTATCCTCCATAGTCTTAATGTTGTTGTCGTATTCAAACGAATAACATAGCCACTGGCCAATTCGTGCAACCAATAACTCAGCAATTTTTGTTGCAAACGCACTTAGAACCTCCATTCTTGTTTCAAAAAGTTTTCCTTTTTCTTCTCTCTCCGCTTTTTTTTTTTTTTTTTTACTTTTGCTCTTTTTTTGCCTTTTTTTTTTTTTTTGGGTTCAAGTAATGGAAAACTAAAAAGCAAGAAAAAGACAACTAAAAACTGCAATGAGAATAATTACTTTAATCATATCATCTTAAACAACTCGTAGTAGTACTTTCATTTCAAACCTGTGTATCTTTGAATATTCTTCACATCATATTGGAAAAGTAGAACATGGAACAAAACCTGAGTTTCACACCTGCATTAATTACTTCATTAGCCCTCCAGTCGAGACTAAAGTGTTTAAATTGGAAATGAGAGTTATTCGTGGGTTGATTGATATTGTTACATCAAATGTTGTAAAATAATTATAAAATAAAAATGCAGTTTCATATATAACAAATATTAAAATAATGTGTTAGATCATATACATTTTAATGAATCATCATAAATTTAAGAAAATTGGAGAGTTAAATGAAGAAAGTTCCGGATTTTGGTTACTTGACTTAATTATTTCAAATTGAGGGTTCCATAGCCTACAAGAAACAATGTGCCACACGAAGCAGCAATCGGCAAATAAGGTAATTCATACAACCATGTGGACAGCTCTGCAGGTAATGCATAGAACCAGAAAACAATACGATGAAGACTAATGTCATGTGATGATGTAATTTTAAAATTATCATCGAATTATAATAAATTATTATTAAGGTAATTCATAACTTTTTTTTTCTTAGGATTTGACTTTGATTACGGAGATCCATAATTTTGATAAATAAAATTAGTTTTTCATCAATTAAAAATTGACATTTGGCATAAGTGGTCGTCATCTTTGCCACCTAATTAAATTTAAAAATATATATATTTAACAAAAAAAAATCGTTAGTCATTGGGGTGGCCTTTGGCCATGCCATCTGGCTCAGTAGTAACTATGGTGGCGTTTTCTGTTATATTATTCCAATCTTTCCAGAGATTCTGAGTGTCAGAATCCTTAGAAAACAGCTGGTTTTATGGGAGTGTTGTGAGCTTGAAGTTCCATATCCTTTTGCTTCTTCTTCTTCTTGTTCTTGTGGGGTCCTCTTCTTTCTGCAAATGACAGTCTAATCTACAGCCTGGAAAAGGTGTTGGCAGCTCACTAAAAAGCTCTGCTTGATGGGCCTTCATGGTGGGATTCATGTAATTATCAGCTGGGTTATTCTCTGCGCTCCAGTACCCACGGGTGGTTTCGGCCACCCCTTGGTGCCCAAGGAGGTGGAGTCACCCTCAAAGGCCAAGGATTTTTTTTCGTTTCTTTTTTTGAAAAAATATATATTTTCTAGTTTTCTTATTTTTTTAAAATTAAGTAGGTAGCAATGATGACGTGACTACTTGTATCAAATATCAATTCTTAATTAGTGAAATGGTTAATTTGATGCATTTATCAAAATCATGACACTCTTATGATCAAAATCAAACCTAGGAAAAAAAATAAAGTTATGAAACTTATGAATATTAAGTATTTAACCCTATTATTAAATTTTTATTCAATATTAATATTAAAATCATATTAACTTTGAAAGGACATAAAAAGAACATGAGGTGACATTTAGTATTGTTCTATTATCTATCCCACCAAGTTGAAGCCAAGCATATTGGTTTTTTTTTTTTTTATTCTTTTTCTTTGAAAAATTCTACTTAAAATCCTTAAACTATCATGTATTTTAAAAAGATTTTCCAAATTTTAAAAACTCAATTTCACCCCCCTAAACTTTTAATCTAATGTAATGTACCTCATTCGTCAATTTTCAGCATTAAACGAATGTTAAACATGATTAATTGACCATTATACCCCTAAATTTTTATAAAATTTTAGATTTACCCTTGTGACCCAATTTTTTTTTTTTAATGAAAATTAAGGGTATTTTGATATTTTTGTATGACTCTTAAAATTGACGGAGTGGGTATATTGCATAAAATTGAAAGTTTAGAGGATAAAATTAATTATTTTAAAATTTTTAATAGTCCAGAGATATGTTGTGAAGTTTTTTCTTCTTTCATATTATTGGTGTTTTGGGGTAGAGTAGTAAGCCCAAAGTTAAAACCTAGAGAAAATAACAAGAAAAAAGTAGTTAAAACAATGAATTTCTTCACAGCTTGGAACTCGGAGAAAATATCATTTCCATTTTAAATGAAGCAGATAATACCTGATTATTATATTTTAGAAAGATAAAATTATTTAAAAAAATTAAAATGACAATTTTACTTTAAAACATTCTAACTATTTATTCTCTGGAATCCTATTCCCGTACTAGGGGTGGGCAGAACCCGCCGGACCCGCCCAAACCGAACCGAACCGCCCTGATCCGGCGGTTTTGTGCATTTTTCTCGGATTCGGACTGAAATTCTTCAAACCCGCTCAGGTCGGTTCGGGTCTCAGGTTTAATAAAAAAATTTATGCGAATACCCGCCCGCCCCGATCCGATCCGCCTACGTATACAAACTAAAAAAAAACCCCAACCTAATTTCCTAACTCTCCCTCTTCTGCAGTTCTGCGCCGTTCTCCTTCTCTTTCTCCCTCTCTTCGTTTCTCCTCTCTCTCTCGTCTACTCACTCCCTCTCTTGCTCTCTCTCCCGTCTAGTCTCTCCCTCTCTTGCTCTCTGTTTCTCTTCCATTCTCTCAGTTTCTTATCTGGTTTTTGCCATTTAATGTCTGTTTGTGGCTGTTTGATGTGGGTTTGCTTAGTGTGTTGTATGTGCGTGCCAAAAGTTTGCGTCTTTTCATGATGGGTTTTCTTTTCCTGCCATTTCTTTGAGATTTTTCACTAAACTCTGCTTTGTGGGCAGTGGTTAGCAATGATCTGAAACTGAGGCTGTCGAGTAGTACAGATCCAGAGCTAGGGAGGTGCAAGAGAACAGATGGGAAGAGATGGAGATGCTCCAGAGATGTGGCGCCTAATTACAAGTACTGTGAGCACCATTTGCACAGAGGCCGTCCCCGTTCAAGAAAGCCTGTGGAAGTTCTTGCCAACAACGAAAACATCAAGAGTCCCGCCGTGAAGATTATCAGTCTCTTCCTACTCCCCCTGTTTCTAACCCCACAATCAACACCAAGTACTACAAATACCCGATCCGCCCGACCAACCCGACCGACCCGCCCGACCAACCCCGACCAACCCCGACCCGTCCTACCCAAATATCCGACGGGTATGTTAAAATTACTGTTTACTGCGGGTTGAAAATCTCCAAACCCGATGGGCACGGGTCGGATAGCCGAACGGGCTGAAACCCGCCCGAACCGACCCGTGCCCAGCCCTACCCAGTACCGAGGAGGTGTGGACAAGTAGACAACTAGCGGCAGATTCATCATGTTAGTGGAGTAGCCAATAATTTTGCTTTGTCTTTTGTGGGTTCACAGAAACTGTACTTTATTACAGCAAGACTTTGTAAATTCAAGGATTTTTTGGCTGTGTTTATCAGCAGTAAAATAGTTTGAACTTTGAGAGTCTCACAAAAATTTCTTAAAATAAATTCAACATTCTTATTTTTTTATATCACATCAATTATTTTTTATTACTTTTCAAATAAATAAATCATTATAAAATAAAAAATTTTACTTTTTTATATAAAATATTCTTACTTTTTTTTCTTATATCAATCAAATTAACTAATATTCCAAGCCATTTTACTGTTCCCAAACACAGCCTTTGGTCCTACTTTTCCACTTTGTAGAGTCAAGTGGCCTGCATGATTGAATGTCCACTTCAGCTAAAATGTCCTCTTCTGCTTTGGCCATACCTTTTCACTCTCTTTAATTGACTAATCTTAAAAGTAGGACCAATTCTTTTCTAAAAGAAAAATTGATATATTTTTAAAATTTTTATTAGATTAAAATTTAATAATAATTTATAAAATTTTAAAAAATCTCTATCACCTTCCACTCACTTAACATTATTTTTAAAGTTTCAAAACTCTCAATTAAATGTATTAAACTTTTAATTGCTTTTAATTATATCATTTCATTATAATTTTTATTTCTTTTTTCAAAATCCTCAAAATACTCATTTTTTAATAAAGAAATAAATGTTTGAACCCTTACAGTTTTTTTTTTATACTAAAAAAATTTAATAGCATTTTAGAAATTTGGATAAGATTTAACGAAAAATTATAATAAAATTAGGTAATTAAAACAAATTAAAAGTTCACTATCTTAAAAAAAAAAAAAAAACAAAACAAAACAAAGATTAAATGTCATTTAGTGTTACTCTTTTTAATCATAGGGAAGAGTGAAAGACTTTTTTATTTGCATGTGTCCATTAATAAAGAGTTTTCTTGCTGGTTCTGCCAGATGACGCCAGGTTTCCTTGATGGGATTCGGCTTAGTGCCGTAAAAGAAAAGGTTGCAATTATAGAAGTACAGGTTACAAGGGATAGCTTAATTTACCATGGATAACGCATAATAAAATGGATATTATTAGTTTAAATTTTTGTTTTTTTATGTGGACATATAAAAAAAAAAATTATAAATGCATGAATATGATTGTGTAACAAGTGGCCAATAATTGTATGTGCTTATATATATATATTTTTTAAAAAATTATATGTAGTTTTTGTATGGACAGATATTTATCATGATTTTAGAAAAATAAAAAAGTAAAATCAAAGGGCAAAATTAGCAATAAACAAATAAAATTACATTCTAAATTAAGTCAAGGTAGGAATAGGAGGATCCAGTTTGACAAAATTAAAGAGTGTTAATATTGAGACAAAATTATTCTCTTCTTTTAAAATTAAGACATTTTTGTTTCAAATTTTTTTTTCTAAACCGGCTTCTCTTCATTCAACACCAAAAACTTAGAATATTACTTAATATAGTGACATAATTACATAGAATATTGCATTAGTGTATACAAAAGGAAAAAACAGCAAGAAGAAAAGCTGGACTTTAACTATCAAAGTATTAATAAAAATTTACATGAATCATGATATTGTTGGTGTAATATTTATTATATTTTAATACTCATAAAACTCATATAGCTCTCGACTTATGAAGAAAATATTGAGCAAAGTAAACAAAATGTTTTTTTTATGAATACAAAATAAAATAAAATATTTCACTCAACAAAGTGAACATGAATCAAATGGCAGAGAAGGTTAATGAAAATGAGCATGGGATATTTCATCTCAAATCCCGATTCTATCCCTGCCCGGCAACAACCTTTTTCTAAAATTATTCCAGAAAAGTGCTACTCCCCGGTAGAGAAACCCAAGGGAATTAAAGGGATTCGGATACTAATGTACTCGTAAATTTGGTCACTAAATATATTGAAAAACAAAAAAAAACAAAATCAAAGCAAAGACATGGTGAGTAGAATCACGTACCTCTGTTTTACTTTTACCCGTGTCTTGAAAGTGAAGAGTATAGATGGTCCTTAACGTACACGAGAGTGAATATTAAATCCAAGATCAGAGTTTGGTAGAGAGACTTTAGAGTATAGCAGAGAGTGCAAAATGAGTATAGTGTAAACTGTGAACAATGAAACACGGGGGAAAAAGAACATCAGCCCATCAAGAATATCATGGAGGAAAAAAAATCATAAACAAATGGACAAAAGAAGCAGACATAATTGAGAAATTATGACCCACCAAAACGTCATTATATCATGCACAGGCGGAGTAAGAGGAGAATATGAGATTCTCTTATTTGCAATCTTAACCGTTCAATTTAATTTAACGACCCATATTATGTTATGTGTTCCTACTTAAACTGAATGGTCACAATTAATTAAATTGAATGGTCACGATCAGAATAACATTAATATGGGGGATCCGAATCCCTTCTACTTTTACTATTATTACGCTACATGTCCTACTCAAATTGAATGGTCACAATTGATTAAATTGAATGGTTACGATCAGAGCAATATGAGAATTTCATATTTCCCTCTAATATGAGAGGATCCGAATTGCTTTTACTTTTGCTATTATTACACTACATGTCTTACTCAAATTGAATGGTCACAACCAATTAAATTGAATGGTCACGAAGAACCATTAGAGGATCCGAATCCCTTCTACTTTTGCTATAGGTGTATGGATCCTTCCCAAAAAAAGTGCATTTGAGCAAAGTTGTTTGTTTTACATTTAAAAAAAAACCCCACAAACCCAAAAACCAAAAAAAAAAACAAAAACAAAAACAAAAACTTTACCCTAATTATTCACACATTTACAATTTTAATTTCAATGTTAAAATGTAACATTTTACTCTCAAAGTATTTGACATTGATACTTGATTTCCTCCTTTGAAGTATTTGAAGTGACACTTTACCCTTAAAATAACTAAGTTTTGGAGTGTAAAGTGTCAATTCAAAATACTTGGAGTAAGATATACTTCATGGGATTAAGTGTTAATGTTAGATACTTTAATAGTAAAGTGTCACATTTTAATATTAGAGTTAAAAGTATAAATGAGTGAATAATTTAGAGGGTTAAGGTGTACTTTTCCAAAAAAATGTTACATTGATTACCAATATATATATTACCTATAAGTATAAAAAATTGTATTAAGAAATCAAGGAAATATAAAATTAATTTTTAAAAATAAAAATAAAAAAATAATGTAATAAGGGCTTCGTTTGGCTAAGGCCACAAACCAAGAAAAAGCTTAAACAACTTGTAGTAGAACTTTCATTCCAAAGTGAGCGAGCTTTGTTCATTTAGACTTATACGCAGTTTAAAATGAAAGTCCTACTACTCAATAAAGCTCAGTCATGCACAACTCATGGCTCGACTCAATAAAGTTCGGCTCATACGCGATTTGGTTATTAAGCGAACCTTTCGTGAACATGAAAATATACTCGATTATTAAAGATACATATCCAAATAAAACTCGCTTGGTCATTTAAAGTTTGTGAATATGTTCAGTATAAAAGCTCGGCTCGCTTTTTAGTATTACGATTGTATATATTTATATATTTACATATTAATTCATAAATATATGTATATATTAATTAATAAAATAACTTTTATAGTATATAATTTAATGATAAAAGTTAATCATATGATCATATTTTAAATGATTTAACCATTAAGTATCCGATTGCTCATTGAATCGACAATTTGAATTGTTAATCCCCAAATTAGCTTCCGACTCTTCATTTCATCTTCTTCATGTCTTCACTCTTCACATTTGAATGTAAACCTAAATCATTCCAAATTAGACATAACGTAGGATGCTCCTTACACCTAATGACCATGTCTTCACCTAGCTCCACTTCATGTGCGGTGGTCATAAGGTGTTCACAGAGAGAGAGCGATTACGTGGCGTGAATATAGGTGTTGTTTGGTATAATCTTTCTCCTCTCACCCTATAGGTCTCCAAGATTCATCTAGTTTCCTTGATGGTCGTATTATAAATAAAATTTGTTTATTATGTTTTAATTTTTGTATACTTTAATACAAAATTTAAATAATCCGATGCAAGCGAGCTTGAACTTGGCAAAAATTTAGAGTTAAAGCTGAGATTGAGCTTGATACCTACTCTAGCGAGCCAAACTTGGACACGAAATGGGGCTCATGTAGAGCTCAAGCTTGAGCTCAACAAAAAATTAACGAACTAAGCTTGGACAAGCACTACCCGCTCAAACTTGGCTTGTTTATACCCTACCTTCATATCTTGAAGCTTCACATCATATTGGAAAAGTAGAACATGGAACAAAACCTGAGTTTTACACTGCAACAATAACTTCATGACCCCCTTGAGAGTCGTTATGAATATTCAAAGTGTTTAAATTGGGAAAAAAATGCAAAGTGTTCTTTTAGTGTTCTTCTAGTATTTTCTCAATTGTGATGTGCTTTTAAAATTACTAATTAAATTTGAGATTATCATTATTGACTTTTAATCTACGGTAATTTTGAAAACCACATCACAGATTGAAAAAATATCGAGAACATTAGAAACACCTATCATTTTCCAATTGAAAATGGGAGGTGGTAATTAAAACTACTAAAATTTAAATAAATGAAAGATATTGTGATATATATATATATTCTTTGGATAAATATATAATAACTCCTTGAGTCCGCCTTCCAAAATTTTAAAATGCTTGTTTTTTTTTTGAAAATTTACTCCCGGTGGAAGGAAGCGGAATAAAATCCTCGCCATCGCACTTTTGGTAATGGTTTGCGGACCCAAAATGCACCGTTTTGGGACACGACACGTCGGACAAACTCTCCAGTAGGATCCAAAAGCACCGTTTGGCACTAGCCAAGCAGTGCGTTTTGCTAAACATGGGGTTTTCATCAACACCCCAGACTCGTGAGGCTGACAAGTCACCCCATCCCACCTTGCGACCCCATCTCCCCGACACCCACCCACCCACCGAGAACCGACCCAGGACTCAGCGCACCACCAGCATAACACAAACCATACACGGTACACGCATGCGCGATTTAGGCGCTCCACGGCGCGCGATTCCGGCGACTAGGGCTCCTTTTCCGAAAAATAATTTTGGGGAAAAATCTACGGCAGGTATGATCCAAAATTTCTTGAGGGATTTTGTTGTCTAAAACGATATATAAGGTTTTATTGTGCTTTTGGTTGGTTGTTGGTTGATTCCAAAGTTGTGGAAAAATCGCTTTGTTGCTTTATATCTCGTTTGAATTTGTGGACTTTTATGATTGGTAGTGAGTTTTGTGGTGGCCACGAAAGGGACAATTGTGGTCCCGAATCTTGATGAAATTTGTTTATTATGCTGTTTTTAGTGCTCCATGTGTGGGCTTGTTGTCGTCTTTTTGTCCCCATATATAGCAAGCAGTCATAGTTTAGAAAAAAAAAAAAGGAATCTGTGTGGTGGCTCGAAACCAACAATTCAAATGAAAATAATTTCTGAACTCATTGATGCACAGTTTTACACGAGAATGTACATTTGCCGTAGGAAAACATTGATTCAAAAAGCATATTCTTTTGTCCTGAATATATATATATATATATATTGTTATTAAAATATATATACAACTATATAGGCTCCTCATTGATTTTGTCATGGCTAGGAGAGAATATATTGTTGGGTTTAGTTTGTGGTCCCATATCGGGGTTTTATGTATTTTGGTTTTACAAGTCCTTGGGTCTTTTTTGATAATTGTGTTGGTATTACTATCAAACCATTCACAATAAAATGACTTCCTCTATGTTTGTGCTTAAGAATTTGCCGTTACCTACTAAAGTGTTTTTAATCTACTCTGTTTTTTATTATTATTATTTTGATAAGTCGATTGTATTATTTTCATATGTTCACAGGTATGCTTGTCAATATAAAGGTCCACCATGGTGGCATGGTGCGCCATGCGCCGTTTGGCTATGTAGATGGTGATGTCCATGACGTGCCAGGATATGATGTTTAGTTCTTCACTATGTGGAACTAAAAGAATTAGTCTTGGGATTTGGATCGTGAACAAATTTAAATGGTGGTCTTGAACATGAACAAGTGATAGCTTTGAATACCGATGTAGATATTGTAGATTTTTTAAGCGTTATTGAAGACTATAAACCTGAGGTTGTTCATCTATATGTTGAACATACGGTTGACCACGCTGTTATGATAAATGAAGTACAAATGGGTGACCGTGAAGATGGGGATGAGGTTAACACAAATGAACAAAGAAAAGATTCTCAGGCAACACCAAGTAAAACTCCACATGTACGGGTTAAAACAAAGGCTGCCCGCAAGCTTACGCCTTCAAGGAAAAAGACTCCCACTACTAGTGTGCCTCACTGTGAGCAACCAAGTGAGCATCCGACGGCCAGGCGAGGAGGTAGAAATTATACCTTTGTTAAAAATCATTTTATGTATTCTATTTCATTTTTTAAAATTGAAAATGGTTAGTGAAATTGATGTTTTAATTTTTTAATTTAAAAGAAGAGGCACATCCGTCCTAGGACTCAGCCAAAGAGAAGGACCTCAACTGCAAGCGTGGATGAAAGTGAGCAACCAACCACGAAGTGTTCAGATAACTGAATGTATTACTATCATGGCGATGTAGAAAGTGAGCCTCACAACTAGGTCAACCGACCACCACTAGGAAGGTACATCTGCCGTCACTTTTTATCATTTTATGCATTATATTTTTAAAATAAGAATTTGAAAATGGTTAGTTAATTGTATCGATTGTTGTTATACATTTGTTTTGTTTGTGAAAATGGTTAGTTAATTGTTAACTGCTTGTACTTTTTAAGGGTATTTTTAATGTTTATGTAATTTTTTAGAACGAAGAGCTAGAAGAGAGAAATAAAGGTGAGACTTTAGAGAGAATCACCACCACCAAAAACAGCCGTCACTTTTTGTGGTTTTATGTATTATATTTTATATTTTAAATTGAAGATGGTTATTTAATTGTGGCGATTGTTGCTATATTTTTATATTTTTGTTTTGTTTTGTTTTTTTGGTGTAATTTTCTGAAGGAAGGACAATACAAAGGGAAGAAGATGGACAACTGTTGAGGGTCATCCTGTCTGCGAGAACGCGTCAATGTTGGCGTTGATGTCATGCTGGCGAACCGCTAGGACATGACAATGTTGGTGGTAATGAAGTGCCCGAAACTGAACCGCCAGGACACGACAATGTTGGTGGTTTGCGCTGGCGGTAGAGGACACAAAAGACGTGGTAGGCCTCGGAAGAACAAAGATGTTATTGGAATTGATGACGTTGTGAATCAAGTGTTGAGCGATTTTGAATTTACTGATGGAGAAGATGAAGACCTCTACTATGATTCTGATGAGGTTCGAAAGGAAAGGGAGGGAACGTCCCACTGGTGGGACAGTGTTGAATTTAATGTGAATGAGGGAGTAGGAGTTGGGGAATGTCAACCTGATGAAGTAGAAGAGAGCAATGGTCTATCATTTTCCCCTGACTCATTCGGACACCCCCCTTCACTCCCCGACTCCCAACTATTCTCTCCTTCACGCTCAAACACACGCACCAGCACAGGTGGTAGTTCACTCTCTCAGCCGATTCTCATCTTCCTTATTTCACAAGGTATGTAGGTTTCCTCCTTGTTTAATGGGTTTCATATTAATTTGGACTTTATCTCACTTGTCTTTTGAAATTGATGTGGTTGAGCTTGGATTCACGTTTATCCTTTTTTTGGTGCATATTAGTTGTTTTTGTTTTGTGTGATTGTCTTCTGTTTTTCTCTTCCGACTTGTCATTTGTTCAAAAAATGTCAATTGTTACTCTATGGGCTATATTTTAGATTTTAAAGGTGGATTGAGAAATAGGCCTTGTGTTTCTGGCCATAGTTATAGTATTAGCTAATCCAAATGGGTTAGTGGATTAGCTTTTCATCCTTTGAGAGACAAAGAAAGGGAAAGAGGATCAACCATAGAGTTGCAGGGAATAACCTTATCATAATGTTTTGCCTGCCAGTTTGCTAATCAGATTTGACATATTTCAAAAGAGAGTTGTTATTTGCAATTTTTAGGACATTGTCACATGTTAACACTTCAACTGTGCTCCTTTTCTGGTTTCCCCCGTCTCTGGCCGACAGGAACTTCAATTTATCTTTGGGATTTCTCTGAAAATGTTTTTCTCTCTGGGTGACCAGTTCTTTGTGTTGACTCTACTTTATCTTGCTATGGATACATTTTTGTGTGGTGTTGTGTTTCTTTGTTGTCTCCCTACAGGACTATTGTTTACCATCTTTTTCAATTCATATCCATTGAAAAAAAATTGTTTCTCATGATGATATTTGCAAAATCTAAATCCTTGGCTCAACAGTAGTGTTGTTGACATCAGCATGTGATTATACTTTCGATTCATTCCTAAGGATACTGTGAGAGAGTTCGGGTTAATTTTGAGTGTTTATATTTTAAATTAGTTGTTAATATTTTTATTTTAAGAACAGAAAACTAAAGAGAAAAGCAGAGTACTCCTTACCAGTTTTTCATCGTATTTCCTCTATGGTTGCTCTGATATTGCATAATCTTGCAAATTATATGTTTGCCTGGTCCCATGGACTGATATTTGGAGAATATCAGTCAACACAAAGAACTGAAAAAGATACTAATTAATTAAGTAATTATCAGTCACCACACCACCCAACCTTTGGATAGTTATCCTCTCTATATATATTAATTAAGTAATTTCATGCCTTTTCGGCTTTCTGAAAGACCCAACGATACTAGGCAATTAGTGTATGCATATATATAGTATTCCTAACACCACTCTTATTCATTTACGTACCTTGCTAGCATGAAGGTTGGTACACTTAAAATGTATACAGATGAGGATATGGTTTCTCATCTCATCTGGAATTTTTGAAATGTTGGCTGAGTTATCTTGTGCTTCAACAAATGCTCTTCAAGTGTTGGGATGATTTGGCTTTATGAGGTCAGTAGAGCATGGGATCTTCTTTGGCTTTTGTTATGCATTCTAATTCATGGCCTTAACTTGTTGAGTTTGAAACTGGGTTTCTGGCAGCTTTGCAGCTTGTGGCCTCTTCCAAAACATGCTTAAGTTTCATCCTAAGCATATTGTGCAAATATTAAATGACTTTTTTTCTTTTTTCTTGATTTTGTACAATTATAATTTCACTAAGGCATCTTGGTTTCTTGCCCTTTCATATATATTTAATCTTCCTAGATGTCAAATATTCACAATATTGATGTATTGAAGTTCAATTTAACCTAGATGTATGGATATTTTAGATACAGGACTTTCAAAATACATTTTCTATTTCTCTATTTTCTTTTTCTAAAAAATGAAAAATCCAAAAATATTCTCGATAGGAATTGTTTTTGTTGAATTTTAAAATCAAACATAAATTATTTTATATTAATATGTTTTATTTTGTGAATAAATTATATTTTATAGGTTAATATAATTAAATTAAAATATGAAGAAAAAAAATAATTTTCCATGCAAGTAAACAGTTTTAGTGAAAACATTTTCGAAAATGACTTTAAAATATTTTCCAAAAACCATTTTACGTCAAGTAACCTTAACGAAACATAATTTTCTGTGGATCGACCTTGCACTTGCACACCCACTACACTGCTTAACGACTCGTGCAATTGGCAAGTACAATTAAATTTGTGCAAAAAATTTTGGTGCCATTGTCGGGGAATTGGTGTTTTGTTTGAATTGATTTTATGCTTAGATTAATTTTATCTTTCTACGAGTTATTTTAATTTCTGCATTTATTTTATTTGTTTCGTGCTTTTGTATAGAAAAATTTTGAAAAAAAAAATTTATTAGATTAGCGTTTTAGTTTGCTATTTTTAGTTTCTATTGAGTCCCTGGAATTTTAGCCTGGGATAGTGTGATCGATCGCACATCCTGTGATCGAACACACTTGAGTCTATTCCAAAGCCGCATGATTTCGCTCGCCTAGCACGCTATTACGCTTGGCCTCTGATGCCGACATGAGTGCGCTGTGCTAACGATCACACCTCTTGGCGATCGAGCACATGCACAAGTCTCATACATATTTGCGTGTTTGCGATCGATCCTAGTACTTGCTGAAGCACTCTGCACTGACAGAAAGGTATGTGTTGATTTTTTTTTTTTTTAATTATTAGTTTATAATTATTTATTTTCCTGTTTTTATTTATTATTGTTGTTTTTAGTTTTGTTAGTTTATTTTTCTTTTTAATTGTTTAATTAGTTTAATATTTTGTTAGTTTATTGATTAAATTATTTGTTTAGTTTATTTTTGTTAGTTTTTGTTTATTTTATTTTAACTGTTATCGTTTCATGTGGGATATTTTGAGCTGTTTGGGTGAAGCATGAGTCTTCCGTTTAATTATTTTGATGTTTTTCCTAATAGTAGGACGCCAAATCCTACCAAATTGCACCTACATGAACCATGTTCACACTACTCCAGCCCTTACCATAGTTTAGGTGATTGTCCACATTGGGGACAATTTTCTAAATTTTCAAATGAGCCGTTGAACACCAGTTTCTCGATCTGAGTTTGAATCAAATTCAAACTTTTATAATTAGAGCAACTATTCTGATTTTCCGTGGCATGATCATACTACGGAAAATTTGCTCCCTAGGTTGACGAACTGCACCACCCTGAATATTCGCAGTTCAACAACCATTTTTCTTCCCATTCATCATATGACTATCATCCTGAGAAATCTTCCTTGGAAGACACTCTTAAGAAATTCATGGAACTAGTCGACCAACCCACCATTCCTGCTTCCCATGAACTATCTTTGGAAGAAACACTTGAGGAGTTTAGGAAAATAGCTAACCAACCTTGTCAAGAAATCATAGATGCCATTGTGGCAAACACTGAAGCAGTTGCAAGGTTGGAAGGACAGTTTGATCATCTAGTTGCTGAATTCAATAAAATTGAGGAAGAGGAACTTCAAAGTCTGGAAATGGTGATAGGGTAGTACATGATTGATGAGGATTGCCCTGGCGATCCTCATCATGAGCATGTCCAAGCCACCACCACACTTGTTAGTGAGGAAAGAGCTGATAATCATGAGGAGGAAGAGAAAGAGGAGCAAGTTGAGCAATTTGAGCCCCCGCAAAATTCAAAGCCGTCCAATGACAAGGAAGTGAGTACTGAAGCTCACTCCTTCGTCACAATCTCTCTCGAGACATATCATTCACAACAAGTTTCATCTTTTCAATATCTCAAAGAGCCATCTTATGTAGAAATTTTTTTAAAAAATTTCTATATAAGATGGCAGAACATCCTTCCAGAGGGATATCATATTCTAAAGAAGAAAGGATGGAAGGGATTGATTGGACACCCATATAAGCGAGGAAGGTGCGGTATTTTTCCCTTTTTATTTTTCCCACAGCATTTTTTATTTATTTTCTTTTATTTATTTTATTTCTTGTCATTTTATTTTTATTTTATTTAGTTTCTAACAGCAATTAACTTTTTGATGTTTGTGCTTATTAGAAAAAGATTGTTGTTAGTTTTTGACGAGATATTTTGATGTTCAAGTTCAAGGACGCCTTGGATTTACACTCTTGGTTCCTTATCTCTGTAATGTATTTCTTACCATATTGGGGACAATGTGTCATTTAAGTTCTGGTGTGACGAACATTATGTCTCGTCTTTTTGTTTGTTTATTTACTTGTTTTCTTTTCTTTTTATCTGTATATATTTGTTTTTGTCTGTATATAAAATTTTTTTTCTTGTTTGTTGTTATGTTGTTGATTAGACACAACTTACATCATAACTGTGGATTGCATGTTATTGGTGTGTTTAATTTGTCTGAACATTGCCTATCATTAGAAATTCCGGTTTTTGATTCATGTGTTGGATTTGAGAGACTTTACTTGTTTGATTAGTATTTCATGCACAAGCATTAGGGTCTGTGAGGTATGAAATTTGACTTTGAAGTGTGTCTTGAGATTTTTAGGTTTACAATGTGATGATGAAAACCTTGGCTGTTAAAAAAAATATATATCAGAATAAGTGAGATTTTCATTGAGTAACCGGACCTCTTGTTTGGCCAAGCAATGAGTGTTCGCGTCAAAAGATGAGTAATTTCAACTAAAAAATTGTATGGCTAGTTTAGGCTCCGTAGCTCTTTTGACTTGAGTAATTAAGCCCTAGGGATGTCTCTACATTTAATGCCCTAAAGTCGCCTGGTTTGGGAGTCATTGGCCTAACGCTCGTTACATAGGTCATTTAAAAGCTTAAGGAAGTCAAGCATTACACAGCCTACACAAAAAAATTGCATCTTTTAATTCAAGCCTTGGTTGTATTTATCACATTGTTTTCCTTTGAATTTTGGGATACACGTCTTTTGAGAATGATTGAAACCCCATGATCTTGTTGTTAGTTCACTTTGCACTTTATGGAGCATGTGTTGTCTCAGTTTTCCAACTTTGAGTGAAATGATGTTTGGATGCCTAGATGATGTGGTTTGTATGGTCATCATGTTAAATTTGTTAATGATGTATGAACCATGTGTTTGTGTAAAGGGCTTTATCCATTAATAACATAGTACCAAATAATTGTTTGTGGGTGTCATTCCTAGAAAACCCTCACGAGACTTCACTCGTCCACTAGGGATGCCTAGGGTTTAAAGACTTGTTTGCATATGCTAAATGCAATCATTTCTCCCACAAGCGGATTTATGTTTATTGTTTTTCATTGTGTTTTCATTTTGTTTTTGAAGGGACTAGCAAATGTAAGTTTAGGTATTTGATCGGTGTCAAATATTGTATATTTAAGCCCCTTATCTTATGTTTGTTAAGCTCTTAACTTTATTAATTTCTAATGTTTTGTTAGTTTTGGTGTTTTAGTGTTTTGCATGTTGTTAAGTTGCATTTGGGGCTAATGCCATCAACTCGAGGCTTAAGATAGTTCTTTGAGCGACAAATTTGAGTCAGCGATAATTCGCACCCGACGAGTCCCACTAAAACGGTCATATCTAGAGTTGTAGAACTCCAATTGGGGTGGTCTTGGTGTCTTTGGAAAGCTAACTCAAAGATCTACAACTTTGTATTTCACATGTGAGGGATAATTCTGAAGGTAGTGCACTCGAACGCAGGTTTTGCGTTCGAACGTACTTGTGCCTATCAAATGCCGAAATTCATGCACGAGTGCGATCGAACGCACCCAGTGCGATTGATCGCACCTTATCTGACCTGGCAGCATTGAAACCCTAAATTTAGCCTATAAATAACCCCCTTTCTCTTGTAAACGAACCTTGCGTTTGGAAAACGCTTGGAGGTGCCCCTTGTGGCCTAAATCCTCCCCGTTCATCACTATAAAACCCTCTAAACGTCATTTTATCATTTATTTTATTTAATGCTTTTAGTTGTTTTAATTTAGTCTCTTATTTTTCCTCACTATGGATTTGTTTATATATATTCATGTTTAGTTTACATTTTCTGTCATTTAATTTAACGTTTGTTCAATTCAATCACAATCTTGTGATAAGATTATGATTGGTTGTTGTTTATGGATTGTTTATCGTCCAATATGTGTTGTGATTTATCCGGGCTACATCGGATAGTTTAAGCGAGTCCAATATCTGTTGTCGTCAACGATACATCGGATGATTTGATCTCGGCTTAGCATCCATTGTGACTGTTTATGGGTTAATATATTGCATGATTCGACTAGATTTTGTAAAGGCAAAGAACATGCGTCGAGCTAGCGTCTGACGGTGTGTGTGGATTATCGTGAGAATGGGACATACATTTTAGCCTAATTGTTTGATGGAAGTGTAGATTAGCATGCTTATATGTTGATTAAATTGTGGTGAGGTAGATTTGGGACCTTAACATTTTTATTTATTTATTTTAATGCATTTTAATTAGGTTTAATTTTCTGGACTCCAACTGTTTGATATTGGGATTAGGTTAAGATAGGATTAGTTTAGGCGATTTTAAATTGGTTTTTAATGAAACACGATTCTCTGTGGGATCGACTTCGCACTTGCACAGCCACTACACTGCTTAACGACTTGTGCAATTGGCGAGTACAATTAAATTTGTGCAACAGGTATTTTGAGATAGACCTAACATCTTTTAAGACTTGTCTCTATGAATCTCAATGCCTAAGACATAAGAAGCTTCACCTAATCCTTCATTTCAAAGTTTTGCAAAAGAAATTGTTTAGTGTCATGTAGTTGACCCAAATCATTAGTTGCAAGTAAGATATCATCAACATATAAGACTAAGAAAACAAATTTACTCCCTCTAAATTTCTGGTATATGCAATTATCCACAATGTTCTCCACAAATCTAAATGAAGTAATAACATTGTGAAATTTTAAATACCATTGACAAGATGCTTGTTTTAGTCCATATATAGATTTCTTTAATCTGCAGACTAATTGATCACCTTTATCAAAACAAAACCTTTCAGGTTGTTTCATGTACACCTCTTCTTCAAGACTCCCATTCAGAAAAGCTGTTTTTACATCCATATGATGTAGCTCTAAATCAAAATGAGCTACTAAGGCCATGATTACTCTAAAGGAATCCTTTTTAGAAATTGGAGAGAAAGTATCATGGTAATCAATACCTTTTCTTTGTGTGAAACCTTTAGAGACAAGTTTAGCCTTATATCAATCGATGTTACCATTTGAGTTTTTCTTGGTTTTATAAACTCATTTACAACCAATGGCTTTAACTCCTTTATGTAACTTGACGATTTCCCAAACTTAATTTTTAGACATAGATTCTATTTTTCTATCATGGCATTATACCAAAATTTTGAGTTTTCATCACTCATGGCATGTGAAAATGAAATGGGGTCATCCTTAGGTCCAACATCAAAGTCAAACTCTAATAAGTATACATAATAATTACCATAAATGCTTGGCCTCCTTACTCTTGAGGATCTTCTTAATTCTACAGTCTCATCCCCGTTATGTAGATATTGACTTGTAGTCTCCACATTGATATGTTCCTCTTGAGGTGGTGGTAGTTCTTGAATTGATTGTTCTTCAAGGATATCTAGTTGATTTTCAGTCCACTTATTTTGATTCACGGATGTTGTATTTGAATTCCATGTTTCCTCCCACTCTATCTTTCGAGGAACATTACCCCCACTAATGTCAAGAGCCTTAATAAATTTTGCATTTCTAGCTTCAACAATTCTAGGTGTATGTGAGGGACAATAAAATCTATAGCCCTTAGAATTTTCTGCATAGCCAATGAAATATCCATTGACTGTTCTTGGATTCAATTTCTTTAATTGTGGATTGTAGACCCTAACCTCAACTGGACAACCCCATTTATGAAAATGTCTTAAACTAGGTTTCATTCCTTTCCATAACTCAAATGGTGTTTTGGGAACAACTTTAGATGGAACTGTATTTAAGATATATATGGAAGTTTTTAAGGCCTCACTCCACAAAAACAAAGGAAGATCACTATTGCTAAGCATACTTCTTACCATATCCATAAGGGTATGGTTTCGCCTTTCAACAACACCATTTTGGTAAGGTAAACCCAGCATTGTATACTGAGCAATAATCCCTTCTTCTTTGAGAAATTTAGCAAATGGACCCAGTCTTTGCCCTGACTCTGTGTATCTACCATAATATTCCCCACCCCTATCAGATCTTACAATCTTAATTTTCTTTTCTAATTATCTCTTTACTTCCCTTTTATATGTTTTGAAAGCATCTAGTGCTTCAGACTTATTAAAAAGGAGGTAAAGATACATAAAACATGAATAGTCATCAATAAATGAGATAAAATATCTTTGACCATTCAAACGTAGGGTACTAAATGGTCCATAAATGTCAGTGTATGATTCCAAATATTTCTTTACTTCTCTTGGCACCTAACTAGTCTTGTTGGTTTGGTTTCCTTTTATGCAATCCACACAAGTACCAAAATCTAAAAATCAAGAGCCTTGAGGACTCCGTCATTTATTAGGTTTTTTACTCTCTACGGAATGTTGCGTTTACTACTAATATCATGCATAGTTAAGAGACTTTGTTCATAAATGGGATCTAAATTTAACTTATATAAACCATTGACTAAGATCCTTGAGCCAACATCAGCAGAGTTTTTAAAAAAATAGACATTTGAACTAATAAAATTAAGGGTTAAATCCATTTTCAGTACCTGTGCTTTGAGTCAAAATCAAATAGTCATCTCGGTTTTCAAAAATATCACAAATAGTACCTGTGGTTATCAAATAAACTCACTTGGTACTTCTGTCAGGATTCCGTTAGTTTTTTTAACGGAGTGCCACGTCACCTTTACACATGGTGTGGTACTTGTGGTTTCAAGGCGCCATGTGGTGTGGTACCTGAGTTTTTGGATGCCACATCAAATTAAATAATATTAAAATTATGTAAAAAAAAATTAAAAGAACCTGTATACTTCCTAAAAAAAAAAAAATCCATCGTCTTCTCCATTCTCTTCTCCCCCAACCACTTAGGTTTTTGCAAACCCAAATACCATCTTTGTCATCCCTCCCTCAATGATGATTTAGAGGAACTCTCACAATAGACTATTAACAGTAGTCGACAAACGCACAATAAAAAAACAGACACTAAATTAAATAAAAATTCAAGCCCAAGGGTCCCAATTACAAACTTTGTTGCAGACCCTAGCAATTATGAGGAAGATCTTCCTAAACAAAGTTCCATCGGCAATGCTCGTCCAATTACCGGATTGTCTCGACGGACAAAAGCCTCTTCTCCAAATGCTAGTAGGAGTTCTTATTTGAAAGCTAAGGGTACGCTCGAGTCATCATCGACTTCAAACTATGAAGCAGAAAGGAAATCCTCTTCAACCAAAGCTCTATGAAAGCCCTTGTCTCAGACCCAAATACCACGTCACCCTTCCTCAGAGAAAATATTTTCCCCATTACCCTTCATTTGAGGTAAGTCTGTTTCTCACTGTTTTTACAATTTGTTTTGGTAAGGTTCATTTGCAAAAATAGATTTGAGCCTGCAAAAACCTAAGTGGTTGGGGAGAGGAGAATGGAGAAGACGATGGATTTTCTTCTTCTTTTTTTTTTTTAGGAAGTACATAGGTTCTTTTAATTTTTTTTTTTTACATAATTTTAATATTATTTAATCTGACATGGCATCCAAAACGTGGTGCCTTGAGACTACATGTACCACGCCATGTGTAAGGGTGATGTGACACTCTGTTAAAAAACTAACGGAATCCTGACAGAAGTACCAAGTAGGTTTATTTGATAACCACATGTACCATTTGTGATATTTTTGAAAACTAAGGTGGCTATTTGATTTTGGCTTAAAGCACAGGTACTGAAAATGTATTTAACACTAAAATTAAATTGAAACCCCAAAGGACTAGTTTAGATATAGAAATTAAATTTTTGAAAATGAAGGAACGTAAAGGTGTTTACAAGGTCTAAAATATATCCATTTTTTAAAACAAGTCTAAAGGTTCCTACAGCCTCAACATGTGAACGCATCTCATTTCCTGAATAGATGCCTTGTTCACTTCTTATCGGTTTCCTTAGGGTGAGAAAGACCTGCATGATATTGACAACGTGAATTGTAGTACCCAAATCAATCCACCATGTATTATGATGAGTATCTATGAAGTTAGACTCATAACACACTAGAGAAATGAGATTACCTTTTTTCTCAAGCCATTTTTTGTACTTTATGCAATCCTTCTTTTTGTGCCCCTTTTTCTTACAAAAGAAACATGCATCTTTATTTCCATAAGGCTTGAATGATACTTGTCAATCCTTCTTCCATTTAATTTCAGTACCTTTGCCCTTTTTATGAGTCACAAAATGTGCGCTCTCCAAATTTTCGTGTTTCAACCTCTCTTCTTCTTGTACACACATTGTTAGAAGTTCATTAATGGACCACTTTTCATTATGTGTGTTGTAAGAAATCTTAAACGGTCCATATTTAGCAGGGAGAGAATTGAGTATGAAATGGACAAGGAATAACTCTGAAATCTCAATTTCTAAGGACATAAGTTGTCCAGCAATGTCTCTCATCTCCATTATGTGTTCATGTATACTCCAAGATTTGTCATGTTTAATAATTGACAACTTGTTTATTAGAGTGCTAGCTAATGCCATATCAAAACTAACAAATTGTTCTTCAATGGCCTTTAAGTAGTCCTTTACCTTATTGCATGGAGGAATTGAACCTCTAATGCTCTTACTAATATGTGACTCAATGAGCATTAGACTCAATCAGTTAAACTACTCCCACTTTTCATATGTAGTTTTTTCTACTAACGAAATTGTTTCAATGGGCACAAGTGGTTTCTCCGCACACAATGCAAAGTCTAGGTTTGTGCGCCCTAAAATGTCAAGAGAATTTTGTCTTTCCGATCCGAAACATTATCTCCATTTAAAAATGGATTATGAAAAAATTCATTATTTAAAATAGAAGAAACAGTAGCTGCAATAACAAAGAATATGCATTAATGCTTTGAAATAAATACTAACTGTATATTATAAATCAACCAATGTCAAATTATAAACAAATCAAAATCTCCATGTGTGTAAAAATTGCATTTTGCATAAGATTTGTTTGTATACCTTCATAATAAGACTAGTAAATTTTATAAATGCATAAGAAAAATAGATCATGCACTTGTGGGTATCAGGTATCCAATTTTTCTAATATCTTTTTTTTACTATCTTATTCTAATTAAGTCATATAAAATGATCACTTCTCCATAGAGCCAAGTAATCACTATGACAACTTAATTGCAATATGAAACATTATAAAATTTCACATCATTGTGTTTCAAGATGCGGTGGCTATTCTTAAAAGGTATTTTCCATCAATTTTAGAATGGCGTAACACTGTATATATAAAAGACTAAATGTTTACCAATTCAATACGACACATTGCCTTGATGTTAAAACCGGCAGTGTAGAATCCCAGGTTGCAGGGTTCGATTCGCAAAAGAACATGCTTATTACCCAAAATTGGTAATATATATATATATATAGTATTTTGCACAATCAAAATTAACAAGATTAGTCTTCTAAAACCACAAAAGCATCATAAACTTTAAATTTCAAACATCCGGCCAAACCATGAAATCATACCCATTATCAAACTTGAAACCCAAAACCACTACAAAAAACACGGCATTTACTAACGTGGCTACTGTTCATTTTTTTTCCCACGTTAGCAATTAGTAACGTGTTAAGTTTCAACACGTTAGTAATGGGACCAAAAAAAAAAATTAAAAAAAATAAAAATTTTAGTAACGTGTCGTTATAAACACGTTAGTAATTAATAACGTGGCATGAACAACACGTTAGCAATTGGTAACGTGTGGTTCATACCAAGTTACTAATGGAAAATAAATTTTTTTATTAATTTTTTCAAAAAAATATATTTATATTTTAGTAACGTGTATGATCTAACACGTTAGTAAATGTGGTTCAAAATACTGACGTGCCAAATTAAACACGTTAGTATTTGCTAACGTGTTAAGTTACACACGTTAGTAAATGGGTTTTCAAAATTTATTTTGATTGGCATGTTAAATTACATTTCCTAATGTGGGATTGAGTAGCACGTTAGAAATTGGTAACGTGTTACGAAATCCCACGTTAGCAAATGTAAGTTTTTTTCTTTTCCGCAACTTATTATCATTTGTAGTTTAATTATGGTATATTAACTAATTAGATATTAACTTAAGTTGGTGAATTAATAACTTTATATTCATTAACTCGATTAAATATTTAAGTGCATATTTTGTTATTTACACTCAGTGGTTTTTTTTTCCACGATTTTGCTTATTTTTAAGGTCTCATTGTCGGGTTCTTCTCAATCTCTGCAGACGGATCTTTTGTGATTTGGATTGCACCTTCCAATCTGGAATTGCCGTCGATTGCATTGTTAGCAACAATGAGGCCTTCTAGCTACCATCCGCTTTTATTTACTTGATCGGTAATATCTCGGCATTTCCTATTTCATGGTTTTTTTCTTCACGCTTCATTAATCGCTTTTAATTAGTTGTTTCACATGCTTTTGTTTATTATGACCCTTAAATCGAGACTTCCTCTATCTTTGCTACAGACAAGGGAGCTTTGTTTATGACTTTCGTTCTGCCCTAGTTTAGAATTATTTCGGTTTATCACTTTGAGTGTAAAGATCATTGATCAACATGAAAATATTAGTACACATAAAAAAAAAAAAAAACCATTCGATTACTAACGTGGTCTAGGTTACACGTTAGAAATTGCTAACGTTAGCAGCAACACGTTAGTAATTCCCAACGTGTCTCTCAACACCACGTTAGTAAATGTATTTTTTTTTTGGGATAAATTATTCTTATTGTTTTGTGAGTTCAATTAGTTAATTATGAGTTGATTACTTAGAGTATGTTAATTAACTAGGGTTTTAGTTCGTTAATTAATATGATTGGTTAATTCACAAGGGTCACTTCGTTAATGACCGTTTTAGGGTTTAATCATTAATCACCTCATTATTCATTGATTAAGAAAAGAAAAAAATTACATTTCCTAACGTGGGATTGGATCGCGTTAGAAATTGTAACGATATTCAAATCCCGCGTTAGCAAATGTAAGTTTTTTTTTTGCACAACTTCTTATCATTTGTAGTTTAATTATGGTATATTAACTAATTAGATATTAACTTAGGTTGGTGAATTAATAACTTTATATTCATTAACTCGATTAAATATTTAAGTTCATATTCAATCGGAGTTTTGTTTATGAGTTTCGTTCTGGGCCCAATTTTGAATTCTTCGGTTTGTCAATTTGAGTGTGAAGATCATTGATCAACATGAAAATATTTGTACACATTAAAAAAAAAAAAAACCATCCTTTTTAATTAGTTGTTATATTTACTAGTTAATTAACTGACTTTACATTTATTATCTATCTTAGATTGTCAATGTTTCTCATTGTTTATGACTTTCGTTAGATCATTCAACCGTTTCACATAACAAATAATTTTGGTTCTTTATTTATCACTTTGAGTGTAAAGATCATTGATCAACATGAAATATTACACAGAAAAAAAAAAAAAAGTTTACATTTGCTAACGTGGTAAGTTACACGTTAGAAATTGCTAACGTTAGCATCACGTTAGTAATTGCTAACGTGTCAGTTCCACGTTAGCTAGTAAATTTTTTTTTTTGGGATAAATTATTCAAGTTTTGTGAGTTCAATTAGTTAATTATGTTAGTTGATTACTTTATATTGATTAATATGACAATGATTTTCAATCTTTGTCATAATTAATATGATGTTCGATCATTTAACCGTTTTGGAACTTAGTTTAATCATTAATAAATCATTATTCATTGATTAGTTTTGAAAGATTGAATTAATTACATTTTGGACTCTATATTAATTAATATTAGCTAAAACACGGTCATGTCAGAATCCCGTTAGAAATGAATTTTTTTTTGCATATCATCATGAAAGTTTAATTATGTATATTAACTAATTAGATATTAAGTTTAGGTTGGTGAATTAATAGCTTTATATTCATTAACTGATTAAATATCTAACCATGACATACACCATGGAAATGGGTGACGATTTTGCTTATTTTTAAGGCGCATCATGAAGGCATCATTTTATATGCTATCTCTTGTAATATTGCTCCATTACTTCCTTTATCTTTGGATAACAATAAAATATTTTGTTACATTTCCTAACGTGGCAATTTTGAATTCTGGTTTGTCAATTTGAGTGTAATCATTGATCAACATGTATTATGGTTTTAAATTTTTTTTCCTTCAATTTCATATATTATTCCATTACATTATATTTACTAGTTAATTAACTACTTTACATTTTAATTATCTTGGATTGTCAATGTTTCTCATTGGCTTAATTAAATCGTTAGACCATTCAACGTTTCACATAACAAATAATTTTGGTTCTTTGGCTTCACCTATTTTTAATTATTATTGCAAAGTAATCAAAATGCCAAAAAAAAAACGTAGTTTACATTTGCTAACGTGGTAAGTCAACATACGTTAGCATTTGCTAACGTTCCATGCATGACGCGATAGTAATTGCAAGCGATATTCTGAGTTTACGTTAGCTTTTTTTTTTTTTCTTTTCAGCATAAGTATAATGTTTCATTTCATTATATTATATTAGCTTATTAACTACATTATATTGATAATATGACAATGATTTTCAATCTTTGTCATAAGCTTCATGGATGTTAGATCATTCAACCGTTTGGAACAAAAATTAGTTTTTGGTAATTAATAAATATGTTCAGAAATCAATTGTTTTGTGGCAAGATTGAATTACTTAATTAATTGGACTCTATATTAATTAATATTAGCTCCAAAACACGGTCACTGTCAAAGCGGAGGCTTAAATGGATATGATGCGACGGATGATACGAAAGTCACAAAGAAAGTTGTTATTATTTGCAATGATAGAGGAAGTTTCGAGGCCATGGGAGGAACCAGGCCCAACGAGGCTATCGAAATAAATCTGAACCATGACAAAAGCGACCATGAAATAGAAATGGGTGAGGTGTTGCCATACAACAAAATACCAAGCGGAAGGCATCATTTTATGCTTTAGTATAATATCGATCCCATTAAATTATTTGGATAACAAAAAAATAAAATAAAAAATTTCATTACATTTCCTAACGTGGCATGCCATGGCGTTAGCAAATGCTAACGTTGCATGCCATACCACGTTAGCTTATGGTTTTGAAAAGTTTTTTCCTTCAATTTCATATATTATTCCATTACATTATATTTACTAGTTAATTAACTACTTTACATTTTTAATTATCTTGGATTGTCAATATTTCTAATTGGCTTAATTAAATCACGTTAGACCATTCAACGTTTCACATAACAAATAATTTTGGTTCTTTAGCTTCACCTATTTTAATTATTATTGCAAGTAATCAAAATGCCAAAAAAAAAAAAAAACGTAGTTTACATTTGCTAACGTGGTAAGTCAACATACGTTAGCATTTGCTAACGTTCCATGCATGGGCACGTTAGTAATTGCTAACGTGTTACGAGTTCCCAAGTTAGCTTATGGGTTTTTTTCTTTTTCAACTTAAGTATCATGTTTCATTTCGTTTATATTATATTAGCTTATTAACTACATTATATTGATAATATGACAATGATTTTCAATCTTTGTCATAAGCTTCATCTGAGGATGTTAGGTCATTCAACGTTTGGAACAAAATTAGTTTTGGTAATTAATAAATATGTTGAAATCCATTGTTTTGTGGCAAGATTGAATTAGTTAATTAATTGGACTCTATATTAATTAATATTAGCTCAAAACACGGTCATCTGTCCGAGAAGGGAGGCTTGAAATGGATATGATGCGGTGATGATCGAAAGTCACAAAAGCCCCTTAAGTTATTCTTTGCAATGATAGAGGAAGTTTGAGGCGAGGCCACGGAGGAACCAGGCCCAACGAGGCTATCAAATAAATCGAACCATGACAAAGACCATGAAATAGAAATGGGTGAGGTGTTGCCATACAACAAAATACCAAACGGAAGGCATCATTTTATGCTTGCTCGTATAATATCGATCCCATTAAATTATTTGGATAACAAAAAATAAAATAAAAATTTATTACATTTCCTAACGTGGCATGGCATTAGCGTTAGCAAATGCTAACGTTGCATGCCATACCACGTTAGCTTATGGTTTTGAAATTTTTTTCCCTTCAATTTCATATATTATTCCATTACATTATATTTACTAGTTAATTAACTACTTTACATTTTAATTATCTTGGATTGTCAATGTTTCTCATTGGCTTAATTAAATCACGTTAGACCATTCAACCGTTTCACATAACAAATAATTTTGGTTCTTTAGGCTACCTATTTTTAATTATTATTGCAAAGTAATCAAAATGCCAAAAAAATAAAAAAAGCGTAGTTTACATTTGCTAACGTGGTAAGTCAACATACGTTAGCATTTGCTAACGTTCCATGCATGACCGTTAGTAATTGCTAACGTGTTACGAGTTCCCACGTTAGCTTATGGGTTTTTTTTTTTTTTTTTTTCTTTTTCAACTTAAGTATCATGTTTCATTTCGTTATATTATATTAGCTTGTTAACTACATTATATTGATAATATGACAATGATTTTCAATCTTTGTCCTAAGCTTCATAGGATGTTAGATCATTCAACGTTTGGAACAAAAATTAGTTTTTGGTAATTAATAAATATGTTAGAAATCAATTGTTTTGTGGCAAGATTGAATTAGTTAATTAATTGGACTCTATATTAATTAATATTAGCTCCAAAACACGGTCACTGTCCGAGAAACCCGGAGGCTTGAAATGGATATGATGCGGTGATGATACGAAAGTCACAAAGAAAGCCCCTTAAGTTATTACGCAATGATAGGAAGTTTGAGGGCAAGACACGAGGAACCAGGCCCAACGAGGCTATCCAAATAAATCGAACCATGACAAAGCGACCATGAAATAGAAATGGGTGAGGTGTTGCCATACAACAAAATACCAAGCGGAAGGCATCATTTTATGCTTTTATAATATCGATCCCATTAAATTATTTACGGATAACAAAAAAATAAAATAAAAATTTCGTTACATTTCCTAACGTGGCATGCCAAGCGTTAGCAAATGCTAACGTTGCATGCCATACCACGTTAGCTTATGGTTTTGAAATTTTTTTTCCCTTCAATTTCATATATTATTCCATTACATTATATTTACTAGTTAATTAACTACTTTACATTTTTAATTATCTTGGATTGTCAATGTTTCTCATTGGCTTAATTAAATCGTTAGACCATTCAACCGTTTCACATAACAAATAATTTTGGTTCTTTAGGCTTCACCTATTTTAATTATTATTGCAAAGTAATCAAAATGCCAAAAAAATAAAAACGTAGTTTACATTTGCTAACGTGGTAAGTCAACATCGTTAGCATTTGCTAACGTTCCATGCATGGCACGTTAGTAATTGCTAACGTGTTGAGTTCCCACGTTAGCTTGGGTTTTTATTTTCTTTTCTTTTCAGCTTAAGTATCATGTTTCATTTCGTTTATATTATATTAGGTTATTAACTACATTATATTGATAATATGACAATGATTTTCAATCTTTGTCAAAGCTTCATGAGGATGTTAGATCATTCAACGTTTGGAACAAAAATTAGTTTTTTGGTAATTAATAAATATGTCAGAAATCAATTGTTTTGTGGCAAGATTGAATTAGTTAATTAATTGGACTCTATATTAATTAATATTAGCTCCAAAACACGGTCACTGTCAGAAGCGGAGCTTGAAATGGATATGATGTGGTGATGATACGAAAGTCACAAAAGCCCCTTAAGTTATTACTGCAATGATAGAGGAAGTTTTATGAGGGCCATGGGAGGAACCATGCCCATGAGGCTATCGAAATAAATCGAACCATGACAAACGACCATGAAATAGAAATGGGTGAGTGTTGCCATAGAACAAAATACCAGCGGAAGGCATCATTTTATGCTTTACATTATAATATCAATCCCATTAAATTATTTCGGATAACAAAAAAATAAAATAAAAATTTTATTACATTTCCTAACGTGGCATGCCATGTACAACGTTAGCAAATGCTAACGTTGCTTGCCATACCACGTTAGCTTATGGTTATGAAATTTTTTTCCTTCAATTTCATATATTATTCCATTACATTATATTTACTAGTTAATTAACTACTTTACATTTTTAATTATCTTGGATTGTCAATGTTTCTCGTTGGCTTAATTAAGTCGTTAGACCATTCAACGTTTCACATAACAAATAATTTTGGTTCTTTAGGCTTCACCTATTTTAATTATTATTGCAAAGTAATCAAAATGCCAAAATAAAAATAAAAAAACGTAGTTTACATTTGCTAACGTGGTAAGTCAACATACGTTAGCATTTGCTAACGTTCATGCATGGGCACGTTAGTAATTGCTAACGTGTTATGAGTTCCACGTTGGCTTATGGGTTTTTTTTTTTTTTTTCTTTTCAGCTTAAGTATCATGTTTCATTTCGTTTACATTATATTAGCTTATTAACTACATTATATTGATAATATGACAATGATTTTCAATCTTTGTCATAAGCTTCATCTTGAGGATGTTAGATCATTCAACCGTTTGGAACAAAAATTAGTTTTTGGTAATTAATAAATATGTTCGAAATCAATTGTTTTGTGGCAAGATTGAATTAGTTAATTAATTGGACTCTATATTAATTAATATTAGCTCCAAAACGGTCACTGTCAGGCGGAGGCTTTAGAAATGGATATGATGGTGATGATGCGAAAGTCACAAAAGCCCCTTAAGTTATTTTACGCAATGATAGAGGAAGTTTCGAGGCGAGGGGCCATGGGAGGAACCAGGCCCAAGGCTATCGAAATAAATCGAACCATGACAAAGGCGACCATGAAATAGAAATGGGTGAGGTGTTGCCATACAACAAAATACCAAGCGGAAGGCATCATTTTATGCTTACACGTATAATATCGATCCCATTAAATTATTTACGGATAACAAAAAAAAATAAAATAAAATTATTCATGCCATTACATTTCCTACTAACGTGGCATGCCATAGCGTTAGCAAATGCTGTGAAGATCATTGATCAACATGAAAAATATTTGTACACATTAAAGGCAAAAAAAAAAAAAAAAACCATTCACAGTTAATTACATTATATTTACTAGTTAATTAACTACTTTACATTTTTAATTATCTTAGATTGTCAATGTTTCTCATTGGCTTAATTAAGTACGTTAGATCATTCAACCGTTTCACATAACAAATAATTTTGGTTCTTTAGGCTTCACCTATTTTTAATTATTATTGCAAAGTAATCAAAAATGCCAAAAAAAAAAAACGTAGTTTACATTTGCTAACGTGGTAAGTCAACATACGTTAGCATTTGCTAACGTTCCATGCATGGGCACGTTAGTAATTGCTAACGTGTTATGAGTTCCCACGTTAGCTTATGGGTTTTTTTTTTTTTTTTTTTTTTTCAGCTTAAGTATCATGTTTCATTTCGTTATATTATATTAGCTTATTAACTACATTATATTGATAATATGACAATGATTTTCAATCTTTGTCATAAGCTTCATGCAGGATGTTAGATCATTCAACCGTTTGGAACAAAAATTAGTTTTTGTAATTAATAAATATGTTCAGAAATCAATTGTTTTGTGGCAAGATTGAATTAGTTAATTAATTGGACTCTATATTAATTAATATTAGCTCCAAAACACGGTCACTTGTCCGAGAAGCCGGAGGCTTCAGAAATGGATATGATGCGAGCTGATGATACCGAAAGTCACAAAGAAAGCCCCCCTTAAGTTGTTACTGCAATGATAGAGGAAGTTTCGAGGGCGAGGGCCATGGGAGGAACCAGGCCCAACGAGGCTATCGAAATAAATACGAACCATGACAAAGACGACCATGAAATAGAAATGGGTGAGGTGTTGCCATACAACAAAATACGGATGGAAGGCATCATTTTATGCTTTTCGTATAATATCGATCCCATTAAATTATTTCGGATAACAAAAAAAAATAAAAATTTTATTACATTTCCTAATGTGGCATGCCATGCAACGTTAGAAAATGCTAACGTTGCATGCCATACCACGTTAGCTTATGGTTTTGAAATTTTTTTTCCTCTTCAATTTCATATATTATTCCATTACATTATATTTACTAGTTAATTAACTACTTTACATTTTAATTATCTTGGATTGTCAATGTTTCTCATTGGCTTAAATTAAGTACGTTAGATCATTCAACCGTTTCACATAACAAATAATTTTGGTTCTTTAGGCTTCACCTATTTTTAATTATTATTGCAAAGTAATCAAAATGCCAAAAATTAAAAAAAGTCGTTGTTTACATTTGCTAACATGGTAAGTCAGCATACGTTAGATTTTGCTAACGTTCCATGCATGGGCACGTTAGTAATTGCTAACGTGTTATGAGTTCCCACGTTAGCTTATGGGTTTTTTTTTTTTTTTTTCCTCCTATATATCATGTTTCATTTCATTATATGGTATTCCCCGGGCCCGTTCACCTCACCCTCGGAAGTCTGACATGCACGCTTAATCCCTATGAAACCCTATCTACTATATTTGGTAACCCTAGACCTATCTAGGGTTAGCATATTTAACAATTTTTATTTTAATTTTATTTCATTTTTTTTCAGCGTATCTCTCACGGTAGGGCCACTTCGACCCACCCCAGCAGAGTAAACACCAGTCCCGTTCATCCGCACCCTAGGAATTGACCACGATTGGGCATGACTAAGTCAAAACTTTTCACGAGATTTTTTGTATTAATGATTTTCTAACTTTTTACTAATATATTTTATTTTATTTATTTATTTCTTTGTAAAAGCAGTATGTTGCGAAGTGCCACGTTAGAAAATCGCCTCTAACGTGTGGCACGTGCACGCTACAAAATCACATTTTTTGCAAGACTAATAATATGATAAATAAATTGTTTAATTAATGCAAAATTAAACAATTTGGGTTCTTTATTGTTTTCTATTGGGAAACCGAATGTCCAAGTATGGCGTTCGACCGTCCTCTTAGAAGAAACCCCCCCGTTTCACGCACCTCGGAAGTCTAACACGCACGCTTAATCCTGTGAAACCCTATCTACTATATTTGGTAACCCTAGACCTATCTAGGTTACCATATTGTAACAATTTTTAATTTTTAATTTTTATTTCATTTTTTCAGCGATCTCTCTACGGTAGGGCCACTTCGACCCACCCCAGAGGAGTAAACACCAGTCCCGTTCATCTGCACCCTAGGAATTGACCACGATTGGGCATGACTAAGTCACCGGCTTTTCACGAGCTTTTGCATTAATTAATTAATTACTCATTAATTCATTAGGTTAACAAAGAAGGCAAAGAAAAAAAAACATTTACTAACGTTTAGGTTAGACACCTCAGAAATTACTAATTGAATTGAATGACACGTTACTATTTACCCACGTGTTATCACCTTCCACATTAGTAATTGTGTGTTTTTTTAAATCTTTTACATATTATTGTTATTGTTATTATTTAATTGAGTTATGTTATATTCATTACACTAGATTATATGTTTGATCAGGTTAGTGAGTTCCTTAGTTCATAGTAATTAATTACAAATAATAATTAATAAATTAGGTTACAAATAGTTAATTAATTTAAAAACAAAATGACAAGAGGGGACAACACCATTGATGCCTTGAGTAGATCCGCCTTGCATGCGTGCAATGCATAGTTATATCGTATGGTTAAAGTGCTGCATGCAGCTCAATTTTTTTCCATGTAGTGGCGTGGCGAATGCCATGTCCGGAATTTGCTCACGTGGCAACGCCACGCCACCAATTAGTGACGTGGAGAGCATGTACACGTCGGGAATGGGGGCGTGGCCCCATGCCACCTATCTCTATCTCTTCTTCTTCCCCAATTTTTTCCACTTATTATTTTTCCCGCCTATCCTCGTCAGTCTCCCCACTCCCAAGCCAGATCTTCCCTCTCCCTGCTCCCATTTTCTCCTCCTCCGGCTCTCTCTCACAATTCTCCAGTCGTTTCCACTCTTCCCAATCAAAAAGCCTTGTTTACTTTGTGGTCCCCCATCGGATGGCCATCCCCCGCCTAGCTCTCCGGCTAGTCTCCCCGCTCCGAACACCCACCCCAGGCCATCGCCGGCCAGAGCTCCTCCTTCTCCACCACAGTCACTCTTCCTCTCGGGCCGGTATCTCTCCATCTCCGGTATGCATTCAAAAATTATCATTGCATGAACAGTATTAATTTTGATTTTTTTTGTTAGATTGGGTTGTTATATTTGTTTGGTTTCTGAGAAATTTTGACTGAGGATAAAGAAGGTGATTTGAACTGTTGCATTTTGGCATTGGTTAATTTTTGGCATTTACTGAAAATTATCATATTCTAACAAAAAAGGATGGGCAAGCAGCTTCACCGTACCCATATTTTATATATATATTTCCTCACAAATCATGGCATAGCATTCTCTCTCCCTAATACTAATCACTAATGATATTTCTATTTTTTAGAATTCTTTTCTGGTGCTTGATTAAAGGAAACTATCAGATTTTTTTTTTTTTTTGATAAGTAATATTGTACTTATTTGCAATTGGATATAATTTCTGATGGAATATTGACCTAATTTGAAGGTTCTGTGGACATTTTCACTATACCTTGAAGCAGTAGCAATCTTACCGCAATTGGTTTTACGACAAAAGTCAAGGAACATTGACACCTTAACTGGAGACTATGGATTAATTTCCTCTTGGGTATGTCACCTATTTTCTTTAGCAGAAGCTGGGATAAATTCTTTCTGTCCTAGGGATCTTGATGCATGGGGAATTATATTTAATGTTCGTTCTGCTTTGGATTTATTCATTGTACACAGCTTTGGTGAACTCTCTATGTCTCATATTGTCTGACCTTACCGTAAGGGGTATGTCTAGCTCCAGCTTTAGTCTGTGTCTACATATAGTACTGAGGAGTATATGTTCCAAAAAAGGAAAATGGTAGGATTTTGAGCTATGCATTAGTTGGCAACCAAACATATAGTAGTGAGGAGTTAAAAGATAAATTTTCAGGTTAGGTTGACTGTAGGCTGGTGTTCTTTTTCTATGGCACTTAGGTAGAACTTGAGAATTTTGATTACATGAGCATTATAGTAAAATTAAGAAAGTATCTATGATCTCTCTCTCTCGTGTGCGCATTTTGTTCATTAAGCTGGATCCGTTCCTAATATATCTCTACACTGATGATTGATCAATATATGTAGCTCCTCTCCTGGCCAGTTGGAATAATCTTCTTTTTTTTCCTTTTATTTCTATCCAAAAGTTTGTTTGGATGAGAAAAATTTATGGATTCATTCTCTAGAATATGCAAAACAAAGAAAACAAACAATATTGTGTGTGTTCTTTTTGTTTTTTGGTTCAAAAACACCTATATGTTGTTCGAATGTACTATACATCTACAACTTCTCAAGGCATTTATTTAGATAAAGGTCTCTACTTTTTTTGCACTTTCTAGCTAGATGGTAATTAAATAATTATTAGGACATGGAGTAACAAAAAGAATACAATATAATTTGGAACTTACTATGTTCCAATAATCAACTTGTATTTCCTTGAGTTTGGCCAGCTTCAAAGATCTTTGAAATGTCGAAATTTGCAATTTTCAGATTCATACCCTTATCTAATAATATGTTACTAGCTTTGATATCATGATGTATAATTTTAAAACGATAATCCTCATGAAGATAAAGGATCCCTCGAGCAATCCCTCCAACAATCTTGTATCGTGTTGCCCAATCCAATAGTTTTAGTTTTTCAGGGTCTACTCATTCATCAAAATCAACATTGAGTTAGAATAAATAAATTGATGTCGATAGATACGTGAGTAATTAAACTCATGATATATTATAAGACAAACATATATATAGACTAAAATTAGATTGTTTATAATTGAGTTCATTTATCTAATTAACTTAAATAATAAAATATTAATAATAATTAGTATGTATTTATGAAGAAGAAGAAGAAATAAGTTAAATATTCATGACATTTACTATATCTATGCAATGAATAAGTTAATTGGGTAGTTTGTGAACAATAAATAAAAATAGTTTATTAGATTATCTACTTGCATGATAAACTCAAGTTCAACTCATTATTTGAAAAAATTAAATAAACCAAGCTTACATATTTAGTACTTGATTGAACGACTCAAATTAAAGCTGTATTTGATATTAAACTATGTAGTTTTTATATATAAGGCTTCGAAATTCTATTAACTATGTAAGAGAAGGACGGAGTTCAGGAAGAATCGCTTTTGCCTACTTTTTCTTCTTTCTCTCTTTTTTTTTTTTTTTCCTTTTTCATTCTATTTCGCAAAAAAATAATATTGTTAGTCCGTTTGGCCCTACTGATTGCTGGGAAAAGGTAGAGTTTTATTGGATATTTATGATAAAATATGTGATATATAGATCACATGCATGTCTCCAAAATATTGATCACATGTATCCAAAATATCCTAGAAAAGAGAGGGAGGAAGAAGAAGAAAGGAGGAAGCTTTTACAGTAGTTTTTTGGAGACCAAAACCAGATGAAAACCTTTATTCTACTTGTAATCTGTTGGTGTTTACTGTCTTTATCGTAGTTAATTGGCTGTGTTAGTGTGTTAATCGTTGTGCAAAAGCTTTACTTTTAAGCGTTTGTTAAAATTCTGTTATAGTTATTTTTAGACTTTTGACATTTAAAAATGCTTTGTTTTGTTTAATTTTTTTTTTTAATAAAAAAAACAAGCTTTTGAGATAATAAACACACTTTTAAGGCCCTCAAATGCAAATGATTGAACTTGAGCCTTCACTACCTCCTGATTTTTTGTTCTTTATTTTTCCTTTTCTAATGAATGAACTTAATTACTGCATTAATGGAAAATGCAACTTGTTTTTAATTGGCAAATAGATGTCGAACTATCAACACGATTTCTTTTTTTTTTATTTTTTATTTTTCTTGTTTGCAGGCTTTCAGGTTTTGGCTGAACAATTCCCAAGGTTCCATCCTTCGTAAGTGGAATAACCATCAAGCTTATATTCCAAATTTGGAAGAACGTTAGCAAGGTAATTAAAAGTTTTTAAATACGCAAATGTTTTGTTCATGTGTTTGCCTAGTGATAAAAAAGCTAATAAAAAGTTATTGATTTAATCATTTAGTTAACATTTTAATACTCTCCTTAAATATGCCCATGAAAACCTACCTAAATATGTCTTCATCTTGATTATCGGACACTGCGCTTAAATAACGAATCTATCATTTCAACCTTTGGAGGCTGTCCCACAGAGGCCATATATATATTTAGAAATCAATGGCCCTTTGCCTTGAGCTAACCACTGTGAGTCTCAAAAAATGATTCTTAGATAAGAACTTCTTTAAAATTAAACTAGAAGAAGTTGATAAAGAGTACATAAAGTAGTTCAATAGTAACTTTAAGTAAAGAGACAAAACAGAAAAGTGCAAAATAAGAATTACCGTACCGCAACAATAGATGGTATGTCAGACGCAGAAGAGCCATGTGACACATCCATCCCAAGTATGAAAGTGGGAGCCTTCGAAAATATAGGAATAGAGGGAGAGTGTTCAACTGCCAGTAATGAATTCAAACCACCCAGCTGCAGCATCACATAAGGAAATTAAACAAGTTTGGCAATACAATAACACCAAAGCCTTGTATCCCAACAAATAATTTGCAACAAGAAGCAGAAAAGCCACAAAGGGAAAGAGAGGTATTGCAATAAACTACAGTCATCTAGCTCTCACCTTTGCATTACTCTTCAAGAGAACATTAGTAAGATCGGTCATTAACCCTTTGAGGTGTCATGCATTGAGTTACTATTCCATACTCAGGATTCTTTCATGGACCTTGGAGATGCAACATATTTCATTTAGCAGTCACTTTGTAATTAAACACAATTACCATTGTCGATAAAGAATGGATCAAATCAGTCTCTACCATAAAGAGCTTTTTCCTCTAAGAGCAAGCAAAGAAAAGAAATTGTGGAGCACCGGGGAAGCTTTGACCTGAATATCCTCAAACATCTTCTCTACTCTAAACCATAGGTGGATGATGATTCTCTTAAAACACGTCAAATTGAGGCTCTATAAGCTATGAAACACAGAGGAAAAATAAGCGGGTCACTAGACAAGACAAAATCTCTATCCTATCATGACCTATCGTACAATTCCTTTCAACTCTCCACATTTAGTGAAATCTCGTATAAATCCATGTATATCACAGCGTCTTTGAGAAGTTAACGACAGCACATCGTTCTATCTTTGTTGGATGCACCAATTTCTACAGAAGCAGTTGAAAATACTGTGAGAATTACTGAACCTAAATCACAAGTAGAAAAAACAATAAAAACAATAATTACCTTCGAAAGTTCAGCAAAGACACCTACATCAGACAAAACCTTCATCCTCTCATTTGGCTTTTGCCTTGATTTTTCCACTAGTGAAGCTCTTTCAAGAGTGGATAGAGATTTTGTATAACGTTGCAAGGACACGTACACCAAGGAACATAGCTGAAAAGAAAAGTGAAACAGAAAACCTTGTAGATAAGCTGCACTCATCATTTATACTGTATTTACTTAAGTAGATATAATCCATTGCTTCACCTCAAGAGGTAAATAAGTTGGGCGTTTTGGCTTCCCAACATTGATACATGGAAGATCTCCAGAATAACGCTATTGTATACCACGATGATTAACAAAATAATCATAAACAGTCACTTCCACCTGACCTTCACCATCCACATCATTTCCAGTTCTCTGCTTGATGTAAAGCTACACACACAAGCATAACAATTATTCAAAATGCATTACTTATTAAGAGGAAGTCTTTTATAATTACAACACCTCTCAACACAACCAATCAAAGGAAAAGTAAAATGATGACATAGCGAAATTATCGTCGCTCTTTGCATGGTTTCTCACTCAAGCCAGTTATCTTGAACTCAAGATTGGAGGGACTACCTTTAATCCTAAGAATTTTGAGGACTCGCTTAGCCTGCCAACAGGAACAAAAACAGATGTATAAGCGGGTAAAGAACTAAGTTGATAAATAAAAGAAAGATGCATTTAATTACCTTTGACCAATCAAGTGAAAATGGATCCTCACATTACGATTGGAAGTTAAAAATCCACCACCGGCCCAGGGTGTATGATCATGGTAGTAGATACATCTGGATAGAAAGGCAAAAGAACAAGTAATACAAAGAAAAAGTTCAGAGACAAATAAATATAGAACAAAATTGTAAATGATCTTACCGATGTTCAAAGATAAGCCTCCTTGGGTGGTTCTAAAACTTGAATGAAACCCTCTTGACCAAGGCATACCACCAACCTCGGCAAAAAATTTTGGATCATTGTGAAAAAAAGATTGGCGAACAAGGAGGCAGCCCCTGCAAAAGTCAAAAAATCGCTAATTATTTAATGGATCTAAATTGAGCTACGTAGAAAGCTAGTGAAAATTTAAAATGAACTAATCAAGCATAGTTCACTCACTACTTAGCATGCACTTACGATATAATATCCAACACTCTTAGGGCTTCTTGGGAGTCTCTCGATTCGACCCGTAGTGCATTTGCAATGGCATTCACAGGAATTTGTTGCGACAAAGCTAATTTCCACTTTAAATGTCTTGGAGTTATATGGTGCGCATTCTCTTGCGGTCACTCTCATTGGACTTCCATTGACATCAGCTACGATTTCCATTGTGTCTACACGAAATTAGGTTTGTTAGATATTAGATTCTAAATTGACAATAATATAGAATACCTAGAATAAATGAATCACAAACCCTAATGGTATACTGTTGATTGGACATCCTCAAACACAAGAACTCAAGTTTATTGTGGGAAGTGATCTAACTGAACAAACTCTTCTCCCCATCATAAGCAAAGTCCTTCTCATATTACTCACTATATTCACTACAAAAACACGGCATTTACTAAATGATTCTTTGTTCACTTATTTTGCCACGTTAGCAATTACTAACGTGTTAAATTTCAACACGTTAGTAATGGGACCAAAAAAAAAAAAAATAAAAATTTTAGTAATGTGTCGTTATAAACACGTTAGCATTCATAGCATGCACATGTGGGGGCTGTTGCCTTATTGTCATCTTTTTGGTTGGATTTTCTTAACAAATCGTGTAAATTGGATGGGTTATGAGTGCTTAGGAGGGTTTGGTTGGGTGAGTCCACTTGTAATTTATTGGTTTGTTCTTTTTGAAGAGTGTGTAGTTGGAAGGAAATTAAGAAATTTGTGTAGCGCTTTCTCGTGTTTGGTGGTGGTGATTTTGTTTGGTATGACCAACTTTGTGATTTAACCTTAAATTAATTGTGCTTAACAATATTTTTCTTTGTTTTCATTCTTATTTATTGGTTCCATTATCACCTTAAACATGCAAGTATATATTGCGAGGCTTATTGTACTTGTGCATACTCAAAATTTAAACTTATTATTCCAAATCAAACTTAGATGGAGTTTTGGTTTGTTAACTATATATAATTAATATTATCATGCATACAATATGTTATATTCAATTTGATATATATGACCATATATGTAAATGCTTGAGATGCCATTTCCTTCCAACGTATATGGAATTTTGTTAATTGAATTGTTAGTAAACATAAATAAACCTAGGTCTATTCGTTCTTGTCCCAATATATAATGTATGTAAATTTATCGGGTTTTTACTTATGTAGTAATAATATGGATAAGAGTTGGATGACGCCTAGGATCTCCAAGGAATACATTGACGGTTGTAGATCGTTTTGTAGATTTTGCGTACTCAATTGTAGGACTCGAGATGGGCTCATTTATTGTCCGTAAGGCGGTTTGCCTCAACAAGCGGCACAATCCGGCATTGGTATTCGATCACTTGACAGGGGTAAAGGAATGTCGCCCCAATACAAAGAATGGATTTATCACGGCGGCGTCTATTTAACTCAGTTGAAGAAACTAACTTGCCGAGATCGGGCGTAGATGCGGTCCAAGCACGGAGGATGTGGGTGGCAATATGCAAGCAATGTTGCGATTTGTTCGGTGTGCATGATGTCGGGAGGAGGACAGCAATGAGCCTCAACTCGGGAGAAGGTGGTGAAGAACATGTTTGGATGATGCACCCGGCAGAGGTGGCTTCAATCGATGATTTGCTTAAAATTCGGACAAGCCACTCCAGAAGACGGATACGCAAACTAAGTGCCACTGTACACCTATACAATTTGAAGTGTTTGGGTGGGGTTACTAACACGATTTTCTCGGCTCTCCTTGAGTTTGTCAATCAATTATTGCTGATGACGGTGAGCCTTTGCGGATAATACATATGAAGCAAAAAATTCCTAAAGGACATGGGGCTCGGGTATGAGAAAATACCGGCATGTCGTAATGATTGTATGTTGTTTTGGAAGGACAATAAGGACTTAGAGTCATGTCTTAAATGTGGACAATCTAAGTGGAAGGATGAAGTTCATTTGAATGATTATCGTGAAATCATTCCGAGTAAGCGTCCGGCGAAGGTATTGCGGTGGTTTCCATTAATTCCAAGATTGCAGAGGTTGTTTATGTCGCGTGCACGCCGCAGAATATGAGATGGCATGGAGGGTCGGACAAAAGGCGGTGTATTGAGGCATCCGGTGTGGAGAAGCATGGAAGTCGTTCGATAATTTACATCCGGACTTCTCATCCGAGGCAGGAACGTAAGGCTTGGTCTAATATCGGATGGATTTAACCCATTTGGCAATATGAGCACATCACACGATTACTTGGCCGTCATGCTTGTACCGCATAACTTGCCGCTTTGGATGTGCATGAAACAACCATCATTCATTTTATCACTGTAATATCGGGCCCAAAATCACCGGAATGGATATAGATGTGTACCTTCAACCCTTGATTGAAGAATTACTGGAATTATGGAATGTAGGGGTTCGCGTTCGACGTCTCGAGCGAAAACATTTTATAATCTGCGGCGCGATTGATGTGGACGATTAATGACTTCGGCGTGTATGCAGATTTGTCGAGGATGGCCTCGAGGGTGTAAAGGCATGTCCTTGCTGTATGTATTGACGAGGTCTACATGGCTAAAACACGGAAAAATATTGTTTTATGGGTCATCGATACTTGCCCATGGATCATCCATTCGGAAAGGAACAGGAGAGCGTTTGATGGTAAACAGAATTGAATGTGCCCCGAAGTGCCGAGTGGAGAAGAAATATTGACAGTTAGAAGGGATGGTATTCGAGAGCGAGAGTGCTGGTAAGACACCAAAACCCCTCCACAGGACAAAGAAGGACCGCAAGAAACAAAAAGAAAAGCGGCCAAGAAGAAGCAAGAAGAAGAGGAAGAGGAATAATAATAAGAACCAAGAAGAACGGTGGCCCTCAAGTATTGTGGAAAAGAAAAGTATTTTTTCAGGTTGCCGTATTGGAAAGATAACTTGTTGAGGCACAACCTTGATGTAATGCACATCGAGAAAATGTGATGGACAACATACTTAACACTTCTAGACATGAAAGATAAATCGAAGATAACCTTCAAGCCCGACAAGACTTGCAGGAAATGGGTTTGAGACCTAAATTGCATCCGTACATTAGCGATGACGGGAGAACTTATTTGCCGCCTGCTCCCCACACGATGTCGACTGAAGATAAAATTGCTTTCCTACAAGTGCTTCAAGATGTCAAGGTGCGGACGGGTTATGCATCGAATATATCCAGATGTGTTAAAATGGATGACCGCACATTGTCGTCTCAAGAGCCATGACAACCATGTTATCATGCAAAGCTTCTCCCTATTGCATTAAGGGATCGAAATTGCCAAGTAACGTGATCAAGGTACTAGTTGATATGAGTACATTCTTCAGGGGCATATGCGAAATGACACTGACACACGAGGCTTTGGATAGACTTCAAGAACACGTCTGTATGACTCTGTGTTTGATGGAACAAATATTCCCCCCTAGCTTTTTCACTAGCATGGTCCACGTTGTCGTCCACCTTGTCCGTGAATGTCGATTGGGTGGACCGGTACAAGACAGATGGATGTACCCCGTAGAGAGGTAAAACATAATTAATTAATAGTAAACTTATTTATTTTATATGTGGAAAAGTGCAACGATTGATGGAATGTTGATGTGTAGGAGCCTTGGGGATTTAAATCTAATGTTCAACAAAGCGACTCTGAGGTTGCATTGCGAGGGATACATAGCTAGTGAGCTAGTGACGTTTTGCTCGGCATATTTAGGTAGTGCACCGACAGTTCACAATAGGCATAGCGAAATGCAGAGATGGGTGTAGGGGCGAACACGAGTGAACCTAGATCGTAACACGTTGACAGATTCACGGTATATTATGTTCAACTCGACAACTTTCGAATTGCGGATGTAAGTCATACAAATATAATTACGTATGCGTTATTGTAACTTAATGACATGCAGTTTTAGTAGCGCACTAAAATGAATGGACTAACTCAATTGTAGGCGCACATGGAAGCGCTTAGGCGAGGTTGAATATGGGGCAAATGGCATAACGAGTTGGAGACTCAACATTATCAACAGTTTTGTAATTGGTACCGTGACTATGTAAGACAAATGTCAAATACGAATTTCACTGAAGCTCAAATTTCTTTCCTACACCTATTCTTTTGTGCCAATAGTTAAGCATGCATATCGCTTATGTTATGCTCGCAGGTCGATCATTCAGACGATCGACAGAGGATGGCACTGGGAGAAAAACTTGTCATGCATTGTAGAGGGCCAATGGTTTCAGCAATCGAATATAACAGATATGTGGTCAATGGAAAATTATTATTACTATACATACACGATGTGAGAAGGAGGTCTCGACGATGGCGTTTGTGTGCCAATGATGAAACATATTACGGGAAGTTAACTAAAATCATTGAGGTGGAATACTACGATCGGACTAAATGCATTATTGTTCAAGTGTGATTGGGCGGACAACACAAGAGGCGGGGGTACAAGTTGGACAAGTATGGTTTAACGCTAGTAAACTTCACAAACCTTGTACATATAAAATTCGATGAACCCTATGTGCTAACTTCTCAAGTCTCACAAGTTTATTATGTCACCGACGATAGGGACCCCGATTGGGCTTGCGCCGTGAGGACCAAACCTAGGAATGTGTACGACCTTGGACTGGGTCAAGTGGATGATGACGACCAACCAAGCTACCACGGGAGCCTCCCGGTTGGATCATAATCATCCGTGATCCACATCCGGATGACATAGATTACACTAGGACCGACGTACCACCTATTGAGGCGTATGTAATTTAATATAAATGAAGTTGGCATTAATATGTTTTTCGTTGAGTTTGTTTTTTAATTAATGTGATTGTTCATTGTGTTTAATTTAATCTTTATTTGATTTAAAATGTTCATTACCTTCCATTTTTCTTATTGCGTTGGATTTTAATTTTTCCTTATTTACTATTAATTAGTTTTGAATGTGAATAATGTTGCAGTGAAGCATGAGTGTTCGGGGTGGTAGGACGAGGGGTCTAAGGCGCCCACATCCACCGTTGATCAGGCAGACGAGTGATGATGACAGCGAGACTCAGGACGAGCGTACCCCATATGACCCGCAGTCACCGTATCGACCAGTACTCCCGCATGAGCCCGGTTATTCGGAGTTCGACACTCCTGTGGCTTCTGCTATCGTTAGGGGGGAGATTTTCCACACGGACGCATACACACGACCAGAGAGCCCAGTGGGCAATCCATATGGTCGGCCTGTGGACCATATGGATTGTTCCACTGCAGCAGATGATGCCCATGTGGAGCGGCAGGTATCCCCAGCCGGGGGAGACGATGTAGAGCAGGGTCATGATCCACATGAGACGGTTCAGCCCGAGTCAGAGGATATTACACAGATGCGAGGATGTAGCACACTGAGGCCCGATTTCCAGTGAAGGAAGGAGCGAGGTCGGATGATAGGTATGTTTAGAGTTATAACCAATGATCACTAAACCGGGTGGGCCGTGGTCACCCAAAAAAAAAAAAAAATTGGAAAAATAGAAGTAAAACAAATAAACAAATTAAAAGAAAAAGCAAAGTTTAGTTCTAATTTTAGTCATTTGGCTCTCTCCCAAAAAATTAGGGCCCTATTTTTAGATTGCATGGACATATCCAATAAATTTTTGGCCCTATTCTTGATTTTTTGGGTTATAGCCATTAAATTTTTTTTTTATTGTTGTGGCTCATACTATGAAATGGTAACTTTGTTTGCCCTTACGTAGTCTGTACTTTAAAAAACAACAAAGTGGGCTTATTTCTAAAAAAAGATGTAAACAATGGAATTTTGTTTTTGGCTAGTCCTATTCATAAAATTTTCGGCTCGTCCATGCCTATAACTATGTATATGTATGTATATGTATGTATGTTATTAAATATTTATATATATTTTATTTTCATTTAATATTGATTGTAAATTTATGTTCTACTTACCAAATGCGATACAAATAATAATATTGAAGTGCTTTAACGTGAAGGACCCCACAAGTTATATTCAATACCGGATGGGAAGCGGGTCGTTGTGGAGTTCAATGGAATGTGGCAACCCATAGGGAAAAGCGGGGCAAGTGGCGGCGGATGACGGGCAAGATGGTAGCGGTACCTTCATCCATATCGAGATTGGAAGAAGGTACCGTTAGAGCAAGGAGTTATTTTTGATGCTTTGATGGTAAGTGTAAAGAAATTGTTCTTAATTTAATGTTTTTGATGTGTATATAACTTAATATGTCTTCACTTATTTTCAAATTTAATATAATTATTTGGTCTATTAATTTTTCAATTGTTCACTAATGCAGAAACAGTTTTACATAGTGCCCGGCTCGGACATTGCTAAAATAAAAAAGGACTTGTGGCGGGACATGGGGGAGAAGCTAAAATATTGGCGCGCCGAATTGAAAAAGCCATTAGCCATTCGAGCGGATGACACTCCTGAGACAGTGAAGGCAAGAGCGTCGACAATCCTCGAGGGATATGACCAGGTGGATGTGGACATATTGCTGCAGAAATGGTGTGAGAAGAAGAATCAGGTTGGTCAATTGTTTGTTTGTAGTTGTGTAGCATCAAAAGTAAATAATTATTTATCATTGACATATAAATAAATAAACTAATTTGTGTATGCAGGAATATGCCACAAAAATGACACAAATCCGAACATTGTACATTTACACCGCATTGCGCGCGGTTCAAAGAGCTACGCACAACACGCGCATGAGACGGTATGTTTGTCAAACCAAAATACATACAAATTAGTTAATTAAATATTTCAATATTATAACGTGCAAATATGTTGCTGTTCGTTCAATTTTGCAGGTCATGATAACGAGCGAAGCCCCAACGCGAGCACAGAATTATATCAAGACCCACACGAACAAACGCGGTGGACATCCAAATGACTTGGTTGCCGAGAGAGTGGTATGCTTGAAACACATGTATCAATTTTTTAAAATATGATTAATAGTTGGATGTGGAGATGAGTGTATATGTAATGCTGAGATCACGGAGGCTTGAGGAGTCGACCTGCTGCACTTGTAGAGGGGCCGGAGGGGATGATTCGGTGGGCACCGAATGATGCGTATGCACAGGCTCACGGCAATAAGCCGGAGTATGCGGGTCGTGTCCGTGGCGTGAGCAAGAATATTCTGCCGGTTCGGGGACACATCCACTCCTATTACACACGAAATGCTACCCCGCCGTAGTAGAGAAATGATTAATCTGCACTTGCATTGAGAGAACAGCAGTGAGGGAGGAGATGAACCAGCGAGATGGATGCAATGACTCTGATTTACTCCGGATGGAGGAGGCGGCTCACCAAAGCGTGACGAGTATGAGAGCGGTTTCCGCTTGAGGGACATCGGGTACACATGTTCGGCGGAGGCGAAAGATCATGCTTCGCGAGGATGTAGGGTCACTGACGATGTCACCACCGATCACCAGAAGCACAGAACACAAGGTAATGATATTGTATTTTATAAACGCTTATATAAGATCATATAGCATAAAAAAACTTGAAGTGTGATTTTAAATTTAGTACAAGAAAGTTAAAATGTTGTGCATATATTTAATATCCAAGATGAACATATATAACATAGTTCGTTATATACTATGCGTAGATAAAGATCAAAATGAGACTCGAAATGTGACCTCGACCACAAAAAAGTCGCGTCTTTCGAAGGTGACAAAATGACAACCACTTTACGTATAGTGCGGTACATATATGTGCTATTAACGAAAATTATATTTACTTGAAAAATATTTAAATGCTTACCCTTTTTCTACAGCTAACACATTATGTACATATCAAATTGGATTATTAGCTATCTTTGTTTTCTCGCTCCATAGGAAGATATAAAGCTAGAAAGTTAAAAATATATCCAAAAATCCATACGTAGGGCATGAATGAATGGATTATGGATGAGGGGTTGAGAATGTAAAGGGCAAGAGATGATAGTCTTCATGAAAATATCAGTTGTGGTACTAGCTAGAGGACAAATTATGTACTAGGAGGTTTAGTTTAATTGGCTCTCACTCTCGTACATAATAATGTTTTGGCTATCTGTCTTTCTTTGGCTCTCACTATCTCACAGGTTTTTTTACCTTTAAAAAGCGACTGAACTAAACCATCTAATTACCCCATATATATACTATATTATTTGTTAGTTAGAAGAATGTTTCAGTGATTGTTTTTTCCCAATGGGCGTACGTAGGCCTTTGTGGTGAACCATTTTAATATTGTGTTTTATGAGTGAATAATTCATTTTCTTATTGATCATCTTATAATGATTGTTATGTTAGGACTGATTAAAATTTGTTATGTTGGGTTGTTAGTACAAATAAAGCATGTGATGGTTGCAAAGTGAACTTTAATTAGAGCGGGAATTATTGAATTGAAATTTATTGTTATTCCACTCTCAGCCTCAATTAATCGATTTCTCTTGTATACTGTATATACTTTATATGTACTTGAGTTGTGCCCAATGTAATTTTTTATGAATTTGGTTTGCTTATCATAAAGAAAAACTTACGACCAAAAAGCTACACCTTTACACGTAACACTACCAACTACTTGGCATATGTTTGGCAAAGCGTCTTTGCCCTTTTTTTTTGTCCACACAACTTTTCCCCGAAAAGATTAACATAAAAGCATTTTTTTTTTTTTTTCATTTTGTATATCACATCATTCATTTTTTATTTACTATTCAAATAATAAAATCATAACAGAACGAAACTTTTTCTTTTTCAATACGCAAAATTCAAAATTATTTTTATACTACATCAAAATGGCGTAGATACAGTTGGAAGCTATAATCCACCCAAAATAAATAAATAAACCATCTTAAAGGTACTCCTTCATGCCAAATGCTCTTCCAAAGGAATATTTAGCACATAAATCCTAATGGAAAGCCTAAACCTCAAATATCATGACATTTATAACATAGTCGAATATAAGCTTTATTTTGACATGTCATTATGTTGGATCTTCATCTTCATCATCAACGTAAAAAAAGATTTCAAATAAGTGATATGATGATATGATTCTGTTTTGGATTATTTAGCTTGAACGTATGTATTTATTTTACTCGCCATCGAGAAGCCTATTCCTTCTATATGTGATTTGTTACTTGAATTGTGGAATACCATTCTGCTTTATTTGTTAATAAGTGTCTTTTGCTTAATATTTCACAACCTTTTCTAGTTTTTCCTTATGCTTATACTAAGTTTTCCAAGCTTTCGTTAATCGGACAGTTCACATGTCTCCTGCATTCGCTTTTTAGAAAATGAAGAAATTATTGTGCACCTTGATTTTGTTTTGTTTTGAAATTTTATCCATCCGATTCCTTCTATCCGAAATGGTCCGTTATGTTTCCCATCTCTAATTGTTATTCTTATGTTCGCTTCATGCTATCAAATACATGAACTTCTTAAGTGACTTAATTGACCAAAACTACATTATCACATGTCAAAATTCTAAGGCTTAATTCTATCAACTATATGAACTTGTAAGTGACTTAATTGACCAAACTACATTGTCATATGTTGATAAAATTCCAAGGCTTAATTGAAATGACAGCCAAAGCCCAACTCTATGCCTTCACTACCATAGGAAAAAAGAAAAAGAAAAAGAAATAAATGACGATTTTTGTTGTCTCCCCCCATATAGGAATCTCATTTCTAAGTTAATGAAGTTTTCTATGACTTCTTAAATTTAAGTGCCTTTTCTGTATTCAATCAATTAACTTGGAAAGTTTATTGTCCACTGTATTTGGATTTAATCATCCTTTACTAGAACAAGCCTTAGCATATGATTGGATAATATGTAAATTAATTTCCTGTCGGTATGTCCCTTTCTTAGCATATGTATTAAAGATCATCATAGTTCTTGTATGTACATTCTCTACATGTATGAGGTGAACTGGATGCATATTAGGCAAGAAAAGGAGTTGAGAAAGTTTGGTCATCTGAGCAAAGATCGATGACTATAATACAAAGTAATGATTTGTTTGGTTGCTTTTAATTTAGCATCACACATGGCACAAGTTGTAGCCAAAATTGTGAAACAATACTTGTGGTGTTAACTTGAAATGGAAGGGATGAGGTTATGGGGAGTTGGTTTAAAATCTAATAGATGGATCTAAATTATCTACATAATTACCCTCAAGCTTTTTTTTTTTTTTAATTTTCGTCCATTTAGACGGAAAAAGTTAACGGAGGGTTTAAATTGCTACTTTTTGAAACTTTAAGAGGTACATTGCCAATTTTGAAACTTTGGGGTTAAAATTGAAAACCTGAAATTTCAAGAGAGTAAAGTGAATTTTCCCTAAGAATAATACATCATTACTTTATTTAATAATAATTTTAATATATATTAAGAGGAAACTTCATCGAAGAACTTCAAACTGCTTTTGAAATACCCCACTAAACTTTCAATTACTCTCAATTTGGACATCTCCATCAATTTTAGTCATTAAAATACCAAAAAGACCAAAATATTCATAATTTTCATTTTTTAAATAAAAAATGTTTTTGGAAGTTAAAATTTTATACAAAAAGTCGAGTATGAACATCATGTAATGTTTAAAATCGGAGGAATTTAAATTGAGAGCAATTGAAAGTTCAGGAATCTAAATTGAGAGTTTTTGAAGTTTAGGGGGGTATTTCAAAATGGGTAGAAGTTTGGAGGTCTTTAGTGAAGTTTTCCCTATAAATAATTATAATATATATTCACTGTGATGTGGACCGTAACATATTGTAACATGGAAATGGGATTGCTAATTAAATTGTATGCCTCATTTAGTCATTTTAGTAAAGGCAACCATAACCGGATAAAGGACTAAAGTTGTAGCCTCTGGTAATATGGGAATTCCATCTAAATGTAGCTGCTTTCTCTAACTTTATTGTCTAATCTTGCTCGTAAGCACTACCAAAAGCTCTGATATATAACAAAAGAGAAGATATACCATGTGATTCTTGGCTTTTTAGAGTGAGAAAGAATGAGCTTTTTTCTTTTCTCGTTATGCGACAGTAATGGTAATCCACTAATTATTAATGCCGGATTCCATTATTTAATTATCTACTAAAGATGAAAAAGATGGTATATATAACTCATATGCTGAAACATTACAGTATTTTAGAGCAAAACAGCAGCCGGCCGGGTTGCTTGGTGGAGGCTAATTTGGTTTCCTCTTACAATTCTATTGTTGACTACCCGCAATAAACTTACAACAGAACATGGGGAACGTTGCTTAGTTGGGGTTATTATGGAAATGTTATCTGTGTGTGTTTTGTAGAGAACGTAGTTTTAGTAAAAGAATTTGGTGAGCTGTTCTAATTGTAAGCCCCGTTGAAATGAGTATTTCATTAAGAAAATAAATAGAAGAGGTTGAAATGAAATAATCATTCTAATTCTTTAATTTGGTATAGCAACACATATTTTATAATTGGAACGAACCAAAATTACTAAAAACTCCATATAATTTATAATTTTTCTAAATCTCAAAATAAAATAAAATAATGGTTGAAGGTGTGGTACAAAGGGCCTCACCACCCCCTAGATCGAGGCCGGACTCACAGACCCTATGGGTGGCCAAGACCACCCCAGAAGAATCTGGTGGCTCTCCTGATGGCACTTGGAGGTGATGATTAAGCTATGCTTTCATCATCTATGCCATTTGGAAGGAAATGATCAACATTAGACATGGTAACCATTTACTTTGTGAAGAAAAGATTCTTCAAAGTATTTTCGTGAAATTAGAGCTCTTGTCGCAGGAATTGGGGATCCACATGATAAGAGTCCTACTAGCTAGTTAGATGAGATTGTTTTTGTTTGGGGTAAATTGTCATTGAGGGTATGTTACGTGCATATTGTGTAAGCACGTAATGTGCACGAATATTACATATAACACAAATACAACATCATCTCAAGTGCAACTTTACATAAAGAATATGCCATTTTTATTATTATTATTATTATTATTTTCATATTAGACAAAACAGCTTTGTTAAGCGGAAAGTTACTCTTTCAAAGTACACTAGAGACTAAGTCAGGCTCAAGGGCTCTTTGGTTGGGGGACAAGGACAAGAATACAAAATCTTTCCATCAGAAAGCTAATTCAAATAGAAGAAATAACATTGTGGAATGCTAGTTGTTAATGGTTCTATTTCTTCAAATTCTTCATAGATTAGTGAGCATATTTCATAGTTTTACACCCAATTGTATTTAGAACAATTAAGTTGGTAGGCTAAATTAGATCTTTCTTTTGATGCTATCAAGACAGAGGAGGCTATGTGGATGGAAGAAGCTTATGAGGAGAGCAAGGTCTTCAAGGTGGTGAAAGCTCTTAATATGCTAGTATTTGAGTTATTATGTCTTCTTCCCATGAAGCACCTAGGTCTTTCATTGGGGCTCTATTTAAGGCAAATTTGAGACGATTATTGGAAAGATAGGAATGTCACCGTTGGTTGGAAGAGGATGTACTTGTCTAAGGGTGGTAAGCTTTGATTAAAAGTTCTCTTCTAACTTGCCTCCTTATTTTTATCACTCTTCCATCCTTTTGAGTTGCAAACTGTATTGAGAAATTTCAGAAATATTTCTTGTAGGGCAGAATTGGAGAGGAGTTTAAATTCCATCTAGTCACTTGGTCCAAGATTTGTACCCCGATTTCCTCATGTGGTTTGGGAGTTTGAAACCTACTTTTGTTTAACCAAGCTCTCTTGGGGAAGAGGTCATGGCTCTATGCCATGGAAAGGGAGGCTTTGTGGGGATCAATGATGGAAGTTAAATATGATAGCTTGTATGGTGGTGCACCAATGCAGTTGCCAGGTCTTATGGGGTAGGGGTGTGGAAAAACGCTAGGAAGGGATGAGGGTAATTCTCAATATTTGTGAGGTTTGAGGTAGAAATAGGTCTAGGATCCGATTTTAGCACTATGATCAGCATGGAGATCAGAATTACAAGGAAGCTTTCCCAATGTTTCTATTGCTCGCCATAGAGGCTCAATGGTGGATCATGTATAGCTTTAACGACTCTCTACAATGGGATGTCCCTTTATCAAAGCATCAAATGACTGAAAGGTGGACTTGGACACTTCATTTTTAATCTTTGTATTCTCTTAGGTTGAGCCAATGAGGATAGAATGTGTTGGATAGATCTTTTATAAGGCACTTAGCTTCCCACCGGGCCTTCCCTTTTTCATGGAAGAGCATGTGGAGAAATAAGGCCCCTACAAGAATGGCTTCTTTGTGTGGACCAATTAGGGAATATATTGACTTTGGGTAACCTGAGGAAGAGGCATATCTTTATGATGCACTTGTGTTGAATGTGCAAGAAGAGCAGTGGTCTTGTGGCTAGTCTTGTGGGTTTCATCCTTGTTTAAGATAAAGTCATGCCCCAACTAGTGTAGTTGTTGACTAGTTAGAGAGGTCAATTTGGAAGCCACTATTATATAAGCGGAGGATGGCTTCCTTGTGCTTAATGTATTGTATTTGGTGAATGCAATATGCTAAACTTTGAAGATTGTGAGAGCTTAGTGGTAGAGTTAAAAGCTTTCACGCTCAAATCCTCTATGTTTGGGTGGCTTCTCACAATAGTCTTTACTTTCTAATTTCCTAAAGTTTCGGGTATGTGTTCTTCCCTAATTGAGTGTCTTCACGCATGCTTGTGTTGCACCCTCTGCGCTTTCTAACAAGATTTAAATAAGAAAATTAAAAATTAAAAAGGAAATTCTAACCAATAACTTGAATGATGAAATTCTAAGCAATAACTAGAGATCATTTGTTAGTTTTGTCATCATCAGCTGGAGACTAGAGATCATTTGTTTCTTGAATGTAGCTTTAGTTTCAGAATTTGGATTTTTTGTATGGCAAGATGTAGAGCTGTTAATTTTCCTATGGTTTGGGATGATATTGTTCAACAAGGATGCAGCTACTGGTTCCATAAGTCTTTGAAGGGTCTTATCTGTCGACGTCGGATGCAACTATTGGTTCCATAAGTCTTTGAAGGGTCTTATCTGTTGTTTGGTTTTGGGTTCTACTGTGTATAATCTTTGGCTTAACATAAATGAGCTAGTGTTCATGCCTGGTCACCGTTTAGAGGACCAAATTCAAGAAAATTATTTGGGAGGTCAATTGTATTGCATGGAGAGGGAAATTTCCTAGTACTGTGGGAATATTATTCTCTATATGGAATTTACCGCAGAAATCCTTGCTTAGTTGATGTCTGCAGTGTTTGGTTTGTTGGATCTGGTTTTTTCTGGTGTTGGACTTTCAAAGTCTTGTTTCTAGACTTGTTTGGTGGCTGATTTGCCTGCTGTGTTCAGGTTATGTTTTGGCCTTTTGAAAAGGCTTGCTAAGGAGTTCATTGGTTGTTTGTTTTGTTTGAGCTTAATTTCTAGCCCATGCCCCCAGCAACAATGAGCAAAACTTCCATAAACGACTATGATCAAGAAAAAACTGCGTTGTTTATGTATCATGCATAACAAGCTAAAATCAAAAAGTAAGTTTCATATTGTTATTACCATGAAGCTAGCTGAAATCTGTATGAAATGCTTCAAATAAATATTCATGTACAACTCATTAAATAGAAAGAAATAAGTGATTTTGGCACTTACGAAAAACCCCACTTGCCAACATGGTTGTGCTTTCCAAACCATGGTTGAATATTAGGTGTAATATACGTGTCTGATACGACTTTCAAGTATATCTATTTTTGAAAACCCACTTAATTGCGATGGGAGTGTTCAAAAACTATTGTAGTTAAAGATTGTAGTTAAAGATTGTACTTAAACATATGGAACACAAAGAGCTAGGCTGTGTGTTATATACGTTCAAAAAGGATGTTAGTATCCAACTTTATTCGTCACCTCGTAGTGTTTTTTTTATACCAAAACAGCAACATTGAATTTTTTATCTTTTTTTTTTTTTTTTATATAAGTTGTTTTCATGATTTCTTGACAATTTTATATTTTTCTACAGATTCTCGATCAGGGCGGTCTCTACATTGTTTGATCGCTTCCATTCCACGGAGGACTCTAGGTGGTGTGTTGGATACATATATGAGACTGTTATCGATCACGTGACTTGTATTTTTGTATCATTGTATTTTTTTGTTTTTCTATGTTGTTATTATATATATTTGAGCAAAGTGTGATCTATCTTTACTTAAGTTTGTTAATTGTTTATATAGGATGAATGTGGTTTACTTGTTGTGTGTATAGTTTGGATAACATTATAAGATTATATTTTTTTGATATAAATGTAATGAGTGTTTATAGAGATGTGATCATAGAATTTGCTTGTAACATTATGTGGTTTGCTTGTAATGAGTGTTTTTTTATATAATTTTCATTATGAATTTGCTTGTAACATTATAAGATATATAGAGATGTGATTATAGAATTTGCTTGTAACATTATTATAGAGATGTGATTATAGATTTGCTTGTAACATGATTATAGAGATGTGATTATAGAATTTGCTTGTAACATGATTATAGAGATGTGATTATAGAATTTGCTTGATGTGATGATTAGGTTGGATCAATATGGAGTCAATTAGGTGGTTTAAAAAAAAAAACCAAAAAAAAATTAAATATTACTAACGTGTTATGAGTTCCCACGTTGGTAAATGATAAAAAAAAAAAAATGGAACCTCAATTTCTAACGTATATCATATGGAAGGTTAGTAAATGGAACCACAATTCCTAACGTGTGTCTCACATGCAACGTTAGTAAATGGATCAACAATTGCTAACGGTGCATGAGCAAAACGTTAGTAAATGGATCAACAATTGCTCACGTGTGCATGAGAAAACGTTAGGAAATGGAACTCAATTGCTAACATGTGTATCATTTAACGTTAGGAAATGGAACTCAATTGCTAACGTGTATCACTTAAACGTTAGGAAATGGAACTTCAATTACTAACGATTCGTGAGTAAACGTTAGCAAATGAAAATTTTTTTAAAAAAACATAAACTAACGTGGCAATTTTTCATAATATAAATAAGAATTGCAATTGCTAACGGTTCTATGAGTAAAACGTTAGGAAATGGATCAACAATTGCTAACGTGTGCATGACCAAAACGTTAGTAAATTAACTCACGTGTGCATGAGAAAACGTTAGGAAATGGAACTCAATTGCTAATGTGTGTATCATTAAATGTTAGCAAATGAATTTTTTTTTTAAAAAACATAAACTAACGTGGCAATTTTTCATAATATAAATAAGAATTGCAATTGCTAACGGTTTATGAGTAAAACGTTAGGAAATGGAACATTATTGCTAACGTGTTCATGAGTAAAACGTTAGGAAATGGGAATTGTTTGGGAAATTACACTTTACCCTCGGTATCACTAATTTCATTTTTGCCTAAAGTTTAAAATGTGACATTTACTCAAACTTTCAAATTAGATTTAACCCATTTGACCTATTTTCAAAATACCCCAGACAATTTTTTCAAAAATAAACTAAAAAAAAGAAAACCAAAAATAAGAAACGGGTGGCGGCCACCACCTATGGGTGGTTCAGCCACCCCAACATATATTTATATATTTTTGGTTTTTTTTTTGGAATATTTTTAGAAAAGAAAATGTGTTGGGGTATTTTGGGAATAAATAGGTCAAATGGGTTAAATTGCCAAATTTGAAAGTTTGGGGTAAAGTGTCACATTTTAAACTTTGGAGGTAAAAGTGAAAATGGTGGATACTTGAGGGGTAAAGTGTAATTTCCCTTGTTTTTTTTTTTTTTTAAAAAACATAAGCTAACGTGGAGATAAAAGGCAACGCGTTACCCAAGGGGTAACGTGTGGTAATTATGCCACGTTACCCCATGCTAACGTGTGGTTTTAGCCACGCTACCTTTTGTTTTTAATTTTTTTTAATATTTTGCATCTACTAACGTGTGAGAACACGTTAGCAAATGCTAATGTTTTACATGCATGACACGTTAGGAAATTTCCATTTCTAACTGCCACTTTCCCAACGTGTTAGAAATGTTAGAAATTGTGTGTATAGCCCATTTACTAATGTTTTAAGATATTTGACACGTTAGTAAATGAGCGTGAGTAAATAATATGTTTTTTGTAGTGTCTTTTTGCCTGATTCCATCCGGAATGGCTAACAAGTTAATAGAAGGCTTTGCATTATTCTGACACAAATATTACAAGGTATGAGTTAAAAAAATTATACAAAAAAGCCAAGAAGATCAACAGGTTAGTGCATGAAAGTGTATGTATGACTCTTTGCAATTTGTAACACCATATGTCAATTATATGTGATTTAAAACAACCACAACAAAATTGTTGTGAAATAATACAAAATATCTGATAAATTAAGCCAGCCAAACATTTAGAATCTCGGCAATGGCTTCACTTACATTTTTGGGAATGGAACCCCATAATGGCCACATTTCCAAGTTAGATGTTTCGACAACAATTCCTTCAGGTAACGCCTCACTCCCAGGAGGCCGGCGTGCAACGATTCTAAGGTATTTTGGGGAAGAATAAGAGGAAAAAGATAAATTATAAAGCATCTCAACTTAATGTGCCATTACAGAAAGGACTTCTTTCAAAAATAAAGAGAGACAAACCTAGCTAGCACGTCTTAGACTTTAAATTCTCTTTAGTAGGAATCATTCTCCATCTTGTCAATCTCTGCACGTGTGATTTCAACAAGCATTATGATGTATGTTAATCAGTAAACTTTGATCCTTCTTACGAATCTTTTTGATTTACCCGTGCAAAGCAGAATGAAAAGTTTTATATCTGACTCATACAGTATGAAAGAGAATGATGACCAAGAGCAGTAGAATTAATTCTGACACTTCTAAAAAAAAATTAATCATGAGTTTAAGAACTCAAAAAAAAATAAAAAATAATAATAATAATCTAACTGTGCCGATCATTTAATCAATAACAGTTTTTGCCACGCCAGAAGATATCTGCCAATCCATAGCCAAATATGACAAAGGGATCAGAAAAGCATGGATGGGGATGTGGAAATTTCGAAAAGAAAACCTTACTTCATCTAGCAATCTTCCAATGATACTATTATGCCTAGGATTCATGGTTTAATAATACCAATTCAGTTTAACACCTAGAAATTGATTTTAACTTTAAGAGACTTCTCCCTAAAAATCAAAGTTCAGAGACTATATTAGTAAGTGGTGTTTTTAAAGTTCCAGACTATCATATCAAACAGTCTTTTAACTTAAGATCTACATATATTTAAGTCATGGAGTCATCAACACCAATCAGTCTTGCCATAAGAATTATAAGTTAACCAGCAAGTTGATCATATCTAGTGATGCCACTTCCAATTCCAACTTATTACATTCTCTATCTCAATTCCATGCCAGATGTAAAAATTTTCAATAAGTTTCTGGTTGCAACTTCTGATTTATAGGCCAATCTATGTTGGTGCTTTCATTAAAGCCTTAATAAAATCATTTGACATAAGGTAACATAATTTGAAACGGAATTGCAAAATTTGATGCGCGAAAGGTTTTCTAAACAAAATTGATAGCATCAGCCCCATATACTTTCCTTCAAAAACATATGAATATCAACCTGAACGAATAAATACATCTTTGTATTCCTTTGCAACAAAGGAATTACCAATGAAGTAAGCACCACAAATCAAAGATGCTGTAATTAAGAAACTGCAGAGGCATGCCCTATTCTTTAGATCTGAAAGTACAGAAGCCCCATACTACTTCCCTCTTGATTCAATGCATTCACTACTTCAAAAGCTTCACCCTCTAGGATGAAGTTTTGCACTCCCAACGAATTACACAACTCAACTACTTCACGTGTTGCCAGCACCTCCGCCCCTGCCATGCCCGGGTCAGAGAGATGTATTGGCCAGATGCACATGTCATTTCTACTACACCACCAACTTGATCTCTAACTATTATGCCCATTCATATTTTTCTGTTGGAAGAGTCTACCGATGCATCCCAGTTAATCCTTCATTGTTCCCTCAGGAGGTTTTATCCATCTCCCTGCTATCGTATTAATCTGCAAAGGCCTATGCTCCTCTGTTCTCCGAGCTGCTATATCACATGCTTCTGTTTGTTCCTTTGCCAACCGAACTAAAGCATCCGGTACAAGGAAATCTCCACCAAATACCACCATATTTCTACGTAGCCACAACTGTCTTGGTACAGTCACCATGAGATGCATTTCCTCATTATCCAGCCTAGAAATAAGATTCAAGATGAGCTCCAGAAAACTTATTTCCGCACTGGTAGTTTTCTCTAATTTGCCACTACATTCTGCCCAAACATTCTGGGCTGAAACACAATTCCACATAATGTGTCTTGGTGTTTTGGGCTCTCCCTCTCACATAAAACGCATAGAGGGTTTGACACTATCTTCTTTTTGAACATTTTTTCTCCGGTGGACAATATATCTGTTGAATATATTGTAGAGCGGAAGAAAGGGAGAGAGAAAGCGGAAGCTAACAATGGACTACATTGTATTGTATCGAGATATTTTAGAATGGATACAATAGGCTCCTTATATAGGAGGGAGAGAGAAGCCTTAGCTCCCAATCTTACCAATGTAGGACAAGCTCCACATATACATTAACAATATCATTACAAGCTTTCCACAATAAAAGTTTGACAACTCTGGATCCCTTGAGTCCCCATATTTGTTTCCACAAAGCTTGGGTTTGATGGGTATTGGAGCAACTACTTTCTTCTTTTCCGAACCTCTCCATAGCCGTATGATATGTGTTGATGCACAGTTTCCGACTGGTGACGTGACACGCTGATTTGACTCTTGGGTTGACTGCTCCGTGTACAAATGCTGCACAAAAGAAAGACAATAGGGTCGAAGAGAAACCGGGGGTGAGTCGGCGAGGGCACTCCGATGCCTAAGTCAGTGAACTGTTGTAAAGAAGATGAGAAACAACTAAAGCTTGAAATGTGCTAGAGTTGCCTTACCTTTGCATGTGATGGGGACTTGTATTATATAGGCATGGAGGACAAATGCTAGCTAATGATTGGTTCTTCCCCGATTTGTCATGAGGCGCTTTGTTATCGTGGAATCTAAGGACATTTCGCTTCCTTGATCTTCGGAGATCAAGATAGGATTTGGCTTGTCATTTGAATTTTTGAATTTTGATAGATTACTAGACCCGGGTTCTAGTGTGCTCGTGAGTCCTCGAATTCGAGAGCAGGACCTTTAGGTCTCGGAGGCCTCAATTGGTAATCGATCTTAGGAAGATTTCGAATATGGGGCCTCAATTCGAGAGTCTAGGACCCTTGGGTCTCGGAGGCTTCAATTCGAGGCCTATGTCTTGGAGAAGGTCTCGGACGGGGGGTCCTCGAATTCGAGAACTGGGACCCTCGTCTCTTAGTCCTAGTCTCGGTCGAGATCTTTGGAGAAGCGGTCGTGGGCTCCAAACCGGTCGGATTGGCTTTTAGGAGGTTGATCCATGATCCAACATTACCCCCAATTTCCGTCCGGAAGACTCATGGAAATTTTATGTATTCGAAGAATGGATCAACCTTTCAAAACATGGGACTCGCTTTTTTTTTTTTTTTTGGGGCGGAAAATTTTGAATTCGCCAAAAATATTTCGAGACGCTTGGTTGGCTCGAGAAGACGCGAACATACAAATGTTCGCCACGGTCGAAGTCGGCGGTCGAAGGCGGCTGTCATAATGTCCGCCAGGCCGGAAGTCGAAGCGTTCGGATTTGAAGAGTCTCAATGTGAAGCGTCTTTCTGGGTTTTAACGCCGTCTCTTCGGTTATCAACACCAACGTTTCATACTCCTTCCAGTTGCCTATAAAACCCAGGCCTGAATCATATTTCGAACTTATTTGCTTGTGTGATCATCTTTCTCTGCTTCTAATTCGCACCTGCATTTCCCAGATTTTCTATTTCTTCTTAAAAATGACAAAGGACGGACACGACTCTGATGGCTTGGGAGAAACCCACCCTGCCTTCTGGGCATCCCATCTGTCCGCTGCTGATGAGAGGCGCATAAGGAGGGAGTGCTTCATTCCGAGTTTCATCAAGATCCGTTTTGATGAAAATAATTCCGGCGCCGTGGCTCGGTCCGATATACACGAAGTATGTGTATATGAGCACATGTTCAAGGCAGGCTTACGACTTCCGTTCGTTTCGATAATTAGAGAGCTGCTCGGCTTTCTTAACTTATCACCCCACCAATTGTCGCCAACGCTGAGGACTTTCTAGCTCATGCGTGATCTTGTGGCCCCTAGCCCTGGGTCAAGGTCATATACTCACGATAAAAGAGTTCATGCACATGTACCGGCTCCAAAAGAATCCACAGAGCTCTGCAGTCTACAACTTCCAGACAAAAAAGGGGAAGTTTATCCAAATCGACTCCCAATATTCGAGTAACCCCAAATGGAAGAACAAGTACTTTTTCATTTCGGGACAGTGGGAGTTCGTTCCCACCGAGAAGGCTAAGGGTCCTAGGGTACCCCGAGATATTAACGACCCCCCCGCCGAAGCTCATGACGAGCCTGTTTTGACCCCCAGATGATTCATCGTCAACAATGTTATCAAGTGGGGTCGGAGCACCAAGATGATGTTTGTCGGAAGCCTTATTACTCTCGCTAAGCTATCCGAATTGCCTATGATGTCGAATCTACGACGTCCCATGAGGCTACCGATGATCCTTCTGCGGCTCGTCTGGACTCGTCTGGACCCCAGTGTTCCTGCCGCTAACACACGGGCCTCTACCCCTCGAAAGGGAAAGGGTGAGGTCCCTTTGGCCGCTCAAGTGAAGCCCAGGGTCGTCGACAAAGGCAAAGCGAAAGGACACCGGAAACCGAAGGCCGCTACCCTATAATGATGGCGGGCATTTAAAATTGGGAGCCAAGGTTCGACACCCCTTCACTCCCCATAAACCCGCCAACGACGAAGGGCCTCTTGGTGGAGAAACCCGAGAAGCCCCCGAAGGTGGCCAGGGTGCTTAAGCTACTCGATGAAGAGAGCCCGGAAGCAGGTGGGCCTATAGAGGATCTTCCGGGATTCGCCCGTAAGGCGCACTCGGAAGTTGAGGAGTGTGGAGGTTATCGAGGCTCCGCTCTTGAAAAAGAGAAAGCTGTCCAAGGGGGCAGAAATGGACGTCCCAGCGGCTGGGACCGGTCCCCAGGCCGACGAAGCGGCTAATATAGCCGGATTCTTGGCCTCTCGGAGGAAAAGGCTGCGCCCCCTTCAATTCCGCCGCTAGGGGAGGTCGAGAAATTTATTGCAGCAGCTGCTTTTGGCGTTCTGTGGCGGTGGCCAAGGTGGTTGAAGAGGAGCCCCTGCGAGCGCCAGAGGGTAGTATTCCTGTACTGAGTCAACCTCTTGGTTCGAACATCCGGCACATTCTGGAGGATATCGAGATGATGTCGGATGATTCGGTGGGTTGGTACAACATGGGGCCTCTCCTAAAGCGGCGGAGGAGGCTCCCGGAAGGGCATTGTCCCCGATCCCCGAGGTCGGGAATTCGTCGAGAGCTCCGAGCTCGACTCCGACAAGGCCTCAAAATCCGACTCTCAAGGGTTGAGAAGGAAGCGAAGCGAGGCCAAACGCCTGAGGTTCTAGGGCTTCGAGCTCCGAGAATACGGTTGAGATTCAACCGGAAGGGGCCAACTGGACCGTTGGGGGAAGTTGGCTAAACTTGGAGGGGATTTTAAAGATAACCCTTTCAAGGCCGTGGGTCGACCTTGTCGATCACGATGGTCTTCGATTGAAACGAGATATAACTCTCCGTGGCCGAGGAGATGCCGACCATGCAATGGCCCGGTAAGTGTCTATCAATTGAACCTTATTTTCCGAATTTTTTTTGACATTATTGGCTTTGTCTGCGGGCTTTCCTCGGTCCACTATCCTGCGCTACATGCGGAAGGTTTGGCCCGATAGTGGGCCGGAGAACTTACAAGGGAGGCTTTGGAGGTTGAGGAGGAGAATGCAAACCTCAAAACCAAGCACACGAGGAAGACATCCGGTTCTGGCGGAACATTCCGCCGTGATGGAATGCGAGGCCTCCGACGCTTCGAAGGCTAGGGATCGAGCCGAGGCTAAGCTCTCGAAGCTCTCTGAGGAAATCGAGCGACTGCGTTCCGAGAACACGAAGCTTCGGAGGACCACCAAGTTCTCGGCGGAAAACGAACTCCTAGAGGACCACTCCATCCTTAAGGAGGATTATAAGTTGCTCGAGGAGAAGCATTCGATATTATGAGTATTGGCGGAGAGTAAGGCCTCGATGGAGCGGGTCAAAGCAAGGTCGTCGCCGAGGAGAAGTTTCAACACTTTAACGCCTATAAGGGTATGAGGTTGGAGCTCAAGGAAGCCAAGGCGGCGGTTGATTACTTACACCTGTCATTTGCTTCGAGAGTCCGAGATTCGGCGTGGGCGATGGACTTCACCTTGGATTCGAGACCTTCGTGGCTGGTGGAGGGACCGGCTCGAAGATGGACCTCAACTCGCAACATCGAGGATATTCCTATGACAAAGAGGCCATCCGACACCGATCACTTGGTCGTGAGGAGATGCCGGATGCAGAGATTGACCAGTTCACCTATCGACCGAAGCGGCTCCGAAGGTGAAGAGGCGGAGAAGGAACACGATGGTGTTGCCAAGACCCCAAGAAAGCCGTAGCCTCTGTTGTATAACTGTATTTCTTTCCTTGTACTATATTGTAAATTCGTGAAGTTAATGAAACATACTTTAGTACATTTCGAATAGCTTGTTTACTTGAATGGAAACTTTAACATAACTTTGTGTAACTAATCAAAACAAAAGCAATGATCAAGAACCAATCGACAAGGTATTCTTCTCGAAAACTCAAAAATCGATGTGTTCTCGAATCATCGTTAGGTCTTGAATGCGAGTCCGGCGATAGCCGCCTCGGATCGTACTTTAAATTATTGAGTCGTTTGATGCCGAACTGGTGGAGACCAGGTCTCGTATCGGAGTGACATTATTCTTTTATGTCGCTGATGCCGAGTCCGGTGGAGACCAGTCTCGATCGGTCGCGGATACTATTTATTTTAGTGTCGCTTCGATGCCGAGTCCGGTGAAGACCAGTCTCGATCGGGCCGGATATTATTTCTTTAGTGTCGTTGATGCGAGCCGGTGAAGACCAGTCTCGTGATCGGGATGATACTATTTCTTTTAAGTGTCGAGCTTTGATGCCGAGCGGTGAAGACCAGTCTCGATCGGGCCGTGATACTATTTCTTTTAAGTGTCGTTGTTCGATGCGCGGTGAAGACCAGTCTCAGATCGGGTCCGCGGATACTATTTCTTGTTCCAACGATTCAATATTTTTGTGAAGAGAAACTCCGAGCGTTCCTTTTATTGCATCAACTCAAACCGAAATCCAAGAAACAAGAACAAATACAAAGTACAATGATTAAACGAAATACTTCTTAAGGTGATCAGCATTCCAAGGTCTCGGAAGAGCTCTCCTGTTGAGTCTTCGAGGTAGTATGCTCCTGGCCTCTGGCATCTAATCACCTTGTAGGGTCCTCCCAGTTGGAGCTAGCTTTCCTTATTTGGGTCCTTGGTGGCGAGAGTAACTTTACGCAGGACTAGGTCTCCGGTTTTGAAACTTCGATGGTTCACTTTCCTGTTGAAGTACTTCGCCATTCTTTCTTGATAGGCTGAGAGTGTGATCTGGGCATAATCACGCCTTTCTTGTAGCAGGTCTAAATGGAGCTTTAGCCCTTCGGCGTTCCTTTTTTGGTACGATTCGACCCTTAAACTTCCTGATCCCAGTTCTGCCGGAATGACTGCCTCGGTTCCGAATGTTAGAGCATAGGATTCTTACAGAGGAGTTCTCTTGGTGGTTCGATAGGCCCAAAGGACTTCCGGGAGGTCGTCGGCCCAGTTACCTTTTTTGTCGCCTAGCTTTTTTTTCAAAATTTTGAAAATGGTCTTATTGGTGGCTTCGACCTGCCCGTTTGCCTGTGGATGTCCGGGAGAGGAGAAATAATTTTTATACGCAATTCGACACACCACTTTCGGAATGGTTCGCAGTCGAACTGTTTTCCATTATCGGTGACGAACGCGTGTGGCACACCGTGGCGAGATAACATTCTTCCATAAGAACCGTGGATTGCTGCAGTCGTGATGTTTACCAAGGGTTCGACTTCATCCATTTGGTAAAGTAATCTCATGCATAACGCGCAAATCGAACGCCCCTTTCCCTCGGGCAACGGGTCCCACGATATCCACCCCCATTGTGAGAAGGGCCATGGGAGGAAATGCCGCCAACTCCTCGGGGGTTGTTTGGTGATGTTTGAATCGTTGGCACTTGTCACAATACCGACGATTTCGGTTGAATCCTTATGCATGTTTGGCCAGTAGAATCCTGCCCTTACGGCTTTATGAGCCAGCACCCTAGCTCCCGAATGACTTCCACAGATTCCCTCATGTATTTCCCGGAGCACGTAATTTCCTTCTTCACTGGAAATACATTTTAGTAGAGGCAGCGTGAATCCTCTTTTGTAGAGTAGTCCATTTAATATCGTGAACCTTCCTGCCTTCATCCTCAATTTTATCGCAGACTTCTTCTCGGAGGGCAATGTTCCATCCTGCAAGTAATTGAAGATTTCCTGCCTCCAATCCGAGGCTTCCTCGATCGACAAAATTCGAGGCCCTTCCGAGGCCTCCTCGAAAATCGAGGGTCGATTTAGAATCAGGATGATTCCCTCGTTCTCATCAGATTCTTCTGTCCTGCGCCATTTTGCCGGATGATCTGCTTTCGTTGTCCTCGCGTGGAATCTTTTTGATGCAGAACTTCTGAAAAGCAGTCTGCATGCCTTGTACCTTTGTGAGGTACTTCTTCATCTTTTCTCCTTTGGCCTCGAATTCTCCTCTGATATGCCCCACGATAACTTGGGAGTCACTCCGTATTTCCACGGAATCAGCTCCTAATTCCAGGGCCAACTCGAGGCCCGCCACGACAGCCTCGTACTCTGCTTCGTTGTTGGTGGTCTTGAACTCCAGCCTCAAGGAGCTATTCAACTCTTCCCCATCCGGAGTGAAGAGTACTATCCCTGCACCCCCTCTCTTCTTCGTCGATGAGCCATCGACATAGACCACCCATTTTCGTTCCATAACTGGTTCTTCAGCTTCTGGCATGTTTGTGAATTCGGCCAGAAAGTCTGCGAGCGCTTGACCCTTGACGGCATTTCGAGGACGAATCGAGATCGAATCGTCCCAGCTCGACGCCTAATTCGCCAATCTACCCGACAAGTCCAGCTTTTTGCATCACCTTCGAAGAGGGTACCGTGAGAACCCGGATGGTATGGGCTGAAAATAAGGCAAGCTTTCGAGGCCATAATGAGGGCAAAAGCAAGCTTCTCGATCTGGGGGTACCTCTCTTCTGCACCGTGAAGCGCTTTACTAACGAAATATACTGGCTTCTGTGTTCCTTCATCTTCCCGGATCAAGGCTGCACTGATCGCCGTAGGGGTAACTGCCAAGTATAAGTATAGGACTTCGACAGCTTCGCTCAAGAAGGAGGACTAGTCAGCACGCCTTCAAGTTGGAAAAGGCCTCTCATTCATTCGTCCACTCGAAGGTCTTCCTCAAGGTTTTAAAGAAAGGAAGGCACTTGTCTGTGGAGCGAGAGATAAACCTGTTTAAAGCTGCTAATCGCCCGGTCAGCTGTTGTAGCTGTTTCGTTGTCTTCGGGGACTGCATTTCGAGGACTGCTCGAATCTTTTCGGGGTTGGCCTCGATTCCTCTGCTCGAAACCATATACCCCAAGAATTTCCCGGAGGATACCCCGAAAGCGCACTTTGCGGGGTTCAATTTCATTCAGTGTTTGGCTGCGTGGCAAAGGCTTCGTGAAGGTCACGGACGTGATCCCACGATTCCTTGCTCTTGACCAGCATGTCGTCTACATATACTTCCATGTTCCTCCCTATCTGGGCTTGGAACATTTTGTTAACCAGTCGCTGGTAAGTAGCACCTGCATTCTTCAAACCGAAGGGCATAACCTTGTAGCAGTATAGGCCTCGATCGGTGATGAAAGCAGTTTTCTCGATCTTGTGGGTGCATGAGGATCTGATTGTACCCAGAAAATGCGCCCATGAAGTCGAGCAACTCAGATCCGGAGGTGGAATCGACCAAAGCATCAATGCGGGAAGAGGAAAGCTATCTTTGGGACGAGCTTTATTGAGGTCGGTGAAGTCCACACATTCTCCATTTGCCATTGGACTTCTTTACCAAGACTACATTGGCCAGCCATTCCGGTAATAAATCTCTATGAATTGTGCCTTCAGAGCTTTTCGACCTCCATAGTTATCGCTCGACCCTTCGGTGCAAACTTCCTTCGCTTTTGTTTTACCGGCTTCATACCGATTTACGCTTAACACGTGGACAATCTCCTGAGCTAATTCCGGCATGTCTTCGTGACCAGCGAAACCTCCACATTCCTCTCAAGGAATTCCACAAGGCCTTCTCGAACTTCCTTCTTTAGGCAAGTCCCTATCCGCAAGACCCTTCCTTCCCCGATTGAAACGCCCTTCTAGCGGCTCTGCTGGTTCCCTTTGACCTCGTGGTACCGAAGCCACCGTGAGTGTGGTTGAATGACTTTTTTTCATCGAAGTGTTGTAACACTTCCTCGCTGCCGCTTGATCGCCTGCATCTCGACTCCTCCTCCGTCAGGAACTTCATCATGAGGTGGTAGGTCGATGTTGCCGCTTTCAATTTGTTTGTTAGGGCCACCCACAATCGCATTGTAAGCGGAGGGCCGGTCGACACAAGAAATCGACCATCACAAGAGCTAGTTGAGGTGCCGTCCTGCGCGTTACTCGGTAAGGGAATGATCCCTATCGAACACGACTTCTCCAACCGACTTAATGGGGATGCAAATGGTTTGATCCTTTCACGATCGATACCCATTTGCCGGAAGGCGGCCAAGAAAGGATGTCGGAGCTTCCATTGTCCACGAGAATTGATGTATCCATGGTCAACGGTCAAGGTCACTACCAGGGCATCGCCATGGGGCATCACTACCCCCGAGCGCCCTCCTCCGAGAACTAATACCACCGAATCCGCCTTGCCGCCTTCGAGGGCCTATGTAGTGAATACACCTCCTGGCCTTGCAAACTTCTTGCATGCGCCTTTCTTGCCGAATTCGAGTCTCCTCCACCAGCAATTCCTCCGGCGATGGTGTGGATCTCTCGAACGACCTCGGTTTTGACGGGTTCTTCTCGGATATCCCTCCGTTCTTGGTTACGCCGAACTTCTCTGAGCTTCGGCCCCTACGCCTTGGTTCGCCTGTTTCGAGGCCTTCTCGAACTCCCTCCGGGGTCCTCGAAACGATTGGTCTCGATTCTTTCTCTCCACGAGGAATCTAACTAATCTCCGCTTTGTATGAAGATTTCGATTTCTCGACGGAGAGATACAATCCTCCGTCAAGTGCCCGTGATCGGCATGATACTCAAAAATTTACTTCGATCCCGCTTTGAATGGGTCGGTCTTCATCTTTGTGGCCATCTAAACGCTGGGTCCCCTTTATGGCAAAAATACCTCGGAGGCTAGTGTTTAAGGGGTGAAGACTTCCTTAGAGAACCTCGTGGCTCTGCTTTTCGAGGCTCACTGAGTAATGGGCCCGGCTTCTTTCCCCTTTTGGGGCTTCTTTTCTTCCTTTGACTTGGGAGGATTCGGTCCTTCTTCTTCTCTCTTAGTCCGCTTCTTCCAACGTCTGGGCTTTAAGAAGTGCCTCACTAGCTCCTCCCGGTGAATAAATTCTTCCGTTAGTTTCATAAACTGGGAGGGTCACCTTTTCACATTCTTCCTCCCTACTGCCATAAGCGCCCTTCCGTCATACGCCTCGCATCAAGGCACGAGTAACGCTTTGTCGTCGGGAGTATCGACTTCAAGTTTCTCCCTATTGAAACGAAGCATGAAGTCCTTCAAACTTTCCTCCTTGTCTTGACGCAAGGTCAATGCATGTCGGATCCTTCTTCCTTTCCGTGGCTAGAACTGGGTTAAGAACAAACGCCCCAGATCCTTGAAAGTGCCGATTGACTTAGGGGAGCCCTGAACCAATCTTTCACTCCCTTCAGTGGTCGAGGGAAAGCCCTACATGCGATCTCGCGGAGTGCCATGCAAGATGATATGCTCGAAGGCCTCCAAATGCTCGTGGATCTCCATTTCCATCGATTTCTCGATCCGTGGCATTTTGAATTTATCCGCATGGGGTAGGCTTTCACCCGAACGGTGAACGGGAGACTTTCGCCTTCCAACATGTCCCAGCCATCAATTCGGATCCTCCCCATCCATTCGGCGGAGCATCCGGTATACTTATCCTCCAGTCTTTCATCTTGGCTTCGGTGGCTTCGCCGAGTTCCCCGTGTTGGGATTTTTCTGGTGCCGCACTGACGGTGAGACCTTTCTTCTTCGCCTCTCTCTCACGAGACCTTCGCTACCCCTCGTGCCGAGATTCTCTCGCGGGGACTCTTCTCGATGGGTTCGATCCTTCGAGACCCTCGTGATTCGGCGGCGGATTTGTCACGATTTTCCTCGTCTCCCCTCGGACGGTGCTCTCATTGTCCTCTCGACGAGGGTTGACAGCCGCTTTCACGGTGGACCTCGCTCTCTTCTCCTTCTCCGCTGCTCGACGCGCTTCTCTTTCTTTCTCACCGCCGGGCTTCGCTGCAGTAATCCGGCATTGAGTTCCTCGCTCGCTTCGAGGACTTCCATCGATTCCGCCATAGATTTGAGGAAGTTTTCAAATCCGGGTCATTGGATACCCGTGCACTTGAAGTGGTGGTTGCATCCTCAAATCCGGTCATTGACGGCGCCGCTTAGGAGGTGGTCTGTATTGGTTGAGGTTGCCGAGGTGTGAAGATCGCGAAAAGAGCGTGTATTCACCATGTCGGATAGTAGATGAATGGAAATCGATCGAAAAATCGTCCCACAGACCGTAAACCGTTGATGATGCACGCTCGACGGTGACGTGGCACGCTGATTAGATTCTTGGGTTGGCTGCCCGTACAAATGCTAAAAGAAAGACAATAGGGTCAAGAGAACCGGGGTGAGCCGCGAGGGCACTCCGATGCCTAAGTCTGAACTGCTAAAGAAAGAGAAACAACTAAAGCTTGAAATGTGCTAGAGTTGCCTTACCTTTGCATGTGATGGGGACTTGTATTATATAGGCATGGAGGACAAATGCCAGCTAATGATTGGTTCTTCCCCGATTTGTCGCGAGGCGCTTTGTTATCGTGAATCTAAGCATTTTGCTCCTTGATCTTCGGAGATCAAGATAGGATTTGCGCTTGTCATTTGATTTTGAATTTAGGTTGATAGATTACCAGACCCCGGGTTCCTAGGTGCTCGACATGGAGTCCTCGAATTCGAGAGCACAGGACCTTTAGGTCTCGAGTCCTCAATTCAGTGTCGGTCTTGAGAAGATTTGAATATGGGGCCTCGAATTGAGAGTCTAGGACCCTTACGTCTCGGAGGTCTCGGATTCGAGTCCTTAGTCCTCAGTCTCGGAGATGCTGGGCCAGAAGCGGTCGTGGGCTCCAAACCGGGTCAGTGCCAGTTGGGCTTTTAGGAGGTTGATCCATGATCCAACAATATGCATTGCGAGCCATGAATACCCCATTTTTCGTGTGCTCCCAAGCCAGAAAATCCTTCCCTATACAGGGATTTACCCACAAACTACAGATTATCTTAGCTTCCTCTTCATTAACGACCTCCTTGACTAATTCAGTATTCCACCAATTTGTGTTAACATCCACCAATTCTCTTACTTTGGCTTCCTTGTCTAGAATTCTCACGGATGACCGTGCAGAATGTGCTTTGAGAATTGGCGGCCAAGGATCTTCTCAAATTCGGATCATTGATCCATCACCCACCCTCCATATAAGGCCTTCATTCAGAAGCTTCTTTGAGTTCAATATACTTCTCCATGCATTGGAAGGCTTCCGTCCTAGACTTGCTCCCGTGAACATCCCATCCCGGAAATACTTGTCCCTCATGACTTTTGCTACCAAAGATTGAGAATTTTGGATCAACCTCCATCTTTGCTTTGCTAGTAAAGCCATGTTGAACCATTCCAAATCACTTTTTAGTAGTGGATCGAACTTAGGCTTCTGAAGCCTCTCCACCCCCAAATTTTTGTGTTCTCTCTATCTCTTAGCCTTTTGCTTTTCTCATAAATCTTATTTTATTTTTTTATTTTACATATATAGAAAATCTAAACAGTAAGGAAATTGAGTAATGCTAAAAACTATATTGCTAACGTGGCAGTGTCAATCAATCTTTAGATTGCAGTTTTTTTTTGAAAAAAAAAAAACAAGACCTAATCTAATTGAGTTTAACTTAGGTCCGGATGAGGTGTAAAAGGGCTGTTTTACAGCATCCAATGATTTGTTGACAGCTTAGATAAAGCAAAACAATTGCACAAAACTACTCTAAAACAAATACACTACGAAAAATTGCACAAAGAGGAAAGACTGACAGGACCTATTGGGTCCGCCGTGACCTAACTTTGGGTCCGTGAACTAGCCGGACAGCGCCGCTGTGGCCATATGTGGGGTCATTGCTTCTCCGCCTCTCTCTCTCGCTTCATCTTCGTCCCTCTCGCTCTCTATCTCTTCCTTCATTCTCTTGATCTGGCAGGAGCCATAGGAGTTAACATTGAATGGTGATTGGGTTTTGGAGATGGAATCGACAGAGGAGATGTGGAGGTGTGGGTTCGAAGTGTCGATGCGCCGGTGGACGTGGGAGAGGTAGACGCTAGCAATGATGGGGAGGAAGCAAAGGAGATGAATGCAAGAATTTGGTTGGGTTCTAGTGGGGTGGGGTTTTTCCGGGTTGGTTCAATCCAACAACAAAATGCAAGAATTGGGTTTTTCAGGTTGTTTCACTCGATGATGCAAGAAAAAAATCTACGAGGCGTGAGGCGAGGGTGAGTGGGGGTGGGGGATATTGTTTTTTAATATTAAAAGATTGAGTTGTTTTATGGTGTTTTCCTATTTATTTTATGTTGTGCATTTTGCTGGTGTGGCACATTCTTATTGGATCTTGTAAGTGACTTGTTTTGCAGGACATCCGGACTGTAGGGGCTCTCAATCTAATTACATTAGCAGCCTAGAATAGTGGCAAGGTAAATATATAATATTTATCGAAATAGTACATATATATATATATATACCATATAAACATTTTATAAATATTTCACATGACTATCGGCCAAGTCTAGCCCTTTGATCATCAATTGTTTAAAAAAAAAATCGAATGACATCTCATAGATGAAACCAACAAATAAATGCTATTATTTATAGACACGTGCCAATGAACAACAACCGTGACAATGATATGCAAACATGTCCCTTTGTTTATTTTAAGGGCTAAGTATGGCACGTGTGAATATGCAACACTATCATAATTGGCTGGAAGTGGGATTTTGTATGTTTGTTTAGCATAAAAAATAGAACCAATACTTTTATTTTATTTTTTATTTTTTATTTTTAAATTCTTTAGGAGTAAACTTCAATTAAAAGTAAAAATCTTTCAACAAAAGATTATGTTGATGCACAATTTCCAATAGGTGATGTGGCACGCCTCTAGATGTATAGTCAAAGGCTCCAAGCGTGAAATTCCCTACATAAAGGAGAAAACAATAGGATCCAAGAGACCAAAGGGTGGGGTGGCGGGGCCACTCTGATGCCTAAGTCAACGTTTGAGAGATGGCGTATGAAATAGCAATAATGCATAGAGAGAGCAAGAATTACGTTACCCAAATGTATGGAGGTGACTCGCATTATATAGGCATAGACTAGTAATCCCCGAACTAGTGACTAACTCTTCCCTGAATTTTTTGTGAAGCAGTTGTTACCGAGGGATTTGAGTAGTTATTTGTCTCAAGATCTTAGGAGATCAAGATAGGATTTGGTTGTTTTGGCGTTTGAATTCCGAATTCCTGCAGATAATGTATCCGATTCTGTGATTCCAGGTGATTATCATTTGAACTTAATAGATAAGATAAGATTTCAAATGATAATCGAATTTGAATTCCTGATCCCTAAATTCCAGGGTCTCAGATTGCAAGGGCCTCGAATTTGGAGGTCTCGGAGTCGAAGGTCTTGGACTCGAGGGTCTTGGAGGCCTCGGACTTGGTGGTCTCGAATTCGAGTCCTGAGTCTCGGACCCTTCCGTCTTGGATCCGAGACCTGGTCTCGGAGGCTTGGAGCTTGAGGTACCCCTGGGCTTTAACTTTCTTGGGCTTTGACTTGAGCTGATAAACTATTGGGCCGTCAAAGGTTGATTCATGACCCAACAGTTACCCCTAATTTTCTTGTCTGGATGACTATGGAAATTCCAATGTCCTAAAAGAATGGATTAAGCTTTCGATGCCCACCCTAATTCCGAGGCTAGGTTATATTTTAAGGTTGGATCGATCCCAAGGCTTAGTCAAAAAAATAAATTTCGACTTGGCTTAGGAGGGAAAATTTTGAATTTCAAAATATTTTAGGCAGGAAATTCTTTTGAATTTTGCTGCCTAAAATTTTCGAGATGCTTGGGGTTCTCGAGACCACCTCGATCCCTTTATGCACTGATTCCTGTGGTCGAGGTTCAACCATGTGTCGGTACCAGAGTGGTTGTACGGTCGACTGTTAGGTGTCAGTCATTATGACTTGCCAGGTGTCAGATTCCAAAGCATTTATAGGGTTTTGAGACGCGTCCTTTTAGTTGTCTTTTTGTTTTCTAGCACCGACGTCTCGTTTTCCCTACTTAGCCTATATAAGCCAACCGTAGTCTCCTTGCTTTCCACCCTCTGTGTAAATATTTCTCTACGCCCTCTGATTCTTCTTCTTTTTTCCTCACTTTCCTTTCTCTATCACCTACCTTACTTCTCACTTCAAAGATGGCTAAGGACAGCGATGATTCCGATGGTTTGGGTGATGCCCACCCTTCTTTGTGAGAAGCCAAGCTGTCTAAGGAAGACGAGCGTCAAATTAGATCTGAGTGTGCTATTCCTAAGTTCGTCAAGATTCGGTATGATGAAGAGAAGTCGGGTGCCGTGGTTCGTTTGGACTGCCATATGGTTTGTATGTATGAGACCATGTTCAAGGTCGACTTCCGTCTCCCTTTTCTTCCTATGGTCTGAGAGCTACTCCATTATCTGGATTTGCCCCCTCACCAAATCATGCCCAACGCATGGAGGGTACTTTACGGCTACCTTGTTCTATGGCCACTTGCTCTGGGTAAGGAGCATCAATTGACAGCGAGGGAGTTCCTGCACCTGTATCGACTCCAAAGAAATCCTAGAGGCTCGGGAGTGTACAACTTCCAAATGAGGCGAGGAAAACTTATACTGCTAGAGCAACGGTATTCCAACAATCAAGGGTGGAAGACCAAGTACTTCTTCGCCTCGAGGCAGTGGGAGTTTGACCAAAGAAAAAGCGCAGGGGCCAAGAGCTCCCCGTGAGGTTAATGTGCCCTCTGAAAGGGCCCAACAGGAACCTATCCTTACCAAGTAGGAGTTGCAATGGGTTAACAAGGTTTTAACTTAGGCTCGGACACACGAGAAGGCAACATTCTTCGGGTAGCTGGTCACAGTCCCGAGATTGGTGGAGTTTATGTACGAGTTCGGTTTTGCCGGGACGTTAAGCGTATTAGCAATTGAGTCTTCGATGGATCTGAGCTCCCCAGTTGTGAATACTCGGGGCACCACCCCCCAAAACTAAGGTGGCAGATAAAGGCAAGTCCAAGATTCTGGACAAAGGGAAGGCCAAGTTCGTGGAGACCAAGAGACCCAAGAAGCCTGGGTCTATCCCTTTGCCAACGAGTGGTGCCTTTAAAATCTATGAGATGGATTTTGCTCCCCTAGCGTTGCCGGCCGCTCCACTAGCGAAGAAGACTCCTCCTCGAGCGGTCAGAGTGCTCAGGCAGATGGATGAAGATGAAAGTGTAAAGGCTCAGCAGCCTCTAGAGGATGCCTCGAGGCCAGTTCCTGTAGCTCTGACTCCTAACAAGGGGTCGGACATAGAGGTGATAGAGATTCCTCTTGTGAAGAAAAGGAAGTTTACCAAGCCAGTCGAGTCTATGGCCCCTTTCATTGATAAGGCCAAGGATGTGGCCAGCTTCCTGGCTACCCGGAGGAAGCACGCATCCCCACCATCTGTGCCTCGCGTGACTGATGTTGAGGCCTTATTGGCTAATGGGCTCGTTGAGTTGAGCCCTATGAATGTAGTAGGGCCTGCTCTTAAGGAACCGTTGCAAGTACTCGAGGGCCTCATTCCAGAGTCAGTGCTGAATCACCTCTTGGGTTCCAACATTCAACATATTTTGGAGGACATTGAGTTCGAGTCGAAGGACTCGGTCAGAATGAAGGGCGACACCACAGGGCTTGCTAACTTCGAAGAGGAGATTGCAAGGGCCTTGTCTAAACCCCTATCTCCAATTCTGGAGGTATGGACCTCTTCTCAAGTACCGACTCCTAAGAGGACTCGAAGTTTGACTACTACTAGAGTCAATCAGGCTTCTGGGTTAAAAAAGTCTCGACCCTACGAGGCCTCGGAGTTTGAGAGTTTAGGGGGCCAAGCTGGACGATCGAGGTGGGGCCAACTTCGGAGGGACTGAAGGGTAATCCCTTCAAGGCTGTGGTGGACCTGATTCCCTACGAAGAGCTCAAAATGGAATGAGACGTCTATGTACGAGGCATGGTAGAGAGCATGTTGCATCTCCAGATGTGTGTAAGTACTATTCTGGCTTGTTTTCCTTTTTCCTGTAATTCTTTTGATTTGACACTACGTTTTTCCATTTGTAGGCCTACGTCAAGTCTTTGCTGATATACAGCTACTTCCAGAAGGTCTCGGACATGGAAGAGGAGGCTGAAAGCTTGAGGAAGAAGCTAGCTGAGTCCGAGGCTGAGACTGCAAAGCTCAAGGAAACTCTTGCTAAGTAGGATGGGTAGCTTTTGATTCTCGGCAAGCATTCGGAGGTGATGAAATGCAAGGCTTCCAAGTCTTCTATGCTGTCGAAGGAGTATAAGAAATTGGAGGCCGAGCATGCTAAGCTCCAAGAGGACCATTCCATCCTCAAGGAGGATCTAGGCTAGCTCGAGGAGAAACATTCTGAGACCCTGCGGTGGCCAGTAGGGTTGTTGCTGAAGAGAAGTTTTAGCATTTCCAAGGAAAGTATAAGGAGATGAGGCGTGAGCTAAAAAGAACTAAGGCCAAGGCGGCTGATTACCTTTATCAACTTTCCTTCGCCTCTCAAATCCCAGACTTTGCCTGGGTAGACGAACTTCATCTTGGATTCAAGACCTTTAGTGCATGGTGGTAGGACTCTGCTTGAAAGGTGGACTTCAACTCGATGAACATCAAGGACATTCCATGCACAAGTGAGGCCATCATGCCACTGACAAGCTTAGGCCAGGAAGAAATACCTTATGCAGCGGGGATTGGTGACTTTGCCTACAAGCCTTCTGCCGAGGATGCTGTGGAGGACGCTGAGTCTAGGGATGCATCTACAGAGGATCCCGAGGCTGTTCCTGCTGCGCAAGACCCTCCTATTAATCCCCCATGAGGAATTTAGATAGTTTTTTCATTCTTTTTTCCTACAAAATTTGTAGATTCCTTGGGTCTTTCCGACCTTTCCTTGTACATTTTAATCATCAATGAAAAGTAATTTTTTGGTACAATGTTTCCATTGTTTTCCTTCTAAGATTATGAATATAACCTTTTGCATAGCACAATAAAGCAAGTCTAACATTCTTACTAACAATTCCGAGAGCAAGTGTTAGGGCTCGAGTGATAGGTCTTGATTCGCCCACTAAACTATACAGAAGGTATAATTTTTCCTAAGTGTTAGGAATCGGATTAGGCTGTCTGGTGAAGACCAGGTCTTAAACTAATCGACCCACTTCTTTTATGCATGTATTCTTGCTTAAGTGTCAAGTCTCGGATCAGTCTGCTTGATGAAGACTAGGTCTCAGACTGATCTATCTGACTACTTAATATGCATATTCCAATCCAAGTGTCTGGTCTCGAATTAATCCTCTTGATGAAGACTAGGTGTAGAATCGGTTTATTCGAGCACTTAGTACACATATATTCCTGTTTAAGTGCCGGGTTTCATATCAAACCGTCTGATGAAGACTAGGTTGGTTTCGAAGACCAAGTTTTGGATTGATCTATCCGATCACTTGATTTTTCTTCTTTTCTTGTTTAAGAGTCGAGTCTTGGATCAATCTACCTGATGAAGACCAGGTCTCGGATTGATCTATCTAATCACTTAATTTTTCCTATTTTCCTATTTAAGAGTCAGGTCTCGGATTGATCTATCTGATCACTTAATTTGTGTTCCAGTTAGTTTTAACAGTTTATGAAACTTTGAACATTAGTAAAACTCCAAGAATTCCTTTATTGAAAATACTTTATGGCAAAAAATAAAGAACTGAAACATAAAGTTACATCATTCCATGGCCTTTGCAGGACCTTCCCTTTCAAATCTTCCAGGTAGTATGCTCCGGGTCTCTAACAACTGATCACCTTGTAGGGACCTTCCCAGTTTGGAACTGGCTTTCCATCGGTAGGATCCTTGGTGGCAAGGGTAATCTTGCGCAAAACCAGGTCTCCAACTTTGAAGCTCCAGGGCTTTACCTTCCTATTAAAGTACTTAGCTACCCTTTCCTGGTAGGCACACATAGTGATCTGAGTTCGATCATGCTTTTCCTGTTGCAAGTCCAAGTGAAGTTTGAGTCCTTCATCATTGGGCTCTACCTTGAAGGTTTCCACCCTGTAGCTTCCCAACCCCAACTCTGCTAGAATGACAGCCTTAGTTCCGAAGGCTAGAACATATGGGGTTTTCTCTGTTGGGGTTCTCCTTGTAGTCTGATATGCCTAAAGAACTTCTGGGAGATCGTCCGCACAATCTCCCTTCTTGTCTACCAACTTCTTCTTCAAATACTTAAAGATCGTCTTGTTGGTAGCTTTTACTTCCCCATTTGCCTGAGGATGGCTGGGAGATGAGAAATAGTTCCTTATGTGGAGCTTGGTACACCACTTCTAGAATGAGTCACAGTCGAACTAGTTCCCATTGTCAGTGACGAATGCGTACGAAATACCATAGCGGTAGACGACATTTTTCCATAGGAACAGTTCGATGCCTTTGGCTGTAATGTTCACCAGGGCTTCCATTTCCACCCATTTAGTAATGTAATCCACAGCCACAACCGCAAATCGAACACCCCCCTTTCCTCGAGGTAAGGGTCTCACTATATTTACCCTTATTGTAAGAAGGGCCAAGGAGAAGAGATTGAGTGATGTGCAAATTTAATTGCACTCGCAAATTACAGATATGGCCAACAGTGGCAACTACTCTCTAAAAAACACCCAAGGAAAAGTACACATGACCAAATGACCCAAGGGACCTATTTATAGACATGCAAATTACAGGCCTACGTTCGAACTCAGGTCATGCGTTCAAACGCACCAGTTATCCATAGTCGAACGCGTAACACACAGTCAACCGTAGATAACCACTAGGGCCGGCCACGTGAGGCCTTGGCTGAGGGCTGCTCGACCTTAGCTCTCATGTCGATCGCCTTGCAGACCATGCGTTCGAACGCACTTCAGGAACTTCTTCTCTTCACTTTATGTCCGTTTTGCTCCTTCGATCGAGATGTGATGTAAGGGCCTGTTTATTACAAAACAAATAAAACAAGTAAAATTATTAAATATTAACAGAGCTAACGGCCTAACAAACATAAATAAAGGGGTGTGAAAAAGCACTAAAAAGCACTTATCATTGAGCTCAACTCTTATTGGGGTTGCTTGGTTATACTCGCGAACCGTTGGCACTTGTCACAATTTCAAACAATTTCCATCGAGTCCTTGCTCATGTGAGGCCAGTAAAATCCTACTTTGACAGCCTTATGTGCTAGCATTCTCGCTCCTGAGTGGCTTCCGCAAATTTCTTCATGGATTTCCTGGAGGATGTAATTCCCCTTCTCGGGTGAAACACACTTTAGGAGGGGTAATGTGAAACCCCTCTTGAAAAGGGTTCCATTCTCCATTACAAACCTTCATGCCTTCATTCTTAGCTGAACAGCTGACTTCTTGTCCAATGACGTTGTTCCATTGTTCAGGTATTCGATGAGTTCCCTCCTCCAATTCGAGACCTCCTCGATCGTGGTCAATTCCGAGGCCTGGTCAGATATCGAGGGGTGTGTCAGATTTTGGATGGGGTTTCTACCTTCCTCTGCTTCTAAGTTCTCGGCACACGCTTTCTGGGCTAGGTGATTTGCCTTCTCGTTGTCTTCCATGGGAATCTTCATGATGTAGAACTTCTGAAAAGAAGACTGCATGCTATGTACTTTTTGATAAGTACAACTTCATTCCTTCCCCTTTTGCTTCAAACTCCCCTCGGATGTGACCAACGATGACTTAAGAGTCACTCTAAACTTCCACAGAGTTGGCTCCTAATTCGAGGGCCATTCCAAGGCCTGCTATAACAGCCTCATACTTGGCTTGGTTGTTGGTAGTCTTGAATTCTAGCCTCAAAGAATTACTCAACTCTTCCTCGTGTGGAGTAATGAGCAAAATTTCAGCTTCTCCATTCTTCGTTGTGGATAAGCCATCGACGTAGATGACCCATTTTCTTTCCGTGTTCACTTCCTCCATTTTTGACAGGTTTGTGAACTTTGCCAAAAAATCTGCAAGGGCCTGGCCCTTGATGGCATTTCGTGAAACAAACTCTAGGTCGAACTCACCTAGTTCGATGGCCCAGTTTGCTAGTCTTCCTAATAGGTCAAGCTTTTGCATCACCTTCCTCAATGGATACTTGGTGAGGACTCGGATGGTGTGAGCTTGAAAGTATGGCCGAAGCTTCCTCAATGCCATAACGAGAGCAAATGCTAGCTTCTCGATTTATGGATACCTCTCCTCTGCTCCATGTAGTGCTTTACTAACAAAGTACATTGGCTTCTACACCCCCTCTTCTTCTCGGGATCAATGTTGCACTGATTGCTGTCGGAGAAATTGCCAGGTATAGGTATAATACCTCTCCGGGGGCAGTTCTACTCAATAGGGGGGAGTTGGCCAAGTATTCCTTCAATTGGGAGAAGGCTTCCTTGCATTCATTCGACCACTCAAAGGCCTTTCTCAATATCTTGAAAAAGGGGAGGCATTTATCCGTGGATCAAGAGATGAACCGATTCAGCGCTGCTAACCTTCCAATGAGCTACTGGAGTTGCTTCATGGTCTTCGGAGACTACATTTGCAAGATGGCTTGGATCATCTTAGGATTGGCCTCGATTCCTTTGTTCGAGACCATGTAACCTAAGAAATTTCCGGATGACACTCCAAATGCACATAATTCCTTATCAGCAGAGATAAATAAGTTGCGGATAGCATCATCATTGGTAGTCATAAAAAGGGAGGGAAGGTCATTGTAAGGGTTAGGTGGACATTGGAAATTCTTGTAGTTTCTAGAGCGACCTACGGCGGGGCATTGATCCCCCCAAGTTTGTAGGAAAAGGAATGCATCGTGATAACCATGGTAGGCCATAAGAACAACAAGAGGTCAAAAAGGAGATGGTCATGGCAAGAATGACTTTAAGTGAAGGATCCCTCCTGCAATTCATTCCCAAAAATCAGCAACAGGAAAATTCTGCATACCCACAGTTTATTTTAATGGTTAAAAAGAACTTTGAAAGCTGTAATGCAGTGTCCGTATACATATGTTATTTATAGATATAAATGTGCTGCACGTGTTATTTGTATGTGGTTGTGTTGTCTGTGATATGAAAGATAGTAGAGAGCCAAATATAACCCATTGGTATACTTATAAACATAAAGGGAATTCTTACGGCATACTCGTTGATAATGCTATAACTGCGAAGTGTTAAAATATTTCAATAATAGATCTGTTCTTTCTTCCTAGCATGTATAGAATAAGGATGATAATCACATACCTCTATTAATCATAAGACAAACTTGCAATATATGCTTCTCAAATCTCTTGTAGATGCACAAACATATAGAAGAGAATTGTGTTTTGTGTGTGTAGAGAGACTATTACTCTCAACCTTAATTTTCACATAATGACCTAATGAAATTTAATGGACCAACTTCATTTATATATAGGGTAAGAGTAAAAGGCTTTCTCATGTGTCTACAAAATTTTGGTCCATCCCATTATGGGCCTACAACTAAACAAATGATTATACTAGTCCACACAAAATGAATAAATACAACAATCTCCCACTTGGACAACATAAGTCATTTAACCATAAGATAAACACAAATAAGCATTCTAAATACACAAACTAATCAAAATGTGTTTGCAAATAACAAGTTAGAATACATCGATAGGATGCATGACATATAACAAGTACTTATAATCACGTGACCATGGAAAATAGAATGCAAGTATAACACACAAATAATACAAATAGTGATCACTATATTTTCAAATGAAACCTACTGAGACTAATACATAATATCTCACCGAGACTCATACACAATGTCTTGTATCACAACATCAATGCCATAGTTAACACAAATGCACGCAAATGGCAAGACAAAAATACGCACGATATATATAAGGCGCATAACTCCCATTAATTTAATAGAACAAAAAACTCTAACAACCCCATATAAGTCGCATGCTCCTGAAACACTATAGGAGCCAAAACCCTTGGTCAGTGGGTCCGCCAACATATGTTCTAAGAGAGTATATACTACACAAATGTGAGATTCAACTAACTTTCTCTCTAACAAACATATACTCTTATGTTAATATGCTTGTATCATAAGGAGCTCCTAATGTTCCAAGAGAAAGAAAAAATTATGCAGAATTAACTCAAAATATCTCTAACGGCATCACAATAGCATATGGAATACCTAGCCCTAAGATGAAATTCTGCAGTCATGTATCTCGACATGTAGCCTCACAATAAGCTACACATTATATCTCCATAGTTGAGGAAGCTATAAGTGTTTGTATGACACTTTTCCACGAAATAGCTCTTCCTATTATCACAAATACACAACTTGGACAACCAAAATAATTGGCATTACAATATCCAACTACATTAAGAATGTCGGATTACCGATACCTTAGCACAAAGTCCCTAGCACCCCCATGAGTACCTTAGTACTTTCTTTGTAGCTTTCCAGTTACTCAAGTATTTTCCAAGTACACCAACAATATAATCATATGATTTTATGTACATAATTAAGTGTACATCAAGTTACACGCAGTTAACGCCAATATTATTACTTGAGACTCGGAAGTTATCACATTTTCACAATATGTGTTTTTCCACAAGAGACATGTCAAGATCACCAAGGATTGAGGATGTCACAATAAATTTATGATGCATGTGAAAACAGAAATATGAACTCATAAATATCCTCATTCACCAAATAGTAATATATATATATATATATATTATCTTACACACATGCTACAGTTCAAAATACACATTGCACTCTTACACATTATTTTTATCTCAAAATTCATGCTAGAGTCTCTAACACTTGATGAACTCTTACGCACTAATTTTATGTCAAATTAATGGTAGAGTCTTCAATACACAATTGACTCTTTCATATTATTTTTATCTCAATTTCATGCTAGATTGTTTAATACATGATGAACTCTTATGCACTATTTTTCATGTCAAATCTATGCTAGAGTCTGTAACACAGAATGAACTCTTACACATTATTTTTGTCAGAATTCTATGCTAGAGTCCTCAATACAAACTGGGCTACTACGCATGATAAAAAAAAAAAATTAAATACAATTACTTAAAATGACCCGCTATCGAAAGGATAGGACTGGGTAACCAAGTGCAAAGTATTTAACAATTTTCTTCATCGTCCAAAGCATCCTACCAAATAATAATTTACTGATAGGGTAAAGTAATTATCTGTATGAACCTTGGTATAACAGTTCACAAAATAATAATCCAACATATATTTATTTATTTATTTTGAATAATATCCAATAAAACCTAATAATTTATCATGGTTAGTCTCATGTTAGGCGAGCACATAACCACTCGAAATCATTTATTTCGATGTACAACATCATCCGTATTGAACAACAACAAAAACCCAATAATTTATCATGATTAGTCCCACGATAGGCAGATACATAAACACTCAAAATCATTGGTTTGGTCTACAACAATAATATCCACATTAAACTGAAGGTTTATTTATCTCAAAATGGATATCATAATAAATGAACATAGTTCAACTTCAATTGGAAGATAGGTGACAATCATAAATATTCCTTCCAATCATAATCAAAATGAACATTAGTCATAAATTGTATATCTCATTTAAAAAAATTTCTTACGTAAAAGTAAAAATGAAATCCATTTATTTGTCTCACTTAGTCCAACATATTTTCACATAACTCATTAAAATGATTACCAAGTACACCTTTACAATAATAAAGACACAACATATTAAAAATTACTTGATAATCATTATAAAATATTATGGACAAAATTTGGATTTTGTTCATTTAAATAAAAATTTAATATTCGCAAATAATCTCTAGATTTACATCAAGATATCTTTCAAATAAGCTAGAGATTTAATCAATAGACACAAAATAATATTAAATCAAAATAACACAAAACCATAGCAATCTTCAAATTATACCACATGCACGACATTACTAAATTACAATAAGGGCAATGATGCATCATGCATTAAACATGCTGGTGCTCTCAAAGTTCGTAAAACCCTTTATTGAATTAACAATAAAATCTAACAATTTATTATATATAGTTAGTCTCACGATAAATGAGAGCATAATTGGTCAAAATCATCAATTTTATTTGTAACATAATTATTCGTTCACCAAAAACCATTTATTGAATTTATGATAAAATCCAACAATTTATCACAGTTTGTCCCACGATAGGTGGGAATATAACCAGTCAAAATCATTGATTTTGTATACAACACAATTATTCATATTGCACAAAATTTCTTAATCTCAATAGGAATGTATTTAAATTTCACAAGCAATACTACATGCACCCTTTATTTATTTATTATATCACATGCCTTAAAATCAGTAATTGTTCATAACCAAATATTTCATAATCATAAGTCTAATGAACAATGTATACAAAACAATACGTGTATACAAAATAAACTAATATTAACATTTGTTTTCTTCAATATAATACTTATCCCTTTTTCTTTTTTTTAATTTCTCAATATGAGACATAGCATGCACACGTGCATTTACAACAAATATCTCCTTCACGTGTCAGTTTCTTTTACAATTACTCAACTCTCACTTATATGTGAGTCATTTTACAAATCATAGAACTATTGAGCCAACACGTGATCAGCAAGGAAACCCAAATCAGGCAATGGCTAGAAATCTCTCCAAGGAAACTTAGGCAATAGCTAAAACCCAAAACAAGGAAACCCAATCAACCAAAAATAAATGTAGCAACGGCTAGAAATCTTTTATTTAATTCATATTTGTTTTGTATTTTCTTCCTTTTATGTAAATGTTTTCTCATGTATATAAACCCATCATATCAATGAAAATAAGCAAGGCAAAACAATTTCATTATCTCTTCTATATGGTATCAGAGCACTAAACGAGCGACCCACGTTGTCTCCTTTTTTTTTTCTTTTCTCTCTTGTCCCCTCTTTAAAGTGTTTTATCAAACACTCAAACTGCATACAAATGGCCTCATCCACCTCCACCGAAACAGACTCAGCCTCACCTACCCATTCTGTCAACACTCTTATTCCACCTACCCATAATGAAAACAACTCAATCCTTTCCACCCAGAATGTTATCAATCCCATTCCACCTACCCACAATGAAAACAACCCAAACCCATCACCTGCGTCTCTCTCAAGTTTTGCCCAGTCTATTTCCAAACTTACCCAAAATAATTACTTGGTCTAGCACCATCAACTTCAAACTTTCCTTCAAGGTCATGATCTCTATGGGTTTGGGGATGGAACCTACAAGCCTCCCCATCCACACACCTCCACTACCACTGATGCCGCACTGCCCAAGAACTCTGGACTGCACTTTCACGCACCTTCTCTTTCGCCTCCCGAGCTCGTACCATGACCCTTCATTACGAAATTCCCACTGCAAAGAAGGGCAATTCCTCCATCACGGCATATTTCCAGAAGCTCAAACAAACCGCTGCCACTCTTGCTGCCGCCAGTCACCCACTAAGCGACTACGAATTCACCACGTCTCTTCTTGCCAGACTGGGTCCCGAATACGACCCCCTTGTCATGTATGTGACTACTCGAATTGAGCCCCTCACCATGGATGATCTGCTTGGCCATTTGCTAGCTCACGAAACCAGACTTGAGAAACACCACCGGAACGATGATTTCCTTGTTGCCGCCAATATTGCTTCACGTGGCCAAAATTCATACTGTGGAAGAGGACGACACCTCGGTTCCATGAGAACCCACTCCTCCAATGGGCAGCACCGTTCTGCCAACCATTCCTTTGGGCAATACAAAACAAGGGGGTGTGGAAATATCACGTCTCCCTCTCACAATCCTTCATCTTCACATGGGCCCACCTCAATTTTAGGCACTCGGCCCACTTGCCAAATATGTGGAAAATTGGGCCACAATGCCATGGCTTGTTATGATAGATTTGACCAAGCTTTTCAAACTACAGGGCCCAATCTCACCGCCTACACTACTACTCAGCCCCAAACCCGGGAGCTCAACTGGTATCCGGACACCGGAGCCATTCACCACGTCACCTCTGACCTCAACAATTTGAATCTTCACTCGGAGGCGTACGATGGACCCGATGAAATCCAAGTGGGCAATGGTACTCGACTTGCCATTCAACATACGGGCAACTCTAAACTTTCTCCTAATTTTTATTTATGTCATGTCTTACATGTTCCCAACATAACCAAAAATTTACTTTCAGTCCAAAAATTTACTTCTGATAATAATGTTTATATGGAATTTCACCCCTCTTGTTTCTTTGTCAAGGATTATACGTCCAGGAAAATTCTACACCAAGGATCGAGTAGACATGGCCTCTACCATTGGTTTTCACCTACAACTGCACCCCTAGTATTTTTTCTAGCAAACGTGCTAGCTTCGTGGATTGGCACACTCACCTTGGCCACCCTGTTCCACGAACTTGGTGTCTTTCTCCCCACACCTCCCACTCTATGGTGTGACAACATTGGTGCCACATACCTCTCCGCCAACCCTGCATTTCATGCTCGAACCAAACATATTGAAATCGACATTCACTTCGTTTGTGACAAAGTTGCCCCCAAGACTCTCGACGTCCGATTCATCTCTAGCAAGGATAATCTAGCTAACATTTTTCACCAAACCAACTGCCTCACCTCACTTCTTCACCATGCGGTCCAAGCTCCACATCGTATGTACCATGTCTCGCTTGCGGGGGTGTATTGAGCCAACACGTGATCAGCAAGGAAACCCAAATCAGGCAATGGCTAGAAATCTCTCCAAGGAAACTCAGGCAACAGCTAAAACCCAAAACAAGGAAACCCAATCAACCAAAAATAAATGTAGCAACAGCTATAAATCTTTTATTTAATTCATATTTGTTTTTTATTTTCTTCCTTTTATGTAAATGTTTTCTCATGTATATACACCCATCATATCAATGAAAATAAGCAAGGCAAAACAATTTCATTATCTCTTCTATAAGAATATCATGTATACAAGAGTTATATCAATAGCATTTTATCAACTGATGGACTGAAACCAAAGTTTTATGAGAAAATATATAACTTACTACTCTCAGAAGATGACATATCTCCAAGAAATAATACTTAAAAACTCTTGGGTCAAAAACGCTTGTTGTCCATGACAAAGGAAACAAAAATTTTTGAATTCTTTGTTCAACATTTAACACGCATGCAGGAAATTGTCAATCCGTGCACCATAAAGCTTACATCTTTATGTTGAACATAAATATACTGTTTAACACATTAACAATTTATGCTCGACAAAAAAATTTCAATCAAAATAAACATCTCATATGATTGAAATAAATATCAATGGAGACCAATCTCAAAATAAATACTGCAATTGAGACCAATCTCCTCTTCGCCAAAATCCCCATATCCAATAAAACCAAATTTATAAAAATATAAACAACTCATAGTTGAACATAAAAAAAAATGAATATAGGATAAGCTCACACAGATCTAATCTTTAACTACTTTGTTTGATAAATGTGTAAATTAAAGTCAAAGCAAAAGTCTCATCACTCCATCACATATGCACACATTGTTGAAGTTCACACATAGCTCTATCACATGTCCATCTTTACCCTTTTTTTTTTAATAAAAATGAAGTCCTTATGCTTTGACTTCCACTTTAGCAACCATAAACTGAAACGAAAAGATGACTACTTTGAATAAGTTGGTACAAAACCCAAATCCACAATTCAAGAAAAGCCATAGCTAAAATTGCCAAATAACCCATAAGTGCATAGCAGATACCAATATATATAGAAGCAGGGAGCAATTTACTACATGACACTAAATTCGGTCAATCTTTATGAATTGATTGATGCACCAATTCTGCTCAGACCTATTCTACGACAGAATTATGGTCTAAAAATTATATAGGACCCCAAAAGATAGTCTGGGTAATAGAAAAAGCTTGTTTCTTCTTCTTCTTCTTTTTTAGAAGTTTACGACAATCCAATATCAATTTGGACCCAGATTCAGCAAATTCATTATCACTAGTAATGTCATACCACCCAAAACGCAAACAATCTGCGATTCATAATAAAAAAACAAAACCTACCCAAAAAAATGGTGGCAGATTAAGCGACTTACAAGTATTTGGCACCAAAATTAGGATTTTTGGAACAGCACGCTTAGATTAGCAGTGGTGGCAACAAGAAATTCAGATCCATTACCGCCTCCACTCGAAACCAAATCTTGTTTGTTCACAATAATTTTTCATATAAAAAAAAGTCTAAAATGAGATTTATTACAGCCATGAAGAAAAGAAACAGAGGCTCTGATACCAATTGTTAAAATATTTCAATAATAGATATGTTCTTTCTTCATAGCATGTATAGAATAAGGATGATAATCACATACCTCTATTAATCATGAGACAAACTTGCAATATATGCTTCTCAAATCTCTTATAGATGCACAAACATATAGAAAAGAACTGTGTTTTGTGTGTGTAGAGAGACTATTACTCTCAACCCTAATTTTCATATAATAACTTAATGAAGTTTAATGGACCAACTTCATTCATATATAGGGTGAGAGTAAAGGGCTTTCTCCTGTGTCTACAAAATTTTGGCTCATCCCATTATAGGCCTACAACTAAACAAATGATTATACTAGTCCACACAAAATGAATAAATACAACACCAAGGACTTTGTCAACAAGATAATTGTAAAGGCTGCCGAAAATGCCTCCAATACCTTAAAGGAATATCTCTGCCAATAGATCTGGGATGCTGTACGTGGGCTTTGCTGAATTGACATTAAACATGATCAGGCCTCCTTCCCCAAACATGATCAACCCTCAGAACTACTGCTACTACAGCTGTCGTAAAAAATGTCCTCCAAAGAAGAGCACTCCTCCACCTAAAAGTCAAATAGAAGACACTAATTACCTTGAAAAAGAAGGAGATAAGAACCTCAGGTCCTCAAGGTCTATGCTTATACCATAATTCCAAAGGAGTTATGGACAATTGTAATGATTGATGTTCACAAGCATCCAATATATCAGAGAAGTCTCCAACCTATTCTATTTTCATTTGTTGCACTAACAAATTAATCTCTGTTTATTTTGTACATCAAATGAAATCACAAGACAAAGAAACATGCATATCTTTTTTGATAAGTTAAAAAAAAATGCATATCAAATTAGGCTGCATAACTCTCAATGAAACTTGAATATAATCTGAGGTGGCTATTGCACATGGTTTTCTTTCCTCAGATTTTTTTTTCTTCCAAAGCTTTAAGCTGGCAGCTTTTCAATTTATATATGTATGTATTCTTCCACCAAGAAAACTTGTTTAAGTAATCTAATAATTTTATACGTCTAAAGCAGCTCATTGTGAAAATGTAGCAGCTGCTAATATAACACCAAACAGAGAGAGAGAGAGACCATGAAGCTGCTTCTTCCAGTGCAAAGAGGACCCCTCCAACTGGGGCGCGGAAGGCAGCTGCTACGCCAGCAGCAGCACCACAGGTGATCAAATCCCGCCAATCACGATCATTTTTGAAGTATCTGAGCCATTTCCAAGTCAACCGATACTTGCGAGAACCACCCTGTCCAAGTAAAGAGGCTACGCAGGCACCAGTGTGTACCATAGGTCCTTCCTTACCCACAACAAATCCAGCAGCAACTCCAAAAATGGAACCAAAAATCTGCCAGATTTTGATGGTTTAATTAATACAAATTTATTGTTAAAATAACTTCCAAGTTGGTAGATTCTCACAATCTTGGGCACCTGTAGTACATGGGAACTTTATACTTGATTTGGTACAGAAAATAATAAGGTTTTAAATTGATCTTACCTTCCAAATTTGGTTTCAGGGTTGGATATCTCTTTTTTTTCGGTGGGGGGGAAGAAGAAAGGAACAGAGTCAGAGAATTGAAACTTCTAATTTTTATAGTGACAACATTTAGAACATCCGATTGAATGAAAGGAAAGATCTCTAGTATCCACCACAAGGCACTAAAGCAATCAGAAGTAGAAGTTTCAATATTTACAAGTAATAGCAGCAAAACAACTAGGAAGATTTATTATTGTGTTTGTCCTGCATCAGGCCCCTTGTTTATTGTGATAGTTGACCCCGATCTTGCACATAAATAGAAATGTATCAGTTTCAAACCCAGGATTCTATGTTCACCTAGCTTGGACAATGAGCTAGGTGTAGCACCTTCTTCGCAATGGATGCCATAAAATACATTTTATACATAAAACCTTTTTATTTTTTCGATAGGCAACATAGATCTAGTTGTTTCCTGGGAAGTCTTGCATAAATCCCAGATGGCTATATGCACATCCCATAAGCAATTCAATTAAATCTAAAACCTGACCGCGTTACTGTCATCTTCATCATTCACCTAAGACCAAGTTGTATATCTCTCAATAATATTCTCTTCTCTCTTTTTCTTTTTTGGTATTATGAACTTTTGTGACTGCTTTTAATTAACAGTAATTTATAGCCTGGTAATCTTTTTCTTTTTTTTTTTTCCCTGAAACTCATTGGTATGCTTAAAATATGGTGAAAGAGGCCAATTTGCAGCCATAGGAAGGCCTTGATTTAGTTTTGGGCTTTACCTGTACTTATCCTAATGGTCGTACCAAAAATAGTACTTGCCAATTGCACGAGTCGATCGTAGTAATGTGGCTGTGCAAGTGCGAGTGTCGAACCCACAGAGAATCGTGTTTGTCGAAAACCAACTTTTTAACGCTTAAACTAATAAAATCTTAACCTAGTTCCCAACATCGAGCGGTGGCGTGCATAAAATTAAACTAAGCTAAATGCAATAAAATAAAGCGAGAAAATAAAACTTAATTAAAAGCAGTAAAAAATAAAGAAATAAAAATGCTAAGGTCCTAATCTACCTCACCATAATTTAATCAACATAAAAACATGCCTAGTTCATACTTCAACAACGATTACGCTACTAGGCGTATTCTATTTGCTATTAATTAATGCATCGTCCGTCTATCGATTAAGCACTAATGCATGTCCTATTGTTGCTACGATCTTGTCGAACTACCAGGCAAACAACTTATAAGAGGTCTAGCGGATAATGGTCCGAAAATGAATATCCGATGTATCTCCGGTTACCTTGATGATCGACGTTTAACGATTTACAAGCAACAATCAACGCAACCTTGTCACGAAATTGAATTGAAACGAACAAGCAAAGCGTAAATGACGAGCGAGTATTAAACTAAGCATAAAATAAGTAGATAAAAACATGGTGAAGGAAATAAGAGACTAAAGCAAAATAAATAAAAGCATTAAATTAAACTAACGTTTAGGAGTGTTTACAATGAAGAACGGGAGGTTTTGGGCCACAAAGGGCACCGCATAAGCGCGTCCCAAGCGTCTCCCAAGCATGGGAAATAAGAAAATACACGGGGCCCATTTATAGGCTGCGGGACGAAGTCGTTTGAGCCACTACCTGCGTTCGAACGCACCGGTTATTCGCGTTCGACCGCGCACCCCGCGTTCGACCGTGAATAACCGCTGTGGCGGCTAGGGCTGACTGGACGTGCGTTCGACCGCAGGTCCCTTGCGTTCGAACGCAGATAACCGCTAGGGCGGCTGGGCATCGTTCTCATGCGTGCGTGCGTGAGTGCGTTGAATGTACCCAAGTGCGTTCGAACGCACTTGGCAGGAATCAACTTCTTTGCTTGGTGCATTTTGCCTTTTGCTAGCCATGTTTTAATGCAATGTCCTGCACAACACAAAATACTAAAAACACTAAAAATGATTAAATATTAACAAAGCCAAAGGCCTAACGAATATAAATTAAGGGGTCCAAATAAGCACTTTTAGGCACCGATCACCTAACTAAGACCTAGTTGAATTTTATGAGTTATGACAATATGCCATATGAAGGAGGGGTTTCTTTTAAGTCCCAAGGGGATAGACTTTGTTACAGGGTTTATAGTAAAGTTTATGGACAAATCATTTGTTAAATGCATCCTTTTCGTGCAAACTTGCTAGCATAGCGCCGCAAGTTGTTAAATATAATGGTCTTCATAACCTTCGCACAACTTCATGATTTTGGTCCAATTGCCCCTTAATTATTACTTTCCACTAAAAAAGATTCCCAAAGTCTTAAGCACTAACGGACAAAACTAGGGCCGGCAATTTTGACACGACCCGTGAACCCGACACGAACACGACACAAAATTAACGGGTTTGGGTTTATGCTTAACGGGTTTGGGTCATAAACAGGTCGACCCGTTTATGTTGCTTAAGCGAATGGTGTCATGGTCACCATGGGTGACCCTTGAGACCGTTTAAGTTTTTTTTTTTTTTTTTTCACCTAATCGGACCATTAGAGATAAGAAATAAAAATGTTGAAAACCAAATCAGACCATTGAGTCTCGAGTCAGACGGATAAGAAATAAAAAAAGTTAAAAAGTGAAAACCCTTTTTTTTTTAAGTCTTCTCTTCTCCTTCTCATTTCAAAAAAAAAAGTCTTCTCCTTCTCAACTCTCAAAGCCTGCCGCCGTTCACCGCCTCCGGCCTCACCGGTCCTTAGTCATCACTCTCTCTCCAGCTCGCCGACCGCGTTCTCTCTCAACTCTCACCTTCTGCTGCCTTTTCGGCTCTCCCCTCTCTCTTTGCAAAGAGATGCTCAAAAGTCAGAACATCGATGAATCGACGACTAGAGTCTGTGCGAGGAGACAGTGGGGCTCATCTCACATGCTTGGCGCGAGGCAGAACATTTTCAGTGATGATTCTTTTAGGTTGTGAACCACGGCCTCCAAGTCTCCGCCGAGTGGGGATTCTTTCGGTATGTAGAGAGTGGGTATGGGTTTTTGGAGTAATCTTGTGGGGTTTTTTTTTTTTGGTTTGATTGTGTTCAATCTAAGGGCGTGAATCTTGAAAATCTTGGGGCTTTTGGGTGATTAATTTGTAAGGTGGGTATACGTATGGGTGGTTTTGAGTAATCTTGTGGTTTTTTTTTTTTTGGATTTGATTGTGTTCAATCTAAGGGCATGAATCTTGAAAATATTGGGGCTTTTGAGTGATTAATTTGCATTGGATTCATAGTAATTGGAATTTTAGCACTTGCAAATGAAAGAAGCTTGATATATGATTTTGATTGTTGAATAGTGGCACCGTTAGAGGTTAGACCCGTTTCTCACTTCTTGGTTATTGGTTAGTAGTCAAACGGGTCGTGCCGGGTTCGTGTAGACCCGTTTAGCTTAAACGGGTTCACGGGTTCGTGTCGTGTGATCCGTGAAAATTCACGGGTCTACCCGCTAGACCCGTTTATTTAAACGGGTCGTGTCTGGGTCTATGCTAAACGGGTCGCGGGTCAACCGGGTTGTAAACGGGTCATGTCGGGTGACCCGTTTTGCCAGCCCTAGACAAAACATATCATAGAAATTGTCTAACCAAAACAAGGAGATCATAGAAGTTGAAACAAATGATCTTCTACACAAAATTTTCGGTTTATAGCTGAAGATAAAAGAAAATGATAAACATAACTCCCAAACAATTAACCAATTCAATGGAGGAAAAACAGTTAATACAACTTGAACAAAACAAAACCTTTCTTTCACTAAATTTCATAACAAAATGCTAGACTATTACGATTACAAGCGTTTTCGCTGGAGTGTTATAATTTTCCTTGGTTTTCCATATGAAATGATTGAAAAATTGTATGGGACACCTTTCCAATGAAATCCAGTGTTAGAACTTATATATTTTATATTTATATTGAATGACAAAACTCATAAACAAGTTTTTCAAAATGCTAGCACCTCTTATTTTTTAATTCCATATGCATTCATAGCATGCACATAAGAAAGGAATCGAATCAATCAAAAGCCAATTGACGACGGGCAAAACTAAGATTGTTCTGGCAGCGTATATTCACAGCAGAAGCTAAGAATTGAAGATAGAAAAGAGAACTCAGGAAGAGAGAAAATAACAAATAGGGAAGAGAAAGTCCCTAATTGCCCCAAATAAGCAAATAGAAAAATAACTCTGAAAGACTAAAATTTAATTGATAATATAAACTGAATTGAAAAATAACAAAGACTATATGCCTTTATATAGGCTAGGTATCTCCTAAATTAACAAGGAAAGGGAAAAAACAAATCTAATTGGAAAATGAAAACAATTCCTAATAGGAAAAGGAAAACAATTTCTAATAGGAAAGGAAAAACCTAATCCTTATTGAAAAAGGAAAACTAAAACATAAATAATAAATATAGTTTATTATTATTATTCTCCTGCATCAGTCTCCCTGGGTTGGAAAGAACTCACCCTCGAGTTCATGTCGTCTTTGTCCGCATTAACAAAACATGGAGTCAAATGCTTCATATTGAACACATCTGAGATCTTTAAATGACTTGGAAGACGTAGCTGGTATGCATTGTCATTTATCTTCTGCAGAATCTCACAAGGCCCAATCTTCCTCTCTTGTAGCTTGTTATACTCACCTACAAGAAAACGATCACGTGTGAGTACAGCCCAAACTAAATCACCAACCTCAAAAGTTACCTTGCGTCTATGGCTGTCGAATTGGGCTTTATACTTGGCATTGCTATATTCTATTGCTTTCTTGACTTGGTCGTGAACTCCTCGGAGATAATCCGTCATCTCATCAGCCTTAATACTCAATCGACCAATATGGGGAATAGGTGTTAGGTCAAGCACTCCTGATGGGTTTTGCCCATACACGATCTCAAAAGGGCTCAATTGAGTCGTTCTATTTTTGGACCGATTGTAAGCAAACTCTGCCTGTGACAAAGCCACGTCCCACTGCTTTGGCTTATTTCCAACTAAACTCCTTAAAAGATTTCCCAAGCTTCGATTCACCACCTCAGTATGACCATCCGTTTGGGGGTGGTAGGCACTACTAAAATTAAGCTTGGTCCCCATCTTTTCCTACAGACTCTTCCAAAAATGGCTCATGAATTTTGTATCTCAGTCCGATGTAATAGATCTTGGAACTCTGTGCAAGGGAACAATCTCCCTAAAATACAGGTGAGCAATTCGGGTGGCATCCATCGTCTTCCAGCAAGCTACAAAATGGGCCATCTTGGAAAATCGATAAACCACCACGAGAATAGAATCCATGCTCCTTTGAGTGCGAGGTAACCCCAAAACAAAGTCCATGCTGATGTCAAGCCATGGGCCATCAGGCATTGGTAATGGGGTGTATAGACCGGCATTTGTGAGGGTCCTTTTAGACTGTTGACAAATAAAACATCGTTCCACGTAACGTGTCATATCACTAGTGAGCTTGGGCCAATAATAGTCTGATGAGACCAAAGCCAAGGTTTTGCCTCGCCCAAAGTGGCCTTCTTCATGCAACTCTCATATTATTTGCTCCCTTAACGAACTATCTGGAATGCATAGTTGTAAACCCCGAAATAGATAACCATTAAGAGTAACATAATCATTACGCTTACCTAGAAACCTCAGCAAATATCTTCCCAAATGAAGGATCTTCCGCATATAATTCTCAGAAAGTGTCAAAACCCACAACTTTGGTATGCATAGTAGTAAGGAGTGTAACCCTCCTACTCAGAGCATCAGCAACTTGATTTAGATTCCCTGATTGGTGCCGTAAAGAAAAAGTGAATTCCTAAAGGTAAGCAACCCATTTGGCATGTCTATGACTAAGCTTCTATTGGCCATTGATATACTTGAGGGCCGTATGATTAGTGATAAGGATGAACTCCTTTTGCACCAGGTAATGACACCAATGTTTCAAAGTTTGTACAATGGCATAAAACTCCAAGTCATAGGTGGAATAATTCTTCTTGGACCCCGACAAATTTTCACTGAAAAAGGCAATCAGACATCCCTCTTGGCTTAAGACACCACCAATGCCAACGCCAGATGCATCACAATTAACTTCAAAAGTCTTCTCAAAGTCTAGAAGAGCGAGAATAGGTGCTTCCATCATTTTCTTTTTCACCAATTGAAAGCTTGCATCAGCTTCTTCAGTCCACTGGAAAGCCCAACCCTTTAAGCACTCTGTGATTGGTGCAACCAATGAACTAAAATTTTGGATGAACTGTCAATAGAATGATGCCAATCCATGAAAACTCCGAACATCATGTAGACTCTTGGGTGTTGGCCATTCTAGAATTGCTGTCACCTTAAACTGATCTGCATGAACACCATCAACAGACACAACATATCCAAGGAAAGTGACAGTGGTAGTAAGAAATGAACACTTCTTCCGATTGACATATAGACATTCTTTTCGTAATGTATCAAGAACCTTCTTGAGATGTTTTAGTTGTGTCTCTTGCAAGGAGTACTGTAGGGGTGGCAAAACGGGTACCCATACATGACCCAATTAGACCCACGGGTACCCGTTACACGATTAGGCTATACCTAGACACAACCCATTTAGCTAAATGGGTAATCAAGTTTGACACGATTATGACACAAAAATAAATGGGTAACCCGACACGACCCGTTTTACCCGTTTACAATAACCGGGTCTTATTGGGTAGACACGACCCGACACGACCCGTTTAACATAAACCTATTAAAGCTAATTTTTTTTTTAATAAAAAAATAATAATAATACATGAATACTCATCACTCATCAGTCATCACAGATTCACAAACACAAAGCCATCACAAATTTACAATGAACACAGCAAAGTCAAAGAAAAAAGAGAAAAAGGAAAAGAAAACTCATGACTCATGAGTTCTTAATTTGAGATAGAGAGACTGAGAGTAAAGACAATACTAGCGGTACCTCCATTATGGCAACAGGAAGGCTGACGACGAGGAGGCGTGGTTGACGATGAGCCGTGAGACCATTCTAGGAAGTGGGTCAGGGTGAGCCAGTGAGAGCCGTGAGATCATGAGCGGCATGAGGGACCGAGGGTGGGGACTGGGGACCCTGGACGTGGGCGTGGGTTCTGGTGAGCCTTGAGCGACACCGCGTGAGACCGAAGTCGGGACTGGAAGAGATCTGGGGTTGAAAAGGAAGAGATCACGATGCTGAAAAACTATTGAGAACACGAAGGAGGTTGAAAAGGAAGAGTTCACGCTAGAGGTGGGTCTGATCATGGTGACTCGGTGAGCTTGGGTGGGTAGAAGGCTCGCCTGAAGGAGAACGGGTGGGGATAATAAGGAGTAAGGACCTTAGGTTTTTTAGTTTTTAGTTTTTAGTTTTAGTTTTTATTAATTTATTATTTTCCTTTTTTTAAATAAATTTTTTTAAAAAAAAGGTCTAGCAGGTAGACCCGTCAGACTTGAATATTAGCCGGGTCTACTAGGTCTACCCGCCAGACCCGACGGGTAGACCCCGTCAGACACAAAAATTTGCGAGTCTTAAATGAGTAGACCCGATTAAGACCCAAACCCGATTAACCCAAACCCATTACCTATTTATTCATGTCGTGTTCGTGTCGTTTTCACAGGTCATCTAAAAATTGCCGGCCCTAAGTTGTAGATGAGAATATCGTCAAAGTACACTACAACAAACTTCCCCATGTAAGGTTGCAACACCTGATGCATGAATCTCATAAATGTACTGGGAGCATTGGATAACCCAAATGGCATAACCATCCATTCGTACAACCCATGATGTGTTTTGAACGCTGTTTTCCATTCAACTCTAGGCCTAATTCTGATCTGGTGATACCCGCTTCTAAGGTCAATTTAGGAAAAAACTTTAGAACTTGCTAACTGATCTAGCATGTCATCAAAACGAGGAATCGGGAATCTATACTTCACCGTGATTCGATTGATGGCTCGGCTGTCGACACACATTTTCCACGACCCATCCTTCTTCGGAACTAAGAGAGCAGGAACTGCACATTGACTCATGCTCTCTCAGATGTAACCTCTTTCTAGCAACTCTGTCACTTGGCATTGCAATTCTTCAAATTCCTTTAGGCTAAGGCAATAAGCTGGTCGATTTGGCAAGCTTAACCCCGACACGAGGTCAATATGATGTTGTATATCTCTCATGGGTGGTAAACTAGGGGGTAGATTCTCTAGCATTAAATCAGCAAACTCTGTAAGTACCTCTTGTAACTCTATTGACACTTCATCCTCTATGCTGGCTCCTTCTTCACATGACATCAAGGCGTATACAACTCTCTCTTCTTCTGCTTCCTCCAGGAATTGAGACATTGATAGGAGATTAGTGCCCTTTTCAATCACTGGTGCATGAGTGACTACTTCTCGTTGAGGTGCTAACACCACCTTCTTTCCCTTAATGCTCAAGGTATAGGTATTCTGTCGCCCATCATAGATAACACTTCGATCATACTGCAAAGGCTTGCCTAATAATAAATGACATGCATCCATAGACATTACATCGCACCATGCATTATCAAAATATTTTTTTTCAATCGAAAAAGAGACTAGACACCTCTTATCTACTGTTACCTCACTCCCTTTTTTCAACCATGACAATCTGTATGGTGATCAATCTTTAGTTGAAGCTTCTTAATGGCTTCCTCTGACACCACATTCTCACAACTGCCATTGTCAATAATAAGCTTACAAAGCTACTCTGCAATTGTGCATGTGGTATGAAAAATATTGGATCTTAACCAGTCTTCTTCAGAATCACCTTTTGGAGTAAGCAAGCTTTTTCTGACAACAAGAGTCTCATTCCCATCTCCATACAAAATATCCCTATCATTACCTTCATCAAAAACAGGATCTCCAATGTCGCCTTGCTCTTCTATTGTCTCATCCGCAATTAAAAGATTCTTACCCGTTTTGCTAGCTGATTTTCGGCAATCTATCAATCGATGACCGAGCTCCCCACATCTGAAACAACGGATGTTGGAATTGGAACTCTAACATTGTGTAGATTGAGGATTAGGACGAGACTCTTGAGGACGGGTTCCTCATGTATTTTGATCTCCTCTTGGTGTAGATCTGGTATTATTCCTGGCCTGCTGCTTTTCTACAGTTAAGGCACGCTGGTAGGCTTCAGAAACCATCCAAATTGAGTGGAGACTAAGGACATCTTGTAGGGATTGTCGCAAACCGCCCAAGTACCGCGCCACCAACTGCTCCTCAGTCTTTGACAAGTCATTCCTAGCAACCAACTAATAGAACTCTTCAGTGTAATCATCAACAGATCTCGCACCTTGTCTCAATGTATAAAGCTGCTGAAATAATGTCTGCATGTATCCAAAGGGTAAAAAGTGTCCCTTCACCTTCTTCTTCATCTTCTTCCAATCACAAATCTTTGGCTTGCCTTGTCTATCTCGTGATCATTTTAGCTGCTCCCACCAAGCAGATGTGCGACCCTTTAGTTTGATGCCAACAAGTTTCACCTTCATACGATATGAAACCTCTTTATATTCAAAGATCCTCTCTACCTCATGTAGCCAATCAATGAAGCCTTCGGCTTGTAAAGTGCCTGAAAATTCTGGAAGCTCAACTTTGAAGCCTAAGTCTTCATGACGCCAATCCCGAACATGCTATTCCTGACACAAAACAGGATTGTGATATGGGTTCTCAAAATTGGATTCTGAATCACGATCATCCATCTCACGATCCCTCTCCAAGTTTTGCGCCTCTAGACGCTAGGTTAACTCTGCAACCTGCCTCTCCAAATCTTCAATCATCAAGTCTCGTACATTGCGTTCATGGTAGGGGACTTCCTCATTCGGAACCTGCCCACGCTGACCATGACCACAACCACCAGCCATTAAAAACTGATGAAAAATTCACCCCAAGAAGACGCTTGCTCTGATACCAACTGACGCCGGGTAGAACTAAGATTGTTCTGGCAGCGTATATTCGCAGCAAAAGCTAAGAATTGAAGATAGAAAAGGGAGCTCAGGAAGAGAGAAAATAACAAGTAGGGAAGAGAAAGTCCCTAATTGCCCCAAATAAGCAAACAGAGAAATAACTCTAATAGACTAAAATTTAATTGATAATATAAACTGAATTGAAAAATAACAAAGACTAGATGCCTTTATATAGGCTAGGTATTTCCTAAATTAACAAGGAAGGGGAAAAAAACAAATCTAATTGGAAAAGAAAAACAATTCCTAATAAGAAAGGAAAAACCTAATCCTTATTGAAAAAGGAAAACTAAAGCGTAAATAATAAATATAGTTTATTATTATTATATTCTCCTGCATCACAATTTATGTGCAAATGGTACAGAAAAGGCAACCAGTTGTGTATTCGACTTTAATTTACTTAAAAATTAATCAACAATATTAATCACGAATATAAAAAATAAATAAATCAAAATTAATTAAGAATGTGTATAAAATAAAATTAAGTTTTTGGAATTTTTCTAGTCACTTATCAAGGTAGTACTGATCAATATACTAATTCAGTAGACTACAACTTGGCAATTACCTTTCTCAAATGTTGTTTAAGGATTCTAATATGTTATTTGGGTGTAGACTACAACCTAGCAAATTTAATTTTGACACATTATTACTTTGCTATTGCACCGAATAATAATGTAGCTTATTTTTTCTCTCTAAAATGTAATACCATATACTTTATGTGGTATTCTTTAAGTAATCTTCATGGTGTTAATTGTAGACTTTGAGATATTTTCTTGATTAGAAGAGAATATTGCTACTTTGCTCTGTTTGTAACTCTCATTTTATTCCTTCTCTTTCTCTCACATATTACAACATTGCATCTAGTATATTTAGTAGACTTTTTTCTTTTTTTTGATAAGTCAATAGGATATATCAAAAGCACAAAGAGATGCAATCCTTGGTACACTAAGAATATACAAAGGGGATAAGGGGGAGAGGAAAAGAAAGAGAGGAGAAGACATAGAAAGCCCAACCAAAAACCCAAGAAAAACACCTAGAAAACGCCCCCACAGAAAAGCCTGCAACCCAAAAGACATGCCCAACCCCTCACAAGGGGCTATAACCCACAAAACAGCCTACAACCCAACAAAACAAACCTTACAACCCGGAAAAGGAACAGCTAAAGACACCTAACACGGATGCCAATATTTGTGCCAATATCGGAACCCATCTTAGTGTGTGGGGGATGTGACCACCTGGTCCCCCCATTCATAAAAATAATTTTGAAGCCTTAAAAAAAAAAAAAAAAAAAAAAAAAAAGTTATACCGGTCTCCTCCTAAAAACTTGCTTAGTTGACCGGTCCCCCTTCAAAATGAAAAATAAATAAATAAAAATTGAGTCATTTGACCAATGATCGGTGCCTCTCCAAATTAGAAAAATAATAATAATAGTAAATAAATAAATTAACCCATCCCCCAAACTTCCTCTGCCTCAGTGAAAAAAACTCATGAGACTGATATAGTGATACCCCTTTGGCCCTTTCTTTTCCAAGACTTCCTCCCCTTTCTGGCTTTCTTCACGGCTTCAAGAATCATGCACTAGTCCACTGAGTCACTAATACCAGTCACAGAGAGAGATCAACAGTGAGAGAGTGAGATGCAGAGCTTGAGGGAGATAATGAGATTAAGAGGGAGAGAGTTGCTGGCCAGTTAGAAGAAGATGTGGAGATGAACAAATTTCTTGTTCACCTCCAATAAATTTGTGAGTTTTCTTCTACACAAAGCATAATTAATACTAATAAACATAGAATGATATATAAATACATGTTTGTTGTGTCAATGGGATTGATACAAATTTTGTCATAAATTGATACACTAGGATTGCTAATTGGATAAGTAAATTACATTTAAAGTGTTAATTAACCTTAAACTTTCATGAGTTCAATTGAAATTGATGCCTATGGGGTTTAAGTTCTAAAATGTTATATTAGAATCATATTGATTATTATATGTAAATATGAATATTATTTTCTAAAGACTCCAAAATGATAATATAAATTTATTTGTAGATGATGGGAAAGTCAAATACATATGGGAATATGATGTTAATCAACGAGGTGAAAATAACTCAATACGGGTCGCACTTTTGATGTTAGTACTCTAAGCTCAATTTCTAATCTAAGTAGTCTGGTAATTTGGATATTATTGTTATTAAATATTGAGAATATTGGTTGTTAAAATTTAAACATATAATTGAAGAATTTGACAAAATTCTAAGGTCAATTTCTCATTGTATTTAAGTAGTGGTTATTAGAAAAAGAAGAAAAAAGGGAAGAAACAAAAAATACCAGTTCATTACGCGATGACATTTTTATTTGTTGGACCATGGATCAACCTCATGTGAGCCCAACAGTTGCTAGCCCAAGCTGAAGCCCAAGAGCATCTTAGGCCCAAGGCCTCCGAGACCACGCCTCGAACCTGAGGCATCTCCGAGACCAAGGCCCCGAATTCCAGAGACCTTCTCTGAAGACAAAGGACTCGAATTCGAGACCTTCTTTGAAGACTAAGGACTCGAATTCGAGACCTCCGAGACCCGCTTGTCCTAAGGCTCTCGAATACGAGGCGTCTCGAATTCGAGTCCCTTTGCATCCGAGACCTGGGAACTTAGGGATCGAAAATTTGAACTCATTGAAGTATGCGACGCGATCTTATCCATCCAATTCAAATGTCTAAACACCTATAAATACGGGATCAAATATTCTATCAACAAGAATTCAAAATTCAAATGCCAACAACCAAATCCTATCTTGATCTCCGAAGATCAAAGGATGGATAACTACTTAAATCCCTCGATAACAGATTGCCTCAGAGCAAATTAGGGAAGAGTCAGTAATTGGTTAAGGGACTGCCATTCCATGCCTATATAATACAAGTCATACTACACATTCTGGTAACGCAATTCTTGCCCTCTTTACGCATTGTTGCTTTCTCTTTCTCTTCATACAACAAACACTGACTTAGGCTTCGGAGTAGCCCTGCCGGCTCACCCCCGGTCTCTCTTCGACCCTATCATCTTCTTCCTTATGCAAGCATTCACTTTTAGAGTAGTCCACCCAGAAGGTCAGTAAGCGTGCCACGTCACCAATTGGAAACTGTGCATAAACATTTTGGCGCCATCTGTGGGAACGATTTTTTAGTCTATTATCATTCATTTGAATATTCGAGATGGTGAACACACGCTCCTCACACCCGCTGCTGCCTCCCCTATCGCAGCCGCCCCCTAGCGCTCCCGGAGTGTCCAATGACCCAGATTTGAGGGACTTTCTCAAGTCTATGGTGGAGTCAATGGAATTCCTCAGGAAGCAGAATGAGGAACTAAATGCTTGACTCGCTGCAGCCGAAGCCCAAAGTAGTGAGAAAGAAAGAGAATGTGCTGAACGCCGCGAGAAGGATAAGCGAGATAGGGTCCATCGTGGAAAGTGGCACGCCAACCCCCAAGAGGACAATGAAAGTACTGTCCAGGGAGAGAATGAGGAGGACCGGGATAAGTCACATCGAATAGAGGGAGGATCTCTGAGGGATCGGTCCCATCGAGAGGAGTCCCCTCGTGGTGAATCTCGTCGTGAAAGGCTCGAAGGTGAAAAGTCTCGCGGAGATAGGCGCGAAGGAGAAAGGTCTCGCTGATCAAGGCAACACCGAGATAATGAGGATTCTCAGCACAGCCACCAGGATGCAAAGATGAAAGATCTCAAAGACAAGTATACTCGGATGCTTCGCCGGATGGATGGGGAGGACCCGGAATTGATAGCATGGGACATGTTAGAAAATGAGAGTCTCCCGTTCACCGAACAGGTGAAGGCATATCCCATGCCCGATAAATTCAAAATGCCGCGGATCGAGAAGTATGATGGGAGCGGGGATCCACAAGACCATTTGGAAGCCTTTCAAGAGCACCTCATCTTGCATGGCACTCCGGACGAGATTGCATGTAGGGCTTTCCCATTGACCCTAAAAGGGGTGGCGAAAGATTGGTTTACCGGGCTTTTCCCGAAGTCAGTAGGCACTTTCAAGGAGCTGGGGCACCTATTCTTAACCCAGTTCCTTGCAACTAGAAAAAGGAAGAAGAACGCCACTTGTCTATTGACCTTACGTTAGGATAAAAAGAGAGTTTAAGGACTTCATGCTTCGCTTTAACAGAGAGAAGCTTGAAGTTGACACCCCTGACGACAAGACACTGCTATGCTGCCTTAATGCAGGGTGTATGGGCAGAAGGGCCACTGATGGCCGAAATGGGAAGAAAGAATATGAATAAGGTCACTTTCCCTCAGTTCATGAAACTAACTGAGGAGTTCATCCACCAGGAAGAGCTAGTCGGGACACTTCTTAAGGCACAGACGTTGGAAGAACAGGCAAAGTAGGAGAGCAAGAAGGCCTTGAATGCTCCCAAGTCGAGGGAGGAAAAGAATCCCCGAAGAGGGGAAAAGAAATCGGGTCTATCATTAAAAAATGAACCTCGAAAGGCAGAGCCATCGAGATTCCAGAAGGAAGTTTTCACCCCTTTGAACGCCAGCCTCACCGAGGTGTTCTCGACTATAAAAGGGGATCCGGCATTCGGATGGCCACAGAAGATGAAGACTGAACCATTCAAACGGGATCGGAGCAAATTCTGTGAATACCATGCTGATCATGGGCATTTGACAAAGATTGCATATCTCTCCGTCGAGAGATCGAAGTCTTTATACAGAATGAAAGGTTGGTTAGATTCCTGGCGGAGGAAAGGAATCGAGAGGCGAATCGTCGAGGGCCTCCGGAAGGAGTTTGAGAAGGTCTCGGACGTGCTGAACCAAGGCGTGTGGACGAAGCTGTGAGAGAGGTTCGTCACGATTGAGAAGAACGGAGGGATGTTCGGCAACCCCTCCAAAACCAAGAGGTTGTCAGGGAGATTCATACCATCGCTGGCGAAATTACTAGCGGAGGAGATTCGAACTCGGCCAGAAAGGCATATGCGAGAAGTTTACAGGGCCTGGAGATGTATTCTTTACACAGGCCCTCGAAGGCCGCAAAGACAGAATCGGTGGTGCTGTCATTCTCGGAGGAAGACGCACGAAGGGTGGTGATGCCCCATGACGATGCTTTGGTAGTAACCTTAACCATCGCCAACCATGGAATCCACCAAATTCTGGTGGACAATGGAAGCTCTGCCGACATCCTCTATTGGCTAGCCTTCAAATAAATGGGGATTGATCGCGAAAGGATCAAACCATTCGGGTCTTCGTTAGTCAGATTTGGCGGAGAAGTGGTATACCCGATAGGGATCATTCCCTTACCAGTAACGGCGGGAGCAGCACCTCGATTATCTATTGTAATGGTGGATTTCTTGGTGATCGACCGGCCCTCCGCGTACAACGCGATTGTGGGTAGACCAACGCTAAACAAATTAAAAGCAGCAACCTCGACATATCACCTTATGATGAAATTCCCAACAGAAGAGGGGGTTGGAGTAGTGCGGGGCGATCAACTAGTAGCAAGGAGGTGTTACAACACCTCGATGAAGAAGGTCTTGGATTCGACCACATTAACAGTGGCCTCGGTATCCGAGGCCAAAGGAGAACCAGCAGAGCTGCTCGAGGAGGTCTTGGTTGGGGAAAGAAGGGTCCTGCAGATAGGAACTTGCCTCAATAAAGAAGTTCGAGAAGCCCTCGTGAACTTCCTCCATAAGAATATGGAGGTCTTCGTGGTCACATGAAGATATGTCGGGAATCAACCCTGAGGAGATTGTCCATGTTTTGAATGTGGACCCTGACGTGAAGCCAGTAAAACAAAAGAGAAGGAAGTTCACGCCAGAAAGGGTCGAGGCAATAACTGTGGAGGTCGAGAAGCTCCTGAAGGCGCAGTTCATCGAGGAGGTTTATTACCCAGACTGGCTAGCCAATGTAGTCTTGGTGAAAAATCCAACGGCAAATGGAGAATGTGCGTAGACTTCACCGACCTAAATAAAGCCTATTTCAAAGACAGTTTTTCGCTCCCCCGCATTGATGCTTTGGTCGACTCCACCTCCGGGTATGAGTTACTCAGTTTCATGGAGGCTTTCTTTGGACACAACCAGATCCTCATGCACCCACAGGATCGAGAGAAGACTGCATTCATCACTGATCGAGGCCTTTATTGCTATAAGGTTATGCCTTTTGGTTTGAAAAACGAGAGCCACTTACCAGCGATTGGTGAACAAAATGTTCCAAGCCCAGATAGGGAGAAACATGGAGGTGTATGTGGATGATATGCTGGTAAAGAGCGAGGAATCAGGCGATCACATCCACGACCTTCGCGAGGCCTTTGCTACGCTGAAGAAGTACGAAATGAAGTTGAATCCCGCAAAATGTGCCTTCAGAGTATCCTCAAAATTTCTGGGTTATATGGTCTCAGGCAAGGAATTGAGGCCAACCCCGAAAAGATCCGAGCAGTGATGGAGATGCAATCCCCGAAGACAACAAAACAATTACAATCTGACCGGTAGGTTAGCAGCCTTAAACAGATTTATCTCTCGCTCCACTGACAAGTGCCTCCCTTTCTTCAAAATTTTGAGGAAGGCCTTCGAGTGGACAAGCGAAAAGCAGGAAGCTTTCTCAACTTGAAGACATACGACAAGTCCTCTCCGCTAAGCGGACTATCTAGGGAGAGTGCTGTACCAGACTTGGCGTTTCTCCACGAATCAGCCTTGATTCAAGAAGATGAAGGGATACAGAAGCCGGTCTACTTTGTCAACAAGGCACTTCACGGTGCGGAGGAGAGATATCCCCAAATCGAGAAGCTGGCATTCACTCTTGTAATGGCTTCAAGAAAGCTCCGGCCTTACTTTCAGACCCATACCATCCGGGTCCTCACGGAATATCCACTCCGAAAAGTGATGCAGAAGTTGGATCTATCGGGTAGATTGGCAAACTGGGCCATTGAACTGGGACAGTTCGACCTCGAGTTCATTCCTCGAAATGCAATCAAAGGTCAGGCGCTTGCAGACTTTCTGGTCGAGTTCACCAATATGCCAGAAATCAAAGAACCGAATATGGATCGAAAATGGGTAGTTTATGTCGATGGTTCGTCAACAAAGAAGAAAAGAGGCGCCAAAATAGTGCTCGTCACCCCAGAGGGGGAAGAGTTGAATGGTTCCTTAAGGCTGGAATTCAGGACCACCAACAACGAAGCAGAGTACGAAGCTGTTATAGCAGGCCTTGGATTAGCCCTTGAACTGGGGGCTGATTCCGTGGAAGTTCGGAGCGACTCCCAAGTCATTGTGGGACATGTCCGAGGGGAGTTCGAAGCCAAAGGTGAAAAGATGAAGAGGTACCTCGCAAAGGTACAAAGCATGCAAACTTCTTTTCAGAAATTCTGCATCAAAAAGATTCCGCGAGAAGACAACGAGAAAGTGGACCACTTGGCCAGAATGGCGTCTGCAGAGAACGTCGATTACGATGAAAATAAGAAGGGCATCCGAATTCGAAGGCACTCCTCAATTTTCGAGGAGGCCTCGGATGTCTCTCGAATATTGTCGATCAAGGAGGTCTCGGATTGGAGGAAAGAAATCATTAGCTACTTGCAGAATGGAATCCTACCTTCCGAGAAGAAGTCGGCGACACAGTTAAGAATGAGGGCTAAGAGGTTCACGATAGTAAATGGAGCCCTCTACAATAGGTGATTTACATTGCCTCTCCTCAAGTGTATCCCTACTGAAGAAGGGAATTACGTCCTCCGAGAGATACATGAGGGAATTTGTGGAAGCCTTTCCGGAGCCAGGGGGCTGGCACATAAGGCCGTTAGAGCAGGATTCTATTGGCCTAACATGAACAAAAATTCAGCAAAAATCGTCAGGAATTGTGATAAGTGCCAACGATTTGCCAACATCACCAAGCAACCCCTTGAGGGGTTGACTGCAATTTCCTCTCCTTGGCCCTTCTCACAATGGGGGGTGGATATAGTGGGACCATTGCCCCGAGGAAAATGGGGGGTTTGATTTGTAGTGGTCGCAGTGGACTACTTCACCAAATGGACAGAAGTCGAATCCCTAGCCAACATAACGACCAAAACCATTTAGCGGTTCCTATGGAAAATGTCGTCTGCCGTTACGGTGTGCCACATGTGTTTGTCACTAACAACGGTAAACAATTCGACTGCGAACTATTCCGAAAGTGGTGTGCTGAGCTTTATATAAGGAATTACTTCTCCTCTCCCGGACATCCCCAGGCAAATGGGCAAGTGGAAGCCACCAACAAAACCATTTTCAAAATTTTAAAAAAGAAGTTAGGTGACAGGAAAGGTGACTGGGCTGACGATCTCCCGGAAGTCCTTTGGGCCTATCGAACTACGAGGAAAACTCCTACGGAAGAAACCCCTCTCGCATTCGAATTGAAGTCATTCCAAGAGAGATCGGAAGCCTAAGGTTGAATCATACAAGGCGAGGCAAGTAAGGACTCAAGCTCCACTTGGATCTGCTACAAGAAAACACGATCATGCTCAGATCTCATTACCTATCAAGAGAGGATGGCGAAGTACTTCAACAGGAAGGTGAAACCGAGAAGTTTCAAGGTTGAAGATCTGGTCTTGCGCAAAGTTACTCTAGCCACCAGAGATCCAGTCGAAGGAAAGTTAGCTCCGAGCTGGGAGGGGCCCTATAAGGTGATTAGCTGCCAAAGGCCTGGCGCATACTACCTGGAAGACTCAACGGGGAAGGTCCTTCCAAGGCCATGGAATGTAGAGCACCTCAAAAAATATTTCATTTAAGATAATGTAATTTACATTTAATATTGTTCTGTGATTTCAGCTTGAACTAAAGCAATAAAAGGAATGCTCGGAGTTTCTCTTCACAAATATCTGGAATTAGTTAGACTAAGGTGGAACTAAGGTCACGGCTCGATACGAGACCTGGTCTTCACCAGGCTCGGCATCCAAGACCTGACACTTAGAGTGGAACTAAGGTCGCGGCTCGATACGAGACCTGGTCTTCACCAGGCTCGGCATCCGAGACCTGACACTTAGAGAGGAACTAAGGTCACGGCTCGACATGAGACCTGGTTTTCACCAGGCTCGACATTCGAGACCTGACACTTTGAAAGCATCCGAGACCTAACACTTAGAGAGGAAGTAAGGTCGTGGCTCGACACGAGACCTGGTCTTCACCAGGCTCGACATCCGAGACCTGACACTTTGAAAGGAACTAAGGTCGCGGCTCGATACGAGACCTGGTCTTCACCAGGCTCGGCATTCGAGACCTGACACTTAGAGAGGAACTAAGGTCACGGCTCGATACGAGACATGGTCTTCACCAGGCTCAGCATCCGAGACCTGACACTTAGAGAGGAACTAAGGTCACAGCTCGACACGAGACCTGGTCTTCACCAGGCTCGGCATCCGAGACCTGACACTTAGAGAGGAACTAAGGTCACTGCTCACAGTCAATTAACAAAGACTAAAACACTCCCAGAGAGAGAAAATAAAACGCTCAATATCAAAGGCTCTCTTGGCACACGACGGCAAATTCTAGATGTAGAATTCATAACCTAAACAGATCTGTAGAGATCTATTTATAACACCTAAAGACTCCTAGACACAATAGAACTCAAATACAATGTATTTTAGACCTAGAAGCTACGGGCCGTCCAGACGGTAAGTAGGCTTGTCCAGACGGGCTATTAAAAACACGGGGAAACTGAGATCATTAATGGGCCGTCCGGACGGTAACATTGGTCGTCCGGACGGTGCTAGGGCAATTGCTCTTTCTCCATTCTTTTCGCGCGGCGCATTCAGAGGCGTCCAGACGAGCTGCAAACGGACTTCGAACGGACAGCGAACGGAGCTCTCGGGTTTTAGTACTGGAGTTCTTAACTGCATCACGTCCGGACGACTATGAATCCCGTCCGAACGCTTGTACTAGCTTGGCTCTTTTCTTTCCATTTTGCTCACGAATATTAGCCAATACTTCAAACTAACAATATGAACTAATATTGTTCTTTATATATATATATACGCACACATAAAAAATAAAAAAATAAAAAAAATTATCCAAATGAGAAGAAAAACATTGTTATCTACTGAATTTGTCAATGTACCAACTTGAGAAAATAGCTACCTAACCAAAAGAGGCCCGTCATATCTACCTAGATTCTTCACCAAGTTTATAGATATACGTAGTGCCTTATTATAGAGAGGTTAAAAAAAAAAGAAAAAAATGATGGGCACAATCCTAGATGGGTTATAACCTAAAAGCACATACCATTATGACAAAGAAATTCCATCTTTCTGAGTTTCTTGGCCAGGCTTTTTTGAAGCATTAAGTTTTGTGGGTTACTTAATGGGATGTGCTTTATTGCTTTATTCTCCTACGTTCCTCTCAACCCACAACCAACTTTCTTGGTGGATATCAATCTTTCTAGGCCATTTTCCCTTGAAACAAGGCTATCGATACTTTCAACTTCAGTGGCTCTACTCATCTCAACATCAACTTTTTTTGAAATTTCACTTGGTTTCGTCACCAAACCAAGTGAGAAACGATTTAAGAAGCAAATAAATAACGGAATGAAATAACTTAAACGTAAGCAATAAACATAGCATTCATGGTGAGGCTACATCATCAACCTTAGTTGAGGATTTAACCTCCTATAAGCAAGGGAAGCGTAAATAAACAAAAAGAAAGCATTATAATTAATCTAAAGTAATTAATTACAAAGAAAAAGGGCAGAGCGGGGCCAACAGAGGCAAACTGCTCTAAAAAACGCGCCCAAAGTAAAAACTCTCGACCAAATGGACCTAGGGTCCTATTTATAAACAAGTTATTTGTGGTCAAACGCAGGGTGCACGTTAGATCACAAATAACTGCTAAGGCAGCTAGGACTAACTAGGCGTGCGTGCGACCGTACGACTGTGGGTGCATTCGAACGCACCGAGTGCGGTCGAACGCACTTTGGCAGGATCTTCACTTTAAGTCCACTTTTATGCCCTTTGCTAGCCATGTTTGTTGCAATGACCTGCACAACCAAAACACTAAAAACACTAAAAATCGTTAGATATTTTTTGAAAGGAGAAAGAGAAACCTTCAGTTTGTTGACCTCAACTATACTCCTTGCTCCAATAAGTATAACCGGACCAGATGGGACCAGGCCAATGGCTCAACATATCACCCTTCTAGTTAAACTAGCTCATAACATGCACAATGCACGGGCAGCATCATTCATTATAATTTAATTTTAAAAATTAAAATACATCTCCATTGTATTTTTTTATTATAGGTTAAAAAAGTTGTATAAAAAAATCTATCACGCCTATTTCAATAAATAAATAAATAAATAAACATACTAAAGGTTATACAACAGTATATTGCTAAACATAGATAACTTAGAAGTAAGAAAGAGAGACTGAGATAAAAGAGACGGTGGAGAATGGAGAAAACCATATATTGAATGGTTGATTTATATATAAAGACTAAGTCGGTGTGAGAGTCTAATGGGATACTAAACACACAGTTTCAAAAATACAAACCCTTCGTTTTTCACTTAAAACTCATGAACTGGTTCAATCATATATATATATATATATATATAAGCTTAATCACTCTCAAAAGTACCTTAATATTGCGACATGTGGCGTGAACCATTTTTATTGTAACGCTAAACCGGTTTTTTAAGGTATAGTTTGTGAACCAATTTTTTAAGAGTGAACCCGGTCATTAATTGGCGTCACTAATTGCATTAATTATATTTCAAGAGTTTTCCATATATAAATTATTCAATAAATTAAGTATTATTAATGTTTGAATCAAATAAGGAAACAAATAATATAAATCAAATTATAATGTATTAGTACATTTAGTCAATTTAATGTATATTAATACAGTTAGGATTCTAATAAAAAATAAAAATAAAAAAGCGGTTATATATATAACCGGTTTTTTCTTAAAAAATAGTCATTAATTGCATTAATTATATCTATATATCTATATGACGTACATCATTAATTGCGTTAATTTTTTTTTTTTTGAGAAGAAATAAATTCTTATTCATATTCAGATAATCAAGAGTACATGAAACTCCTCTTAATACAGCTCAAGAATAAAAAACATCCCATGTCCCACCTTCCTCACTCTCCCTAATGGAATAAGACAACAACAAGAGCCGACCACAAAGGCTACCCAAGTTGCTGCCCCCCTTAGGTTTTTCGAGCAAGTAAGGTAGGAAGCATGTCAAGCATTGGCATTAGAAAATTCCAAAACAGCACTCTTAGCTTGTTGGACCAAAACTGTCGGGTGAGTGAAGAGACCCCCATAAAGGACCTCATTCCTCCGGAACCATATCCTTCGTGCTATACTCACAAACAGGTGTAGTTCATCTCCATCACACATCCGAAACATCTCCTCCACTACCCCGCGGAACTTTGGACCATCAATCGAGCTTTTTTGGAACTTTTTAATACTCCCACTCCATACGTCTCTCGCTGAGGGGCAACTCCACAAGATGTGAAAACTCGTCTCCTCCTCAAGAGCACAAATGGGGCATAATGCATCCGTAGTTACCTTCCTCCTATATAGACATTCTTTAGTAGGTAAAATGTCGTGACATGCCCGCCATAAGAAGTTTTTCTCCGCATTAGGAATGGGTAATTTCCATAACCGGCCCCACACATCGTCCCAGCCCCCCTGTGATGAACTCTCGGGTTGCACTTGCCTGGCACGTCGCATAGCCCCATGGTGCATGATTTTAGCTGAGAACACACCGTTCGGCGTATCCTTCCAAATGACCACGTCTTCTCTTTGAAGATTAAGGGGAATTTTTAAAATGGCCTTTACCTCTTCCTCAGAGAATAATCGCTCCAGCTTTTCTTTGTCCCATGCACGCCGGTCTATATCAATTAATTCCGCCACCTTCGCCTCGCCATCTACACCCCTTGGCACTAAGTGAATAGCAAATGTTGTTGGTATAGGAACCCATCTATCTCCCCAAATTCTTGTATTTTCCCCATTACCAATTTTGCGAAAAGCCCTTCCTTGAGAATATCACTTGCTCCCAATATACTACGCCATGCATATGATGGATTGGTGCCAATTTTCCTCTAAAATTGAGCTTTTGCATAATACTTAGCCCTCATAATCCGAGATACAAGGCTGTCTGCAACCTCCAAAGCCTCCAACATTGTTTTGCCATGGCGCCCTATTAAAAAATTAAAATCTAAACCCCATACCTCCTTTTGATTTTGGGACCCCAAGTTGCTCCATCTCATCCAATGTATGCTTGATGAACCCCACCAAAATTGTTGCATAAGTGAATTGATTTTGGAGCATGAGTTTTGGGAAGCATGAAGACACTCATACGACGTCGATGGGATGGCTTGTATCACCGCTTTTAATAGAATTTCTCGCCTCTTGTGATAGGAATTTCAGTTTCCAATCTTGCACGCTTCAAACTCTATCAATTATGCCTTTGAATTCTTTTGTCCGGATTTCCCCACCAATGCCGGCAATCCTAAATACGTGTCATATCGTGAACTCAATTCGGACTCAACAAGAATTTTTTCCGAGTCTCTGTGAGGTATTGCGATCAAGAAAATTGCAGTCTTCAAGTTATTTAATTTTTGACCTGATGCAAGTTCATATTTCTTCAATAAATTGGACAAACGACTCCAATGGCCCATATCTGCTCTGCAAAAGAGTAAACTGTCACAAGAAAAAATAGGTGATTCAAGCGAGGACCCTTTTGAAGTAGGGACCCTCCAAATCGCCTTCTCTATCTCGCTTTACCATAGTGAACTCAACACTTCCGACAAATCAAGAATAAATACGGTGATATTGGGTCCCCTGGATTCCCAGTAGGAGTTATTTTACCCGTCGGTATCCCATTCACCAAAATAGAATAGTGAGCCGATGTTACACACATCATAATAAGTTTTATCCAATTAGGATTAAAACCCATTTTCTCCATCACCGACTCCAAAAAACCCCACTCTACCCTGTCATAGGCCTTACTCATATCAATTTTGACCGCCATGTAACCCTTTTTACCTTTCATCCGTGTGTGCATCGTATGTAGGGTCTCGTAGGCCGCCAAAATGTTATCAGTAATCAGTCGACCCGGAATAAAGGCACTTTGATAGGGAGAGATAATGTGGGGTAGTATCACCTTCAACCGGTTAGCAAGTACCTTTGATATAATCTTATACATGACATTACATAAACTAATCGGTCGAAAATCCGTCACACAAGCAGGATTATTCAACTTAGGTATAAGTGCAATATAAGTTGAATTTAAATCACTATCAATGGTAGCATTGTTGAGAGAGTATAGGATAGCTTTGCAAACCTCAGGTCCCACAATATCCCAATGCTTCTGATAAAAACCTGCATTGAAGCCATCCGGTCCAGGTGCTTTTAGGGGAGCCATTTGAAACAAGGCATTCCAAACTTCGTCTGGCGTGAATGGCCGCAACAACGACTCGTTCATTGCTTCGGAAATCCGTACATCTAGTCCTTCCAAGCATTCATCATAATTAGAATTACCATTAGCCTTGAACAAATCAGAAAAATAATTTTCAAAAGCTCCCCCAATGCCTTCTTGGTTCACCCATACTTCACCATTCTCATCGCGAATTTGCTCTATTTTGTTAATCCTTCAGCGTTGGCTCGCACATGCATGAAAAAATTTTGAATTGCGATCTCCATGTTTGAGCCAATCCAATTTTGCTCTTTGCCTCCATTTTAGATCCTCTTGCTCCAAAAAAATTTTTAAATCTTTTTGAAGCCCTCCAGCCCTCTCCACATCCACCTCATTCTCTGCATCATGTAAAAGAGCCAGCTGTTTGCTTTGTTCAGCAAAGTGCCGTTGAGGGCCTTCTAATTCCTCATGCTGCCAAAGTGTCAATGCTCTTTTACACTCATCCATCTTACCCCTCAAATGATGCCACGGGTCTGCACCATTTCGTTGGACTATCTTCCACGAATTAGCCACTAATTCACGGCATTTTGCATGTACATCCCAGCCAGCTTCATAACGGAATTTCCTTAGGCGTTTGAGCTTAGAAAATTGGCCCTTCATTGACACAAAAATAGGTAAATGGTCTGAGCATAGAGACACCCCAACCACTACCTCCATTCCGTGATGCAATTGACACCAATCTCCATTAGCCACCACTCTATCTAGTCTCTCTTTTGTGAAATCAGCACCTTCTCTACCATTGTTCCACGTATATTTAGGTCCCCGAAATCCCAAGTCTGACAAACCACATACCTCTAAAGTATTTTGAAAGTTTTCCATTAAGCCCCTTTGTCTTCGGCTTCCCCCATATTTCTCATCGGCACTTAGAATTTCATTGAAATCACCTAGACAAACCCATGGAATTGGGTCCATCCGGGCAATATAACGTAACAAGCTCCATGCTTCCGGTCTCTTGCTAGGATCCGGATGCCCATAGAACCCAGTCAATTTCCAAATTGGTTTATTTGGGGAAGAGCACACCTTTGCATTGATATGTCGACGGCTGTAGTTTTGAATTTCCACCCCTCCATCAACCGTCCAGAGCAGAGCCAAACCGCCACTCTTGCCCACACTATCAACTGCAAACATATTCTCAAACCCCAATTGAGCCCGCACCCTTTCCATCTTTTCTTTATGTAACTTAGTTTCCATTAAGAAAACTATGTTGGGTTTCTTATTCTTCACCAGACGGCGAAGCTCCCGAACTGTCCGAAGGTTCCCAAGCCCTCGGCAGTTCCAACTTAACAAATTCATTGCGGTCGGCGGGGCTGGTTGCCAGCCTCCGCCATTCCCGATCCATTTTTATCATTTTTAGTCACCATTCCTATTTGCTTCATCATACGTCCTCCCTTCATGGAATTCTTTTTCAGAGCTTCCTCACCCCTATCATTTGGCTCACTCAGTTTGCGTTTACCCCGACCGTCCCCACTATTGGTCTTTGTGGATTTTGTCGTATCCTTCTTTCTCCATGTGTCATCACTGGCCCGTCTACCACTACCAGTTTCGTTGGATAAAGCCCTTTGCATCTTTTGTTCCACCTCAGACAAGGTGAAAAAATTATTACCAGAGCCTCTTGACCTTTTTGCCCCCCTGCGCCATCCTTCCTCATTAATATTCTCTTCTAAGACTCCTTCCTTCATTTTTTCAGCTTGCTGTTTTGATTTGTTGCCAGCTCATCCAATAAATCATTAACATTCGACAGGCCCACTTGACTTCTCTTCTTTCCATTTTCAGCCACACAATCTCTCTCTTCATTTTTTCCATTTCCAGCAGCATTATTTTCAGCCACACAATCTCTCTCTTCATTTTTTCCATTTCCAGCAGCATTATTTTCCACCACACAATCCCTCTCTTCATTTTTTCTATTTCCAGCTGCATTATTTTCCACCACGTGAGCTTTGAATATTCCATTAAAATCTTCAGATATTTTTTCCCCTACAGCATCCCTATTTTCCTCTCCGCGATTCTTGTCTTTTGAATTTGAAAAAGCACCCATTACGGCCACTATCTCCTTAGCGGATCGATCTTCGGATGGAAAGTTTGAGGATTTTTTGCTTCTTTCCATAACTGGGTCATCTTCGTCTGCCGATTTTCCTGGCCGTTTTCCTCCTCCCTCACCACCATGATGCGGTGGTCGTCTTCTACTTGGTGAGTTTCGACGCCCTTGGTCGTAGCGCCCAAACCCAGCCATTTTCTCCCGTTGATAATTGTCTCTTTTTCGCTTCTGCCAGCTTTGCCACCGAAACTTCGTTTTGGGGATGAAGCACGTAGCCACATGCCATACTCAATTGGTGCATGTTGTTTGCGGGCTTCCCTTCTCTCCGAGCACCCCGTGATGCCATGTTTTATCACCCCACAGCGGAAGCAAAATTTGGGCAGCCGTTCATATTGAAATTTGACAAGCGTTGATGAGCCATTGATCTTGACATCCGTCCCCTCATCAAAGGCTTCAAGTCCAGAGTAATCTTGACTCGTAAATATTCTCCCAGCCCATTCCTCCATCATCCACGTCCACCTCCTCCACTTGCCCCATCGATGAGCCAATTTGGTGACCCACTGTTAGGTTCATGCAGGCTAATGGTAGACCGATCATCTGGACCCAAAAAGTGGCCTTGTCAAATGAAAAATCTGATGGTTTTGTTAACCCATCATAATCTTCCACTGCAAATAGGTTTCCCTCAAACACCCAAGGCCTTCCCTCCAAGACTCTGATCTTGTCACTCTCCTCTACAAAATCCACTAAAAACAGATTGTCCCCCAGTACCTTGAAAGTGGGTGTCTCAGAAGGCTTCCATCCTCGGAACAAAGTGGTTCGAATGACCTCCTTGCTCACCAGATGATCAGCGATCAATTTCCCCACCAAGCATGTTTTTCCTCTTATTGCTCCCACCTCCCATGCTTGATTTTGGATTTCCATCTCATCCCCCTCCATCTCTGAGAGAGAGAAGCTTCCCCACATTCGGCTAAGTTCGTCCGCCATTCTTTCCTCCGCCATCGTTGATCCGATGAACGAAAACACAATACTTCCACCACCGTTAGACTGTGTGGAAAACGATTTCTTCTACTCTAGATTTTCAGCATCCCAGAGAGAAAACGCTTTTGTCCTGTATTCCATCTTGCTCTTATTTCTTGATTCATTTTAAGAATCTTTATTCCATAACAAATCTGCTAGTAAAATCATTATGACTTTCTTTTCTAGACCCAATTTATTGCTACCGCAAGAATTCGATGGCAAAGAAAGCCGCTAGTCTTGATGTGGTAATGTGTTTGTCCCGCATCATATGCAATAGCAATACAATAAGAATGTATTAGATTATTAATTGCGTTAATTATATTTCAATATAATCCATATGTCATTAATTAGCGTCATTAAATGCGTTAACTATAGTATAATTCATGTATTATTCTTGCTAATGTTTTTTCTTTATATTATTTATTTTAAATTATATATACTTATAAGAACAAAGATTTAATTTTTTTTATTTAAAGAGTTCCTTTTAACTTATAATGAAAATTATGTGTCCTCTCTCTCAACGTCACTCTTTTTATTCTTTTCTTCTTTTTTTTTCTTTTTCTTTTTTCTTTTTTTCAAAATCATTCACTCTTATAACCAACGCTATGCGCAAGATTCTTCATTAACTATATTTGTATGATTTACCTGAATTTATATATTAAGTAAGATATTGGTGTATAACTTTAATATGTCTTTTTTATTTAAAAAGACTTTTTTTTTTTTTTTTTACAACCTATAAAGAAAAGTTGGATAAAAATGTGTTCGATAAAAATGTGTTTAAATTTTAAAATTAAACTATAACAAAGAATTTCATGCGTACTTTTTTCTACAGCCAAAGTTTTTTTTTTAATATTTATAATTTTAAGTTTTATTTATATTGAAATCTAATAAACTTTTTTTTTTCTTTTTGAATAAACAGACGTGGGATCTTATTCCTGCTCAAAAATAGCGAAAAAATCAAGAGGTGGAGTATAGTTCTTCCCTCTGTACAATACCACTAATGTTTGGTGGAAGAATATTCCATCTAATCGCATCAGTGACATGGGTCCTAGCTACCATTGCTAGTTCGTGGGCTGCTACATTGGTTGAGCGACGTACATGAGAAAATTTTGCAGATTTCAGACGCTTCAAACCATATTTCACATCCTCCACCAGGTGTCCATAATAGCTACTACAGTGCTTGTCAGAGTTTACTTCCTTCACCACCTACAGAGCATCCCCTTCAAATATCACATCTTGAAAATTCTGCTCTAGACACACTATAATGGCGATTAAGGCAGCAAATGTTTCAGCAACCACCGGTTCCACTTCAATGCTCTCTTGTTTGCTTACCGCTGTTAGGAATTTTCCATGTTCATCTCGAGCTATAATACCTATTCCAATAATCTTTTTAGCAGCATCCAAAGATGCATCCCGATTAACTTTAATGATATCTTTGGGCGGAGGTACCCATCTTTCTTCTTCTGAATGGGAGCTGTTGGTCGTTCTCGGCGTGGACGTGGAATTCGCAGCTTTGAATTCCTCGAGTGCCAACTCAGCGTCCCGAAGTAGTTGATTAGGAGGCATAAAATCCCCACCAAAAACCACCTGGTTTCGCCGCATCCATAATCTTCTTGCAATCACCATGAACAACTCCACATCATTTAACTCACACCTCTTAGCAATCTCCAGAAAGAGCCTTTGAAAATCACCCCCACCTCTGTGACATTTTTGCAACTTTATAGAACTTGCTCCCCATACGTCACTGGCAGAGGGGCACTCCCAGACTACGTGCTCTATAGTTTCTTCCTTTTTTCTAATTTTATATTAATGTTTTGATTAATGCCTTCAAATTGTGACATGTGACATAAACTTTTTTAAAGACTAAACCAATTTTTTATCTCATTATTTTAAAAACCGAACATTTAAAAATTAACCGATTCATATTTTTGTTCTCTCTCTATCTCTCATTTATCCTCTCTCTTAACGTCTCTCTCTCTTTTTCTTTTTTCTTTTTCTTTTTCTCTATGTCATTCACTCTCATAACCTGCACTATACGCATGATTCTTCATTCACTATATTTGTATAATTCATCCGAATTTATATGCTAAGTAATATATTGGTGTATAACCTTTAATATGTCTTTTTTATTTAAAAAGACGTGATTTTTTATTTTATTTTTTACAACCTATAAAGAAAAGTTTGATAAAAATGTGTTTAAAATTTGAAATTAAACTATAACAATAAATTTCGCGCGTATTTTTTTCTACAGCCAAAGTATTTTTTTCAAATATTCATAATTTGGAGTTTTGTTTATATTAAAATCTAGTAAGCATTACACCAACAACATCAGAAATTCTTTCTAATTTTATATTAATGTTTTGATTAAGCAAAATTCAAGTTTTCTTCTTACAATTATGAAAAATAAATTTTATAATACTTATAAAAAATACGATTATAATATAACCCTAAAAATCCCATGCATTGCGCAGGTTATTAGCTCTTTTTATAACCCACACATTCTTCATTATAATTTAATTTAAAATTTTAAACACATCATTTTTTGTTATAAGTTAAAAAGATGTATAAAAATATATATCACCTCTTTAAATAAAAAATTAAATTAAATCATTGTTCATATAAGTATATATGATTTAAAATGAATAGTATAAGGAAAAAAAATAGCAAAGAGAATATATAGATTATAATATAGTTAACACAATTAATGATATGTGGATTATAATGTCTGAAGAGGCTGGACCAATGTTGGTGGTTTATGATGATCCCTCAGATCAACGATCTTTGTCATTGGACGATACTAGTAGCACAGAGGAATCACCTGATGAAACCAGGCTCTCCCTAGAAACTACTAATGATGCAATTCCATATATTGGGCAAAGGTTTTCTGCTCATGATGTTGCTTAAGAATTTTATAGTGAATTTGCAAAGTGATGCGGGTTCTCAGTCCAGCTTCACCGTACAGAGGGAAAGGATGGGGTTGGGAAAGGACTAACAAGACGCTACTTTGTTTGCAATTGATGTAGGTGGTTAGAAATGATTGGCCAGCTTGGACCCTTCATAAGATAATGTTGCATAAGTGACTGAGTTTCACATGAGGGAATTTGTAATTGGGAGTTAATTTTATCTACGTTACAACTATAAATGTTGGCAGCAAGTAAAATGGTCACTGAGCACGTACCTTTCAGATTTATGGTAGTCAATTTCTATGACATTAGGATTCTTTGCCCCTCCCATAAATGCAGATGAGCACCTCCTGGTATTGTTGGTGCCTCTTGGTTGTTCTTCTTGTCATCCTAATTGAGAAATTTTATTTAGGATGAAAATCTTTTCACTTTGATGAATATGTTGCACATGTACAGATATATTTCCTTTTTCAAAGGGCTTCACAACTCCCAAATTGACATTGGTGTTTCTGTTTTGTATTGTACATATGGCAGGCGTTCTTGGGGTTCATGAATGGGAAGGCTCCACAAACAATTTTAACGGACCAAAATTAGTGTCTCAAAGAAGCAATAGCTGTGGAAAAATACGGTGTCCAAAAATCTGGATGGTCTATTTCTAATACTACTAAGCTTAGAGTAAAATTCATCAAAGGTCTCCTCCTCTTGCATCCTAATCTCTTCAAATTTAGAAACCAACATCTGATGTTTTGAAGCTTTAACAACTTCAGTTCCTTCTTGAGTAATTTTCTAATGTTTTCCATGCTTCTTTAGCTATCAAACATCGAGAAATTCTTGAGAATTCTTCCATGGAGACAGCTGTGAAGATGGAATTTAATGCTTTGCCATTGGTAGAAGAGGCACGATTTTCAATCGTTGTCCATTCAACAATTGCCTTATCAGGAATAGGCCATCCAGATTCGACAATATGCCAAACATCCACAAATTTAAGATATGCTCTCATACAAATTTTCCAAAATGTAAGACTCCTATACACTTGATTTGATTAAATCTAGTGTTCAAGTTATAATCTTGGAAATAAAACATTCAATCACAAACACGAAATTTAGTTATGAAGAGGAAACCATTTAAAGAACTCTCTAAAATGTAAAACCTCTCCAGGGCAGCCAAACCCAGGAAATCAACTAAATTAGTAAAAGGATAAAGAATTATAAGATGTTCATACTTACAAAACCTTTGCTATGACACACTCTTGTATAAAACAAGCGACCCACTGGCTTTCTACCGTAGAAGTCATTTTCAGAGACAGCTGGCACAATCCTTCAACGTGATCTCCCTTCACCGGAACTCCGGTTGACTTCACTTCAACAATAAACAAATAACAACATAACACTCTAAGAGAGAGAACAAAAGCTTTGTAACAAAGACTCTCTTAGCGCAAGACAACGAATTCTAGATTTGGAATTCGTACATAATACAGATCTGAAGAGATCAATTGAGTGCAGCAGCTCCCTATAGCTATACATTCTGCCCCTGCAATGGATAGAGAAATGGAATTCTATTTCTTACTCAACCATGCCACCAGATTTGTTCCTACATAGAAAACTCCTTCAGAGGTACTTTTGCAATCATCCGCATTTCCAACCCAGTCAGCATCAGAGTACCCTGCAAGTTCAAGATTTGTATCTCTAGAAAAATACACACCAAAATTAGCAGTTTCATTTACATACCTGAGTATACGTTTGACAGTTATTAGGTGCGATTCCTTTGGGTTTGCTTGAAATCTAGCACACACCCCTACACTGAAAGCTATATCTGGTCTACTAGATGTGAGATATAGGAGGCTACCGATCATCCTTCTGTACATGGTTTGATCAACTGAGTTTCCATCCATATCAGAAATGAGCTTGACACTTGTACTCATGGGAGTGCAAGCATGACTTTTGCCGTCCATGCCAAATCTTTTGACAAGATCTTGAGCATATTTGAGTTGTGAAACATAGATTCCTTTATTGGTTTGTTTGACTTGAAACCCCAGAAAATAGGTCAACTCTCCAATCAAACTCATTTCAAACTCTTGTTTCATGTCCTCGGAAAAAGCATGTGCATGAGCATCAATAGTAGCACCGAAAATGATGTCATTAACATAGATTTAACAATCAGCTTTTGCTCACCCTTTTTGCAAATGAATAGAGTCCAGTCAGCCCATACTCGGATGAAACCTTTATCAAGAAGATATGTTGTGAGCCATTCATACCATGCTCGCGGGGCTTGCTTGAGGCCATAAAGAGCCTTCTTGAGTTTGTAGACATGGTTAGAGAATTGATGATCCTGAAACCCTTTAGGATGCTCTACATAAACTTCTTCCTTGAGGATTCCATTCAAGAATGCACTTTTGACATCCATCTAATACAATTTGATCTTGAGATGGCAAGATATACTTAGCAAAATTCTGATAGATTCCAGCCTTGCTACAGGAGCAAATGTTTCATCAAAGTCCACTCCTTCAACTTGAGTATATCCTTGAGCTACTAATCAGGCCTTGTTGCGCACCATAGTACCATGCTCATCAGATTTGTTTTTGAAAATCCATTTTGTGCCAATGACATTTTACTCTTTTAGTCTTGGCACCAAAGTCCATACATCATTGCGAATGAACTGATGTAGCTTGTCATGTATGACAGTTACCCAACTTTCATCCTCTAGTGCTTCAGTCACTTTCCTCGGTTCCAATTGAGATAGATAGCATGAATATGACACTTGATTAACTATCCTATTTCTCAATCGTTTACCTTCATTGATAGTACCCAACAAATTATCCTGAGGATGATTTAGCTTAACCCGAGAAAAGGGTTCTTTAGCTATTATGTTTGAATTTGGAGACTGAGATGTGTCACTCTCCTCTTCAGCTTGATGTGTATCCTGAATGTCTTCAGAAACTACTTCAGAAATAGCAGTGTTTCTCATGAAGTTCAGCTTGCTCCCCCTCATTTTGATCGGTGGTAGGTTCATCGTCAATTACGACGTTCACAGATTCCATAACCACTTTTGTCCTTGTATTGTATACTCGACTAGCTCGGCTTAAGGTTGAATATCCAAGAAAAATTCCCACATCACTCTTAGCATCAAACTTCCCCAAACTTTCTTTGTCATGGAGAATGTAGCATTTGCTTCCAAATACTCTGAAGTACTTTACAGTTGGTTTGTTTCCTCTCCAGGTTTCATATGGAGTTTTGTTTGTTGTATATCTGAGATACACACGATTTATAATATGATAGGCAATGTGAACTGCTTCTCCCCAAAAATGTTGCGTTAACTGTTTAGCATGAATCATGACTCTAGCCATTTCTTGAATCACTCGATTCTTCCTCTCAACTACCCCATTTTGTTGTGGAGTGACAAGAGATGAAAACTCCTGTTTGATGCCAAATTTGTTGCAGAATTTTTCAAAATTAGAATTTTCGAATTCTCTTCCACGGTCACTATGAATTTTCTGTATGAGACAGCCTTGTTCAACTTGCATCCTTTTAAATAAGATAGTGGCTTGATCAACCGCTTCCAATTTTTCTTTAAGTAGATTGAGCCAGGTATACCGTGAGTAGTCATCCACCACCACTAGAATATATTTCTTTCCGCCCAAGCTGGCTGCCCGTGTTGGCCCCATAAGATCCATATGGAGGAGCTCCAAGTTTCTAGATGTATGAATGCCCAAGGTCTTTTTATGTAGATTTTTGGTTTGCTTTCCCAACTAACATGGTCCACACTTTCCTTTCTCCAAATGGTTGATTTTGGGTAAATCAATAACAACTTCCTTCTTAGCTATCTTTATCAGATCATGATAATTCAGATGTCTCAATCGTTGATGCCACATTTCTGCAATGTTCAGTGATACTTTGTGACATTTAGTCTGCATGGTTGGAGAGATGCCATAACAGTTATTAGAAGTCTGGTCTTCTCCCATTAACCATTTTCCTTGAGCATCAAATATGCTGCATTCTTTCTTTAAGAACTATATCACAAGATCATTGTCACATAATTGACTGATGCTCAGAAGATTATCTTTGAGTCCTCCCACATATAGCACTTCTTGGGGAGTAGGTACACTAGGAATTTCCCTAGTACCTTGACCCATTACTTTAGAATTACTGCCATCCTCATATGTGATGTTTCCACTTTTGACTTCTTTGAGTTCTTTGAACAGAGACTTGTCACTTGTCATATGTCTAGAGCAAGCACTATCCAAATACCATAAACATGAACTAAGCACACTTAAGGTAGTATGAATAACTAGACATAGATTATCTTTCTTTTCCACCCAAACTTGATTTTTCTTAGCTTTATCAATTATGAGAGCATCATTGTTCAAATTAGGACAGTTTGATAAACTAGCTAATTTTTCACTAATAAGTTTGACTTGAGCAGTTAACACCAGTACTTGTTTTCCAATCCCAAGTCCATCTTTCCTTGGAACTTTTTGTGTAGACCAAGGTTGTCTAGCTCTAATTTGAAAATAGTTTGGACGAGTATGCCCCATGATCCCACAGTGATGACAAATGGGAATGAACTTAGAATCCGACACTCTCTTGTGCGGGATTTTGAATTTTGACTTAAAGGTTCTATTTCTTTCCATAAACACATCTTTAGGCACAAACATAGATTCATTTTCAACTTCTTTCGTCTTAGGTTTAACAAACATAATTTTTGAAGTAGAAGCAACATTTGATTTATCAGGATCATGTTTTCCAAAACCTAACCCAGACCTATCATGTGAGGGTTTTTGATCAGTTAACATCTTATCAAGTTGAACACTTGAAAATTTGTTAAGGTGACTTTTTTTACTCATTCGACTCTTTCTCTGGAAACCTTATTTTTGCAACCAAGATTTCATTCTCTGTCTCAACTTCTTTAAGTCTCTTCAAGTTCTTCATATTTTGTTGACTTAATTTGTTAAACTCTTGAAACATTTGATTATAAGCAGTTTGTAACTCATGTTCATCATCAAATTCATTTTTAGACAAATTTTGCATACCAGAGATATCAGACTCATTAATATAAGAAGCAGTAAAAGCTAAGTAATTAACATTTACTTCTTCATCTTCTTCAGAATCATCATCTTCTGACTCATCACTTTGAATCACAATAAAACGCCTTACCTTTTGATTTTCTCAAATTACCACAATTTGCACAGATGTGACCAATGCCCCCACATTCATGACACTTACGACCACTAGGAAATTTATCCTTCTAATCAAATATATTCCTATCTTGGGGGTTATCTTTACCATCATGCCTAGGATTCACAGAATTCCATGAATTTCTACTCGTAAAATTTTCATTTTTAGGTTTGAAAAATTTTGACACTTCCCAACTATCATGGCTATTTTCTCATAATCTCCTAAATCCTCATTTGTAGAATCTCCAGATTTCTCTTTAGCAGCAGTTTTGATCTTAAGAGCAATATTTTTTGATTTTTTGGTTGTGGTAATAAGAGCTCAAACGTCTAAAGTGACCCTACAAGTTCATCTACTTTCATTGTATCTAGGTCTTTTCTCTGGTTTATGACAGCAATTTGAGGTAAAAACCTAGCAGGTAGAGATCTCAAAATTTTCTTGATTATTTTAGCATCCGACAATTTCTTTCCAAGATTTATAGTATTGTTTCTAATACTACTAAGCTTGAAGTAGAATTCATCAAAGGTCTCCTCCTTTTGCATCCTAATCTCTTCAGATTTAGAAACCAACATCTGAAGTTTTGAAGCGTTAACAACTTCAATTCCTTCATGAGCAATTTCTAATGTTTCTTATGCTTCTTTAGTTATCAAACATCAAGAAATTCTTGACAATTCTTCCATGGAGACAGCGGTGAAGATGGAATTTAATGCTTTGTCATTTGTAGAAGAGGCACGATTTTGAATTGTTGTTCATTTAGCAATTGCCTTATTAGGAATAGACCATCCAAATTTGACAATATGCCAAACATCCACAAATTTAAGATATGCTCTCATACAAATTTTCCAAAAGGTGTAATTTGATCCATCAAAGGACAGGAAGAGAATTAGGTGCGACAATATGAGACATTTTAAACGAAGACTAGGATCACACTTAGGAAATAAATCCAACAACAGTGAACCGGATACCAATTGAAAAACTAATAAGACTCCTAATCACACTAGATTTGATTAAATCTAGTGTTCAAGTAATATATGATATAAAACATTCAATCACAAACACAAAAATTTGGTTATTCACGAGAGGAAACTATTTAGAGAACTCTCTAAAAATGTAAAACCTCTCTAGGACAGCAAAACCTAGGAAATCAACTAAATCAGTAAAAGGATAAAGAATTACAAGATGCTCATACTTACAAAACCTTTGCTTTGACACACTCTTGTATAAAACAAGCAACCCACTTGCTTTCTACCGTAGTAGTCCTTTCTAGAGACAATTGGCACAATCCCTCTACATGAAATCTCCCTTCATCGGAACTCAGTTGACTTCACTTCAACAATCAACAAATAACCATGACATAACACTCTAAGAGTGAAAATAGAAGCCCTATAACAAAGACTCTCTTAGCACAAGATGGCAAATTCTAGATTCAGAATTCGTACATAATATAAAATCTAAAGAGATCTATATATAATACTAAAGACTCCTAGTTCAACTTCAATATAAACTCTTTCATGAAAGTCTTATTAGCTTAAGAGCGTCCGGATGACTAGTAAGCTTGTCCAGACGACAACTAGTTTCTACGAAGATATTACATGAGAAACACTAGTTGTCTGAGCGGCCATTAATGAGCATCCGGACGCAGCTAGAAGTTAAAATCTAACTTGGAGCTTGGGCGAGGCTCGTATTTCTTTTACAAAGACATGCTCATCGAGATCGGGGTTGCATTTGCTAGACAAGGCTCTTGAGTTCCTTTGCCTACGAGATGTTCATTCAAACACCACTCAGTGAACCTTCAGATGAGGCTATTGGGGGCCTTTGCACATCATGCTCATCCAGGGCTCCCCAACAGATGAGCCTTGAACAAGGGTTTCGAAGAACTGTAATTACATCCTACTTATGCTAACTAGCATACTTCACAATTAAGATCTAATTAAACCTCAAGTATTTTGTTCAACACTAATCCAGCCAACTCACAATAATATGAACTTACAATTACACTAGCCCAAGGACTCACAACCAAAAGTAGAGATCAAAACTATATGGAAAATATACTTTACTTATGAAATATTACAACAATAGAAAAACTTGGGTTGGACCACACTTGCACAAGATAGGAGAAGGTTTTGTTGAGATATGATGGAATGAGAGGCTAGGAAACATGCCTAGGGTATATATAAGGGTTAGGAAGGGTTCTAGAGTATTCTCACACTTAATTAACAAGATAGGTGTGACTTTTCATGAGACCAAGGAAGAACAACGAATTTGGCTTAGAAATGATAATAATGTCTCATGAAAATGTGTAAGGTTATCTTGAAAGATGAAATTGGTTGAATGAGGGTAGTGATGGTTAGATGACCAAGGTGATAAGGTGGAAAGGCTAAGAATGACAAGAGTCATCCATCATGTGCAAATGAGCCCACAATAACTTACATAAAAATCCTCACTACAATACTCAAAACAAAAACAAGAAAATTAATAACTATGGATTCTAGAAAATACACTTTAAAATTTAACACTCCCCTTAAAGTGATTTTCTAGAAATGATATAAGCTTCACTCTTAGGAATTCAACTAGCCTTGTATCTATCAACATAGTCAACTTCCTTCTGTTTGACTTTGTAAACCCATTTGCTAGTAATAGGCTTCACTTCCTTAGGCTTTGACACAAGATCCCATGTTTGATTTTTTTATGAGAGCATCTCATCATTCATAGCATCATCCCACTCCTTAACACCTGTAGCTTCATCAAAACTAGAAGGCTCACAATCATCAATAGGATTAACAAGAAAACATGAGTTTATACTTACAAAATTTTCGTCTCTATACCAAGCCGAATACCACTTTCCTCTTAGATCTCCTAAAAGGTGGTACATTTTCTACTTCCTCATCACCTTGTGACCTTCTAGCTCATGGTCATCAACACAACTCCCCTATTTGATTGCTCCCCATAGGAGAAGAAGAATGAGAACAAGAAGAGCTATCCGATGGCATAGGAGCATTAGGCGATAATGGCAAACTAATTTCTCTATGCGGTTCATTGTGAACACTAGTGTCACCACTAGTACATCCAAAAATAGCACCTTCCGCCTTATAATATGAAGAGACTTCATCAAATACAACATCTCGAGAAACGCAAAATTTATGGGTCTTGGGATCCATGCACTTCCACCCTTTTTCTTTCATCATAGCCACAATTTAGTTCTTTTTGCATCCGCACATGAACATAACAAATAGAGCCAAAAACCTTGAAGTGCTTGACACTAGGCTTTTCTTCAAATATTAACTCATATGGTGATTTCATGTTTATTGGGTTAAGAGGCACCCGATTAATCACATAAGCAACACATGTCATACCTTCCGTTCAAAAGGCTTTGGGTAAGTTCTTTGCATAAAGCCAACTCCTGCAAGTCTCCACCAAGTGCCAAATCTTCCTTTGCGCTACACCATTTTGTTGCGGAGTATATGCACATGAAATCTCCCTTCGGATGCTCTGCTCCTTACAAAAATTGTGAAAATTGATAAAAGTGAACTCTCTCCCATTGTCAGTTAGAAACCTTTTAATCTTCTTGTTGCGCACGCTTTCCACAATTGCTTAGAACTCTTTGCACCTAAAGAAATCTTCGGATTTCTCTTTCATAAAATATACCCAAGTAAACCGTGTATAATCATCAACAAGAACAAACATATAAAGAGAACCCGAATATGATGGTGTAGTGCAAGGCCCCATCAAATCACCATGAATAAGCTCTAAAGGTGATTTGCACCGTGAAAAAGACTTGTCAAATGGAAGACGATGTGCCTTTCCATATTGACAACCCTCACATACTTCATCACTACCAAAGGTAGTCAACATAGGCGACCCTTTCACCAAATTTTTAGAACCATAGCTTTTAATTTATCCATGCTAAGATGTCTCAATCTAGCATGCCAAATTGATGCTCCATCATTTGTACTCATTTTATCAACATAGGAAACTATAGATGCTAAAACAAATAAATCTTTAATTCTCTTACCCGTATGAACGACATCAGCATCCAAAATTCTGATATTCTGAAGAAACTTCACATCCTTTGGCCCAAACAAGACATAGTTACCAGCATCAACAACATTGACCACCGAGAAGGGGTTCTTTTTCATTCCGGGAACTTGAAACACACTTTTAAGTGTGATTTTGTCATCTTCATCGCCATCGATAGTCACGACTCCTTCCTTCTTAACAAGATGAATGGAATTGTCTGCTGTGACGATTGCGTCATTTCCTTTGTAATCTCGGAAGCTTGAAAATTTGGATTCATCGCCAGTAAGATGATGCCCACAACCTGAATCAACGACCCAATCATTTTTAAAATTGATTGATGACAAGGCATCAATCTTAGTGGTTCCTGCCATAAAGCACTTTCCCCACTCTTCTTCATGTTTAGATTCACCTTCCTTCTTGGCTACATATCCTCTGTTGAGTTTCACATGGCAATTCTTCTTTATGTGTCCAAGTTTACCACTTCGATAACACTTGACACCTTTTTTATACCCATCTCGCTTCTCGAATGATTCTTCACCATCTCCATACTTGCAACAACCATCATTTTTACCTTTGTGTTTTTCCTTGTTGAAATATTTCTTTTTGTTGGAAAAGAGAGCATCTCCTTCATTTCCCAAAATGGAACATCCCGCCATTTGTCTAGCCAATGATTCTTGTGACGTGAGAAGACTTTCGAACTCTACTAAGGTGGGTTGAAAAACCCATCCCTGAATAGACGTAACATAGGGAATATACTCCCTCTTTAATCCATGAATAATATGTCGCTTCATTCGTGCCTCCGATAGAGGTTCTTCTGAATCAAGGGCTGAAATCTCTAAACAAAGATTTTTAATCTTCAAGAAAAACTAAGAAATAGAGAGATCACCTTGAGTTGTATTTGCCAACTCATTCTCCAATAGTTGCAATCGAGCCACATCCTTTTTTATTGAACAACCCATCGAGGTTAGTACAAATCTCACTAGCCAACTTACAACCAATGATATGCTCAAATAGCCCATGAGAAATAGATCTCTTCAAGATAGATTTTGCCTTTGCATTCACTATCCTCCATTTCTTCAAGTTATCAACGTTCTCCGGAGTATTTTCTGGACGATTCACATCATAACTACCAACAACCTCCCATAAGTCTCCCCCGGCAAGATAAGACTCCATGCATGACCTCCATATCTTGTAATTAGAATGGTTGAGCACCTCAACCCCAAAATTGTTAAAGCATCCACCATAATCCATTCCCACACCACCAGTTGATTTTCTTCACCAAGGATGAATCACCAACACCCTTGAAGCTCTGATACCATGTGGAAAAATGCGGTGTCCAAAAATTAGGAACAACCGATTTTCAAGTAGTGCAACAAAATTACACTAGCCCAAGGACTCACAACCAAAAGTAGAAGAAAGATAAAAACTATATGGGAAAATATACTTCTTACTTATGAAATATCACAACAATGGAAAAACTTGGGGTGGACCACACTTGCACAAGATAGGAGAAGGTTTTGTTGAGATATGGTGGAATGAGAGGCTTGGAAACATGCCTAGGGTATATATAAGGGTTAGGGATGGGTTCTAGAGCATTCTCACACTTAATTAACAAGATAGGAGTGACTTTTCATGAGATCAAGGGAGAACAACGAATTTGGCTTGGAAATGATAATAATGTCTCATGGAAATGTGTAAGGATGTCTTGAAAGATGAAATGGGTTGAATGAGGGTGATGGTTAGATGACCAAGATAAAAGGTGGTAAGGTGGAAATGCTAAGAATGACATGAGTCATCCATCATGTGCAAATGAGTCTCCCCACCACGTTTAAACTTACATAAAATTCCTCCTTTGCATCACTCAAAAGCGAAAACAAGAAAAGTAATAACTATGGATTCTAGAAAATACACTTTAAAATTTAACAATAGCCATGGAAGTGCCAATAACCCAGCATGCACTTTACAAATGGATGATTGTGGCGAAGTTTCCATCTTGGTTTAATGCTGTACTGGGAGAATGTTACAATGAGTGGAAGGCAGAGTTCTTTCGACTCTACAATCTGGAGTCGAATGATGATTTTGAACTTGGTTAGAGGGACATGGTAAATTCTTTTGGATTGCACACTAACAGGCATATAGCCAACTTGTATGGATTACGCGTACTTTGGGCATTGCCATTCTTGAGAACCATTTCTTTGCAGGAATAACTACAACTGGCCAGTTGTTGTGAAAATTTATTTAACTTGCAAGTGCACAAATTGTTTATAATGTAATGAATTGCAAGTGCAAGGTTGAACCCACAGAGAATTGTATTTTTGAAAGAACAAATTTATATCTAAACTAATTAAATCCTAATCTAGTTCCAAAAAGGGTTTTTAATTGGGTTTTTGAAAATTAAAAACATAAACATAAATTAAATTAAATAAATCCAAAAATAAAGTACTAAGGTTTGGGAATTCACACTCACCGCATTATAACAACATGCACTATGCTCATCAATATCAATCCGAAGTTCTCACAATTAAAATCTTTATATATGTTTTACTACGCTTCAAAGAATTAATCAAAAGCTTCCCATGTATCCATTCATTGATCAAATCACAAAAGGAATCCAAATTCAATTGAAACACCAGATGTATCCGTAGAGAGAATCATAAGAGATATCCAATTTTTATAAGTTAAAAACCAAGCAATCAATCATATTAAATTTTCTCAAATTATCACATGTATCCTTGAATCACAATAAATATCCAAGATTCACTCCACATAATTGATTAGGAGTAAAACAATTGAAATAATAAACTCAATAAAATTATATCAATAAAAACTTACATAACAGCAACATCATTCTTCATCGGTGAGGCTTCATCCCAACCTTAGATGGAGATTAGCTCGACATAAAAATAAATCTTAAACTAAAAAAGAAAAGTTGTGAATTTTTGTCTCCAGGCTTGTCTTTTTTTTCTTGAATGCAAAGAGATCTATTTATAGGCTTAGAGAAGTCCAGAAGCCCTAGTAAATCTAGATAATTCGGAGGTCAATCTCCTAGTCAAAATAGAAGTCTGAAAGCAGGATAAGATTCACTCAAATTTGCATTCTCATATTGCGGGACGATTTTGGCATAGTAAACGTCCGAATTAGAAAATTCCTATTTCATAATAAATTGTATCATTTTGAGTTAGCTTTCCATTGCCGTTTGAATCACCTCAATCCGATATTTGATCAGAAAGTGAAACATGTGCAGAATCTAAATTTGAATCAAATCCAAAATTATCTCCATGTAGGGAAATTCCGATTTTATCTCTTCTTTGATTTGGTTAAACATAACCACATCTTCTATGTTTTCTCAAAGTATGCTTTATTCCAAGACTTTGCAATTTTCCCCTTTTAAGATGCAGTTTCTCTTAACAACTTACAAAACACTAAAACACAAATATAATACAAAGCATTAGATAAAAATACAGCTAAAAGATTAACTAATGTAAATTAAAGGGTCCAAATATATAATATTTGGCTCTTATCACCAGTCAAAGTCGATTAATGCTTTCATTCAAATATTTTTGAGTGCACAGACCCGCCTTGCACATTTTGCAAAACAAGTATGCTATTCTCTTTTGCTATTTGGGTTCAATTTGATTAAGATATTATCATTTAGCTATGGTTTTTCAGTGTATTATTATGTCATTTCATGATTGCTTACAATGTGTGCTCAAAACAATATTCTGCATTCTAGTTAGTCTCACATAAAGATTAGGGATGCTGATAACATTATGAGAATGTTAGCATATGGAGATTCTATAATTGACTATGCTTGTACGTGCGCTTTGACTAATAAACATTGGTCTCTTATTTGTCTAAGAACAAAGTTTGTACAACAGAAACTAAAGCCTTGCGTCTTGTATTGTGTACACAGGACGCAAGCTGGTGGTGTCACATTAGTAATTAGATATTCACAACACCCTTAGCTAGCTTGCGTCCTATACACACAACACAAACCAAAGGCTTGCCTCTTGTGTTTGGGGTGCACAAAATGCAAGCTAGAGATGTCATGTCAGTTAATTAGAGGCTCATAATACCCTTAGCTAGCTTGCATCCTATGCATACAACACAAATCCATCTTGATGTGCCTGCAGAATGCAAGTTGGAGATGTCATATTAGTAATTAGAGACTCACAACACCCTTAATTAGCTAGCATATGTCATATGCACATAACACAAACCAAAGCTTACGAACACAAGCCGAAGGTGTCACATCAATAATTAGAGACTCATTGCACCCTTAGCTAGCTTTTCCTATACACAACACAAACCAACGCCTTGTGTCTTGTGTTATGCGACGCAAGCTAAAGGCATAACATTAGTAATCGAAGGGTCGGTCATAACGCTCCTAGTTTGTGTATCTTTGTGCACATGACACAAACGAAAGCGGAGTAAAATAAAGTAATCATTTATATATATAAAAGCCAAATCACTTTCAGAAGTGCCTTAATATTGCGGCATGTGGCGTGAACCTTTTTTATTTTAATGCTAAACCAATTTTTTAAGGCATAATTTGTAAATCGATTTTTTAAGAGTAAACGGGTTTTTACTTAAAAAACTAGGCATTAATTAGTGTCATTAATTGCGTTAATTATATTTCAAGAATTTTTCATATTTAAATTATTCAATATATCAAATCTTATTAATGTCCGAATCAAAAAAGGAAACAAATAATATAAATCAAATTATTATGTAATAATATGTTTAGGATTCTCAAAAAAAAAAAAAAAAGAGTTATATATATATAACTGGTTCCTTCTTAAAAAATCTGTTATTAATTAGCGTCAATAATTGCGTTAATTATATCTATATATATATGATGTCATTAATTACACTAATTATATTTAACGTAATTAATTATATTTCAATATAATTCATATGTCATTAGTTGCGTTAATTATTGATCGTCTCAAATTTAGGTACTCAGAAATTGAACTAACCGAAGCTCAGATAGCGTTATGCAAGTAAAGTCGAACCCAGGAACGGAGCGATTTGCTTAAGAAATTATCGAGATTAAACTAACTATATTTTAACCTAGCTCCAGTAGTTTCAAGAACACTAATTTTGCAGTAATTAAAAACTATACTAAGAAAGGTTAATGAATGGAAAAAGACTAAGGTCAAAGATTATCCTTACCCGATCAAAAGTTAACTTAATACATTAAATGCCTATTTTTCCGTCTTAGAAGTTAAAACCCTCAACACAACTCTATTGTCGCCATTTGATACAAGTCAAACCTAAACAATATGTTTACCGTTAAGGAGCTACAACAAGTAATTGTTTATTGATAAAATCATCCACTGTATCCTTGGATCACAAAGGATATTGAATCAATAAATATTACTTGTCGTGCACCAACTTGGAACACATCGGATGGTGACTGATTGCATCAAAGATGACAACCATTTAACTATTTGTCAGAAATTAAATGACAAGTGCAGAAATTAAATGACGGAAATTAAGAACACTTAATGTAAAAAGCAAGAATATACGCTATGGGTAAGGCATAATCTTCAACCTTAGTTGAAGATTTTAGCCACCCATTAAATAAATAAGTGAAATGAAAAATGAAAGATTGCATAAAATAAATTTAAGAGTAAGTGTTTACAATAAATTGGGCAAGTGTGGCTAATAAGGCAAAACACTCTCAAAAAAACGCCCAAAGAAAAACTAACTAAAAACCAAATGACCAAGGGCCTATTTATAGGCGAGTTATCCACGGCACACGGCCCATCACAGAAACCAGTACTTCGTGGAGGCGCGGGTTGAATGACTGGATCGTCATTCGTCGTCGCTCAAGGCGAGATCAAGGCCCCTCATGCTTCGATCAGACCCATGCTGCGTCAACGCGATTCTTCATGTCCATTTTGCTCCTCGGTCAATTGTGATGCAAGGACCTGATTAAAACAAAACATTCAAAACAAGTCAAATTAGTAATATTAACAAAACTAATGGCCTAACAACGTAAATAAAGGTGTGAACGAGCACTAAATAGCACTCATCAAATACCTCAAACTTACATTTTGCTAGTCCCTTAGCAAAACAAAGAATAAACATAAGTCCGCTGGGAGAACGGTTGCATTGAGCATGCAACAAGCCTTTTAAACCTCTAGGATTTCCCTAGAGGACGAGTGAAGTCTCGTGAGGGTTTTTCAGAATGATACCCACAAACATTTGTGCAAACATTTCATTCTCAATCATGCAATAATATAACAATCATGGTTTAAATTCAAAAGCAAGCTTAATCACACAAACACCATCTTCACAATTTTCAAGGAATTTTTAATCAGGCTACAAACATGGCAAATCGAGATATCACACTAATCAATTCTAGTGAAAGTGAATTCAACATATAATCATGGGATTTCAACACTAAACTTTTTCATGCATGCTTTGACACTCAAATTCATCACCACTCATTGGACATAATAACCATGGTTTATTTCAATTTTTTTTTTTATTGCATAGCTCCTTGTCGTCTAGTTGACCCATGTATCAAGCGGTCAATGACTCAAACCAAGGTTTTAGGGCATTAGGTGTAAAGACACCCTAAGGACCTACTAACTCGAGTCAAAAAGGCTACGAAGCTTTGCTAATCAAGTTTAACTTCTCACTTTTTACGCCAATGCTCAATGCTTATCGAGGCATGAGATTCGTTACTGGTGGAAAGCTCAAAATGATCAAAGTTTTTTTTTTTGACATAAACCACGGTTATTTCCCAACATGTTATCCAATTGTATTTAAGCTTACAAAACTAGCATGACCAAACTCAACATTTAATCCCAAAGACTACGTGCCAAATGTGCTCGTGAAAATCAAATTGAAATGCAATATCTCAAGTTTGCCAAAGAAAGTAACACAATCAAAATTCCTTCAAAAAGTAATCATGTGTTCATAAAATTAAGCTCACAAAGGAAAATAAACCATAATCAAAATAAAGCATAATAGAAAATAAAATGTGCACAACATGATAAAACACCCCAAACTCAAATCTCGCACCGCCAGCAGTGCGGATAAAGAAAATACAAATGTAGTGCAAAGGGTATGAAAGATAAACCAAGACGCCACAAGACGCCACGGGTGGTGGTGGTGCAGAAGGTCCTGCTGCTGGAGGCGCCTGTCCAAGATGGCTCGAACATCTCCGGACCTCGAGCTGCCCCGACGAGGCCCCTTCAGAAGTCTGCGATCTGAAATCGTATGTCCACGAGGGTCTCCGGAAATGTAATAGGTCCGAGCGCTCGATCATGATCCCTCCTCATACTCCTCTCGCTCAGGCAGCCTCCCCGCTCGCCGCTCTCTCTCGCCGCCATCTCGTGAATGTCCATGGGCTCGCATGTGCGGCTCGGGCTGTGGCTGCAGCTGGGCATGTGGGATAGACTCGCCCACCGATCGGGCCAAAGTATGGGCTCTCGTGATGGGCCCGTAGAATTGCCTTTTAATCCCTTTCTTCTCAAAATATGAGTGACAAGAAAAGGGAAAGGCAAGCCCTGTGTCTTCGTGGTGCTCGCCTCTTGCAGGTGCACTCCATCCTGAATTCGAATCACGCCATATGATCTCGGAATGGAGCACCGAAACCTCGATGGAACGCATATAGCACCGAGGAACAGATCCTCCTCTGTCTTGTGCCCCAAAGGACACACGCCCTATAAAGCACCATGTCTATGAATAAAAGATTCGAGGAATCTTCTTTTTTGCTAGCTGCATTGATGACCATCCGCAAAATGCCCATCACACATATCGGTAACAATGTCCTCGACGGTGAGCATGGGAGGCACTCGAGCCAGGGGTATCCGACTTAGGGGCTCATGGTTACACTTCGCTGTCGCTCGCGGCAATAGGTCACCGAACTTCTCCTCAATGTGGAAGAGAAAAGCACATGGTGGTCACTCACACCTCAAATTTTCATAGAATTCTCTAACTAGGCGCTCATAAGCGGTGGAGGCGACGGGCTTGAAAAGTCTCTTTAGGCCCCGCTCTTTCAATTCTTGAATGGCCCAATCGTTGCCTCATTATTGGAGAACTCCTCTTTGATGGCAAAGGTGTTCTCAATAAGAGCTACGACTCTCAATGGGAAGCCAGCGACCATGCTTTGGGTCCCAAAGGACGAGAAGTGGTGCCTTGGCCTCTAGGCATGATGAATGCAATGGTGGGCGCCTAAAAAACTAAGGGTTTGAAAACCCTTTCAAATCAACCCAACTCGCAAAAACAACAAAAACCAACCAATAATGGGGCACATCCCAAAATGGACTTGTGCCCTAAATCAAGAAAAATAAAAAAATGGAAAAATCAGAAAAAAAAATGGGTTTTCGAGGAAAAATGGAAAAAAATGAAAAAAAATGGCTAATGGCGGTGGAGGTGGGTGGGTTGGAGAGAGGCAGTGGTGTTGCGGTGGTGGGGGAGGAGATTGGTGTGGGTTGAGGTATTTTGGATGTTAGGGAGGTGAGGGTGAAAAGGATGGGGCTGAGGGTGATGGAGAAATGAAAGAGATGGGGAAAAGTGACCTAAAAGGTGTCACGAAAGGCCCAGCTGAGATGCTCGAACTCACAGGTGCGTTGACCACTCGTGCACGGCGCAAGTGGTGCAACGGGCTATGCTCAACTTATAGGTAAGTTGACCGCAAGCGTGCAGTGTGTGTAAGTGGGTGTCGGTTGACTAAGGCGAGGTCCAACAGACGCTGCATGAGTGTGAGTGGGTTGAGGCGGTCGACTCACCAAAGCGAGGTCAAACGTGAACGATGTGGCAATAAGGTCGACGTATAAGTACGGCCGAACATGAGACTCAAAAACAAAAAATAAAAATTTTACAAGAATCACAAAAAAAACACCACAACATACAAGATTTTACAACATGAAAATGCAAACAAAATATTTAAACCAAATATAAAAATATTTACGCAAAACACAAGATAACATATTTACACAAACACCCCCCAACTTAAAACACCACATTGTCCACAATGTGACTGAATTAACCTAGGGGGTGAGCCAATTCAGGTATAGCATAAAAGAATGCTTTCCCAAATTTGACTAAGAAAATAAAACACAAAGCAATAAACATAATGAGGGGTGCCTCCCACAAGCGCTAAGTTTAACGTCTTCAGCCAGACTCGTGAGAAAAGACTACGTCACTTAGTGTAAATCGGATCCTCCAAAAGAGTAGCCTCAATCTCTGAACTCCTCAACTCCAAGAATGGTTTAACCCTTTGTCCGTTTACCTTAAAAATGTTACCATTCTTGGGATCCTCTATCTCGATGGCCCCATGAGAAAATATGGTCCTAATGATGAATGGGCCCGTCCACCGAGATTTCAACTTGCTGGGAAAAAGATGCAACTGAGAGTTGTAAAGAAGGACTTTCTGACCTGGCTCAAAAGATCTCCTCAAAATGCCCTGGTCATGAACCTTCTTCATATGTTCCTTGTACTTCCTCGAACTGTCATATGCATCATTCCTCAACTCCTCTAATTCAGTGAGTTGGAGCTTCCTTTGAGAGCCGGCCTTCAAAAAATTGAAGTTCATCGCTTGATGGCCCAGTATGCCCAATGCTCCAACTCGGGAAGATGACAAGCTTTCCGTACACCAACCGATAAGGTGACATCCCAATCGGTGTTTTATATGCCATCCTATGATGCCCATAAAAGCGTCATTCAATCGTGAAGACCAATCTTTCCTGCTAGGGTTCACTGTTTCCAAAATGTGTTTGATCTCACGATTTGACACTAAATCGCATGGGTGGTAAGGTGGCAACCTTATGTGATGAAATACTTCTTCATCACCGCTCAAAATCCGGTTGCGAAAGTGCGTACCACCATCATCGATAATTGCTCTAGGTGTACCAAACCGAGCAAAAATCGTGTCCTTCAAAAACTTGACCACAACTCGTGGTCATTGGTCTTGCTGCATAACCGCCTCCACCCATTTGGACACATAGTCCACAGCAACCAAAATGTACAGAAACCCAAAGGAGTTTGGGAAAGGTCCCATGAAATCGATGCCCCATACATCAAAAATCTCAACTATCAATATGGGATTGAGGGGCATCATATTTCTCCTTGAAATACTCCCGAGTTTCAACGCCACATGAAGTGCAATAAGCACGAGCGTCTGCAAACATGGTGGGCCAATAAAATCCACACTGCAAAATCTTTGCAGCGGTCTTGTTTGCACTGAAATGGCCCCCACATGCATGATCATGACAAAAGGAGATGACATCAGTTTGGTCAAATTCAGGTATGCATCTCTAATGATTTGATCGGGACAATACTTGAACAGATAAGGATCATCCCAAAGAAAGGTTTTCACCTTGGACAAAATTTGACCTTATCTTGTTCCCCCAATGCAAAGGCATTTGGTCGGTAACAAGATAGTTCACTATGTCTGCAAACCAAGGTGCGGGATTGTGAGCAATGTGCATCAATTGCTCATCAGGAAAGGTCTCAGAGATGGGTGTGGCATCCTCAGTGAAATCCATGGTCAATCTAGACAAATGATCAGCCACCACATTCTCCGTCCCTTTCTTATCCCGGATTTCTATGTCGAACTCTTGCAGCAGCAAAATCCATCTGATCAAACGGGATTTAGCATCTTTCTTGGAGAAAAGATACTTCAACGCCGCATGATCAGAAAAGATAATGATTTTAGATCCTAACAGATAGGATCTAAACTTGTCCAGCGCAAAAACGACCGCCAACAACTCCTTTTCTGTGGTGGAGTAATTGAGTTGTGCGTCGTTCAGAGTCCTGCTCGCATAGTAAATCACATGGGGAAGTTTCTCAATTCGCTGCCCCAAAACAGCTCCTGATAGTCGATCGTCACACATGATCTCAAATGGTTCACCCCAACTGGGTGGTCTAATTACTGGTGTGGACGTCAGAATCTCCTTTAGAGCCCCAAATGCTTTCACACATTCATCAAATTCAAATGGGGTCTCTTTGGCCAACAACCTACACAGGGGCCTGGCGATCTTGCTGAAATCCTTGATGAATCGTCGATAGAACCTGCATGGCCCAGAAGGAACGAATTTCCTTCCTTCGATGCGTGGGGGTGGAAGGTTAGAGATCAAACCTTCGCTTGTCAACCTCAATGCCTCTATGAGATATGACATGCCCTAGTACAATCCCTTGCTTAACCATAAAATGGCACTTCTCCCAGTTAAGCACGAGGTTTTTCTCTTTACATCTCACTAACACCAACGTGAGACGGTCTAGACACTCCTGAAAAGATGATCCAAGGCGGAGAAGTCATCCATGAAGATCTCCATAAATCGCTCTACCATGTCGAAAAATGCGATCATGCACCGCTGAAAAGTAGCGGTGCATTACACCAAAATGGCATATGACGGTGGCGAATGTCCCAAAGGGACATGTGAAGGTAGTCTTCTCTGGTCTTGGGTCCACTGGGACTGGTTATATCTGAATAACCATCCAAGAAACAATAGTACTTGTGCCACTAAACGCTCCACCATCGATCGATGAATGGAAGAGGAAAGTGATCTTTCGTGGCGCTTCAACTTCGGTAGTCAATGCATACTCTCCATCCTAACTAAACGAGTTGGTAACCAACTCGTTGTCCGGTTCTTCACTACCGTCAATCCAGCCCGCTTGGGCACAACATGTATCGGGCTCACCCACTTGTCATCGGAAATGGGATAGATGATCCCGACATCCAACGACTTGATCACTTCTGCTCTCACAACTTCTTGCATTGCTGGGTTGAGTCTTCTCTATGGTTCCCTCGATGGTTTGGAATCATCCTCCAAGTGTATCTTATGCATAACCAACGAGGGATGATTCCCTTGATGTCCTCAATCGTCCAAATTTATAGCTTCCTTATGCTCTCTCAAAACTCCCAACAATTTCTCCTCCCGAGCATCTATCAAGTCGAAGCTATAATCATTGGTAAAGACTCACTGGACCTAGAACTTATACTTAAGACTATCGTAAAGGCTTAAGTTCCTTCGGGATCAGGTACTTTGTCTCCTTCTTTTCTTTGCTCTCCAAAGGAGCTGTCTCCAAAAGTGCCTCGCTCCATCAGTTTATCCAAATCTAAGTCTTCACCAAATTGAGCGAGGCATGCTTCGTGGGGTCTTCTATGCTTGATTCTTCTATTACTTCATCCGATCTCCTCAATCAAGCACACTTGATTCATCCGGTCATAATCGAGTGGTTGTTTTCTCGATGAAAATATTTAATTCCAGTCATATTACCAAAAGAAATCTTCATGACCCCGACCTACAGCTTTATCGGCATTAGCCGTAGCTAAAATGGTCGCCTAGAATCATAGGGATCTCGGTTCCTATCACCGAACTGGCTCTGTCCAAAACAATGAAATCCACGGGAAATAAAATTTGTCCACCTTAATGAACGTCCTCAATTATTCCCGTGGAACCTTCACAGACCGTCAACAAGTTGCGGTGTCATGGTTGTGGGCTTCAGCTCTCCTAGCCCTAACTCGCAAATAGACCGAGTAGGGCAACAAGTTTACACCTAAGTCCAACTCTCGATCTCTAACTCCTATCATGCAAGTGATTGTAGGACATCCGGGTCCTTATACTTGAGGGTAACTTGCATTGATAGCATTGACTTTCCGTCATGAATGCCTTTTAGGGACATTCATTTTCCTCTTCTTGTGACCAAGTCCTTCAAGAACTTGGCATAGGAAGGATTTGGATGGCGTCCAAGAATGGAATATTTATTTGGACTTGTTTGAACACCTCGAATGTCCTCTAATTTCCCTCCATTCCTAGGCGCTTGTAATCTTTAGTATGGTGCTTTTGGCACAAGCGCCCTAGGAGGTTCTTTTACAACTGGGGTGACAATAGATGGCTCAGCATCTCCTTCCTCTTGATTGTCACCTTCTTCCTCTCTCTGCTCTCCTTCCTCTTTCTTCTCTTCTTCCTCTTTCTGCTCTTCTTTCTCAGCATCTTCTTCTGGGTTCACCACCTTATTGTCCACTCTCTTCCCTGACCTCAGAGTGACAATTGCCTGCACATGCTCCTAATTTGATGAATTTCCACATGCTTTAGGATTGTTCACTGCTTGGCTAGGGAACTTTCCCTTGTCCCTCTCACCCAGGTGATTCGCTAACTGTCCCATCTGCATCTCCAACTTTGAGATCGCTTGGGTGTTCACCATGGTAGATTGCCTTATGTCACTTATTGATTGACCAGTCATTTTCATAAAATCTCTCATGGTATCTTCAAGTGACTGGTTTGATGAGGCTGGGGCTTGGTTGGGGGCTTGATAAGATGATGACGCTGGCTGAGCCGAGCGTCCTTGATTTGGGTAAGAAGAAAATTCTGGGGGATAATGTGGTGCTCCCCTTTGATTGGTGTTGGGTTGATTCATTTCAAGAAAATTGGGGTGATTTCTCCACCCAGGATTATATGTTTCAGAATATGGCCCACTAGACGGCTTTTGAAAGCTATTGAAAGCGTTCACCTGTTCCATCTCAAAAACTGTCATTGATGGACAATTCTATGCTTGATGCATAGGGCTAGCACAGACAGAACAACTCTCTAGAGGGAATGTGTTTACGGCATTTACAGGCTTTCCTACACTCAACTTTCGTCCAACCTTTTCTGTCGCATCCATCCTTTGAGTCAACTCTTGCTCACCTTTTAGCTGGATGCCTCCTCTCTTGTCCTTCGGGCAGATTTATCACGACAACCGGAGAAATCATTACGTGTGTTGGCAGCAATTTTTCCAAAGCTTTGTATGCCAAATCTCCGTCAAATTCAGGAATGTCCCACCATTCATCAGTTCAATCATGCTACGGTTGGTTTGAGATAAACCTTGGTAGAAAAATTGAACTAAACGCCATTTCTCATATCCGTGGGGTGGACACTTCATCAACATATCTTTAAATCTTGTCCAACACTGTGAATTTCTGTCCTCATCACGAGAAAATGAACTAATTTCCTTTCTCGCATCATTTACTCTGGACATTGGATAAAATCTGATGTAGAACCGTTTCAATAGTTCTTTCCAGGATGTAAAAGAACTAGGTGCTAAGGAATCCAGCCATTCAGTGGCTCTGTCATGAAGGGAGAAAGGAAAAAGTCGAAGATTGACTGATTCCTCTAAGAAGTTTTGAAATTTGGTTGTGGCAGTTATACTCCTAAACTTCTTAACATGGGAATAAGGGTTTTCATGATCTAAGCCATAGAAAGATGGTAACATCTGAATCACATGTGGCTTAAGATCATAATGAGTGGCATTAGTTGGTGGTAACACTATGCAAGAATGGGTACTGACCGCAGTAGGTGCGAATAGTTCATGTAATGCAGTCATGAAATCCAACTCATACATACGTCTATGCTCCGTTCCAGCTCTATCTTGAATTCCTAGTTTTCCTCTTCCTCTTCCCTCCAATTTTCTTCATGTTGTTCCACCCGCGGTTCCCTTTGATTATCCCCCATCTCAGCTCGAGCTCGACGCGCACTCCTAATGTTTCTTTCTAAGTCGGGATCTAGTGGTGTTAATTCTAAGTTCAAGGATCACGACCATGCATAAACTAACAAGAATTTAACGAGAAACTAAGGAAAAACAGCAAGCTAGATAAGCAAATAAGATGCAACATCAAATAAGAAAAACCAGGAGGAATAAGATAGCAAAATAGAAGAAAATATGCACGAATAAACGGGAAAAACAAAACTAAAAACAGCAAGATATGCAGCAAAATAAAGAGCTAAAACATATTGAACACTAACCTATCTTAAACAAGTAAACAAAAATAAAACCAATTGAAACAAATATGAACAGATGCAGTAAAACAAAACCAGTAATAAAAACAGAGAACAAAAATTAGCCAAAATCAAAAACAGCAATAAAAAGCAAGCTAATCTAAACACCTAGTAATTAAAACTAATTAGCCAAAATAAAAACACATGCAAAGAACTAAGAACGAAAAATAAACTAATCACAACTAATCACAGCACTCAAACTACTCAAAATAGGCAGTTTAAACAACTAAAATAAGTCTAACAATCAATTGAAATTAAAAGAAATCAAAAATAGAACATCGGTATGTTGATTTAGCTCAAGTGCGTTCGACCTTAACTCAGTGCGTTCGACCGCATGAAGTGCTCTGTCGAGGTCCGTGCTTTCGAGATGCGAGATGCGTGTGGTACACTGATATGCGATGTGTTTGCAGCGAATCACGAACATCTGGAATAAGCGTCGTGCGTTCGACGCATTATCGCTGATGTTTCTAGGAATTGAAACAGCAAAGAAAACTAAAAATTAATCTATAAATTAACGAAAATAAACTAAAACATAAATTAAAATATAAACAGTATAAACAATGCAGAAAAATAAAGTCAATTTAAAACAATATCAACTAAAACAAAACAACGTTCCCACAGCGGCGCCAAAATTTGATAGTCCCAAATTTAGGTACTGCAATTGAGCAACCAAAGCTCATAGGCGGTTGCAAAGTATGAGTCGAACCCACAAGGAACAGAGCGTTTGCTTAAGAAATTATCGAGATTAAACTAACTATATTTTAACCTAGCTCCGAGTATTTTCAAGAATACTAATTTGCCGTAATTAAAAACTATACTAAGAAAAGGTTAATGAATGGAAAAATGACTAAGGTCAAAGATTATCCTTACCCCGATCAAAAGTTAACTTAATACATTAAATGCCTATTTTCCGTCTTAGAAGTTAAAACCCTCAACACAACTCTATTGTCGTCATTTGATACAAGTCAAACCTAACCAATATGTTTACGTTAAGGAGTTACAACAAGTAATTGTTTATTGATAAAATCATCCTGTATCCTTGGAACACGGTGGTTATTGAATCAATAAATATTACTTGTCGTGCACCGACTTGGAACACATCGGATGGTGGTATGATTGCATCAAAGATGACAACCATTTAACTATTTGTCAGAAATTAAATGATGAGTGCAGAAATTAAATGACGGAAATTAAGAACACTTAATGTAAAAAGCAAGAAATATACGCTACAGGTAAGGCATAATCTTCAACCTTAGTTGAAGATTTTAGCCACCCATTAAATAAATAAGCGAAATAAAATGAAAGATTGCATAAAATAAATTTAAGAGTAAGTGTTTACAAATAAATTGGAGTGTGGCTAACAAGGCAAAACACTCTAAAAAACGCCCAAAGAAAACTAACTAAAAACCAAATGACCAAGGCGAGGCGTGCGTCAACGTGCGGTTATCCACGGTCTAACGTATAGTCGACCATCAAGAAAACCGCCAGGGCCGGCTCCGTGAGGCGCGGGCTGACTGGACTGCGTTTGTCCTCAACATTGCGTGCGACCGCATCTGCGTTCGAACGCAGTTCAGGATTCTTCTTCATCATTTCATGTCCATTTTTGCTCCTTCGGTCAAGGCTTGATGTAAAGGCCTGTTTATTACAAAAGCACACAAAACAAGTCAAATAATTAAATATTAACAAAGCTAATGGCCTAACAAACGTAAATAAAGGGGTGTGAAAAAGCACTAAATAGCACTCATCAATTATATTATAATCTCATTAATCCATGTATTCTTCTTACTAGTTTTTTTATACTATTTATTTTAAATCATATATATTTATAGGAACAAAGATTTTATTTTTTTTATTTAAATAGGTGAGATATATTTTTATATGTTTAAATATATATATATTTTTATATATTTAAATTTTAAAATTAAATTATAATAAAGAATCTTGCGCATTGTGCGAGTTATAAGCTCGTGAATTAATAAAAATGCATGCATGCAGGGGTGTACGGATGCACTTTGAACGAGTTTACAATAGGCACGGTGAGGAGCGGGAGATAGATACAAGGGAAGCCTGAATGGGACGTGACTTTCAACAACTGCGCATGCCCTCAAAAACTCATAAAATTGGCTTGTAAGGGATTTCAAGTTGCAGGAAGCATTGATCCTTCTATTCTTTCAAAGGAAGCTGGTGATAAATGCCTCCTCATCGCAGGCAACAGCTTGGCGGGATCCGCTTCAGCTTCGGTCAAGTTTTCTTACGCTTAGGATCCTCCTTTTACCCTTTTTCCTTTCGAGGCTGTCACAGTTGCGTGTTGAAAGAACTCCTAGATTCATGCTTTGTCTTTCATTTGGGGAAAATTTCATTTTTAGGGTAAAACATTGTTGGTGGTAGCTGTTGTAGGTTGCTACAGCTTGAAGCGATTTTGTTAGAAAAATAGAAAAGAAATTATAAAGTAAGGAAAATGCATCCTCCTTTAACACTACACAAGCACCGATGTGCGCGAAGTGAGTCCATCTTCATCTTCTAGCTTTATTCATGATTTACTATCCATAATTTCTTCAGGCTTATAAATCTCTTGTTTTTATTTTGTGGAGGCTAGCTTTAAATGGATAGCTTTGACATGATATATTTATTAATTTTCTTGGTTCTTATTATGAGATATATGGTCCTAGGAGTTGGGATATTACTAGATTGAGTAGCAATAAGTAAGAGGAAAGGTGATTTTGGCATGGTAACCCTCCTATCATCTATGAGCAAGAGAGTTGGAATAGTTTTATGGCAATCAATGTAAAGTGAACTGTGTTTTGCTTCACAAACTATAAATGTTTATGTCATAACTTTGATTTTATGTCCTGTTCATTGGAAGCATTTCATTTTATTTTATTTTTTTTCAAAATCAAATGTTGAAGATGGGGAATAAGTGGATAGGCGTTGGTATGATTGTTCCGTGTGATTTTGTGCAGATTATTGAGGAGTTCAGAAGTGTCATATAGGCCATCCCATTAGAAATTCTTTGGTGAATGTACAGATCTCAAAATAAAGCATGATCGTTGTTTTAGGGAGGATGTGAGTTTTCATTATATGGGTCTTCGTTTTTCCTGGTTGGAATCTTTATTTTATTATGATTCCCATAACAAGATCTTCAATTTTTTTGAGAAAGCTCAAGCGGAAAGCAAACTTTGAGCGAGAATAAGAAATTGTATGAAAGACTAAAAGATTTTAAGAAGGAAGTGGTGAAGAGAACAACCTTGTGCAAAGTTAATCCTATTTAAACTATTCACTTTTTGTTGCTGGAGAGATATTTGATAATCACATTCATTGATAGATTCCTCAGTAAACATTAACAAATATATACATATCTTCAAAGCTACATCAATTTTGAGGACATAAAGAGAATACAAGGTAACATTTAGCATTACTCCACAAATTAAACTCAACACGAGCCAAAAGTAGGTAAAGTGTCATGCCCCAAATCCCAAAACGGCATGATAACATCTATCACTGCAACTAACTCTAATAAAATCTGAAATTCGAAACAATACAACCAAAGCAACTAAAAATTCATCAACACAATGTCAAAAGTTCACATGTTATTGGTATCCACGTACCATAAAAAACCAAACCTGAAGTAAAACAATAACAAGAACTCCATAGGATAAAAGACCACAATAACAAATCCAACAAATTCTAAAATCCCCAGTGAAACGGAAGGTCTCCAAGAACAACAATTTAAGTAAATCAAAACATAAGCATGTCCACTGCTCCATAAACTGAAACTGAGACAACTTAGCAAATGCGCACCAAAAGACTCCAAATCCTCCAAGGCTGTTTAGCTAGAAGGATCCTGATCTTCTATATCTTCTGAAAAATGTTAATAACATATAATGAGTCACCTTAGCAAATAGAATTTGGTTAAAATAGAATTTGGTTAATTCAAGTGTGAGATGGTAATTAAATAAGTATAACAACATGAGAAGTTTACTTCGTAATTTCAAAACAATTACAAAACACATTTCTGTACATTACTTACAAATCACTGTGAGTAACAAGGAATGCTTTACAGCCATACTTCTAACAGAAAATTTAATTGTATATTGTGTTGCTGAATTTGATTAGAACAAAGAAAATAAACTTCAATTAGCAGAGGCTATAATCTAACTATAGTTTCAATTAAAGCCAGACCATTTGGTCACTAAAAAGGAAAGAAACTTTGGACTCTCTTTAATAATATGACATATATACAAACATATTAACAAGCCACATTTATTGAATCAACATAGCCTTCATCTTAGATTTTAGAATGGAAGCAAGAGGGTAGTTTTTCTGCTCACCTAAAACTTCAAACAACATACATTTAAACCATAATATCTATGACGTATCAAGCAAGATGAAAATGTAATGGAATAAGGTAGTCCTAAGCCAAACAAGATTCGGGCTTTCCCAAGTAGCATATTGAAATTGAAAGTACTTGAAAAGGTAGGTTTGGCTATACAAAATTCATTTAATTTAAGCTAAATTGCTATCTTAACTAGGATACAGAAACATACAAAAATTTATCATTAAATATTTGGGAAAACTATGAGCGCTAATGATCAAAGATTGTGACAATCATGAACACTCACAAGTTAAGGTTTCAAACACAATCACACGTCAAGATAATAGGCATATTATGCACCTTCAATGACATTCTTACCACCAGCTTACACAAATTGCTATCAAGAAGATTGGAAACCAAAAGCACTAGTGAAAGATGCATATAGACCTTACCCTTTGTTCAATGACACTTTCTTTTCTGTCCAATGCACTCCACCATGACTAACAGATGTCAAGTACCATCCAATTGATTACATTCTCCTTGGTGAAGGGAAATTTGCTCAATGACGGACACTTATATACCTTAACCTTCACTAAAGATGGCCACTTAATTGAGTCATCAATCCAGATACTTTTTACTTGTTCAAGATCTAAAAGCTCTAATACCTTCAACTTTGGAAGCACAAGAGATTCCAGCCTGCAGTTTTCGGACTTCATAATTATCTCTTGGATTTTTGGACATTTTTCAACTCTTAAATTTTGAAGTTTTGAGAGTTGTCCAATCATGTCACTGGAGAATATCGTTTTGAGCTTCGAACATTTGTATAAAGTTAAAGTCTTTAGCAGAGCTAGGCTTCCAGCATGAACAACTCCTTCCCAAATATTTGTCAAACTTGCAGCATCAATTATGTGCATCTCTTCTAACATTATTAATGCACTCTTTGTTATACTATTACCATCAACAAGAGTTTCAATTTCCTTGCACCCTTCAATCAAACAACCACGCATCTTGTTAATGTTATCAACACCAAAATCTGAGAGTTTTGCAGTCCCCTTGTGGCCGACCAATTCAAACGCATCAGTTTCTGCAAGAACCTTTCAAATTGCAGTAGGTTCACCTTGACCATTTACAAACTTCATACACCTCCTGATTTGATGACTTTGAAAATAATCAAGAATTTGATATCTGGTTGAGTCATGGTGACCAACAGAAAATTGGAATGAAGTGATTATCCTTCCATAGAGGGAAAATTGAAATAAAAGCCTCAAGACAATCCACTCCGGGAAAGCACATTGAAAGTGAAGTCAAGTGTGTCAAGGAAGCCACCTCCTGGGTAATAGCCTTTACAACATTCTCCAATTCTTGAATATCCTTATCTCCACTGATTCTAAGTTCTTCCAATTTGACAAGTTTTGATAAGACACCTTTACCAAATTCCACATCGCTTGACTGTCCCATGCCAACATTTGACAATGATAGTAAACACTTCAAGTTTTCCAAACTTCCAATCTGAATTGGTAAATAATTAATCCCAGTACCTTGAATATCAAGTATCTCAAGACATGTAAGTTTTTTATGCTACGTGGGAGTTTCCTTAAACGGTTGCAAGAATTCAGATAAAGCGCTAGGAGACAAGCTAGATATTGATGATGGTAATGATGCAATTCTGGTGGCATGTAAATCTAGAACTCGTAAGTTTTCCATGAGTTTAAAGAATGACTCAGGAATTACTACTAGGGAATCATTTTCTGTAAGAACAATGTTGAAAGGTTCTTGCATTTTGGCTCTTCCGTAAACGGCAAAATTCACTATTCATCAAAGAGATTCTTTTTACATCTTGCGGCCATTCTACCTCCTTGTGGGGTTGTCGCTGCTCCTCATGGATTATGACCAAAACTTTCAAATTATTGCTTTTAGAAGAAATGTCAATCGCCATATTCCGCAGCACTTTGTTCATCCTTACGGAATTCATCCTATCACTTCCCTCTAGCAAGGACCGCAGGATAAGGTCATGCAATATTTTCTGCCCTTTATTGCGTGCATCTCTGAAATCCTTTGCATCATGAATGAAGCCTTCAGCTTTCCAACATTCCAACAAAGGATCAATATATATTTCACAATTCTCAGGATATAATGCACCGTACAAAAGCAAACCTTCATTATCCTCAGCACCTAATTCATCATAACAGAACTTTAAGACCTCAATCAATTCATTCATTCCTTGGACTTGACATTCGCCATTTCCATGAGACTTGATAGACCCTCCTCCCACAATGCATAATTATCCTTCTTACTTCTAAAGGCTCTTGCTACCTTGTCAATTAAGAAGGGCAAACAACCACTCTCTTGCAACTAATCTGACTGTTGGTTCAATACTTGAAAGATTTACATTTCGACCAACTTTTTCCCGGAACATCTCATATGCATCATTTTCAGACAACGGTTGTGCATGAACTGTTTGACAAGTATCCATTTGTTGACAAATGCAATGATCTCTAGTTGCCAATACCACCTTACTATCTTTTTGGTTGCCATAGATTCCTATCTCAGTTAATTTAAAAGCTTCCCAAACTTCATCCAAAAGAAGTAGGTACTTTTTGCATTTCAAATCTGTAGATATTTGCAAAGCAACTTCATCAAGGTCAATGGTGTCTTCCACATTCAATTTGAGTCGTTACGTAATTTTATGTTGCAACTTTTGTATGCTCCAATCGTTTGATACAGTTAGCCAAATCACAATTTCGAACATTTGAGCAATTTCTTCATTATTATTCACGTTCTGCATTATTGTTGTTTTTCCGACTCCTATTGTTCCCAAAAGTCCAACTCTTCTTACATCCGGATCACTTAGGTGGCTTAGTATTTTTTCGACGGACAGGTGGAGTGATGACTCGTCTTCTATTTTGGGTGCATGCATTGTTATCACACGCTCGGGAGGTTTGTCAACTGATGTTCCTCTTTCAAAGATTCCTTCTGACCAAAGTTGCTGTAGTTCGTCGCACTTCTGTACCATGCGTTTGCTAAGTTCAGATTTCTCCCCTGTTGTCCCATTTCGTTCAATGGAATTGTACTGGGTTTCTAGTTCTTGCACCTCCTTTTCTTGGTTTTCAACCCTAGAAATCCAATATTTGCATTCTTCAGTGAACTGTTTTTCCTTGCGTCTGTTTGCTGCATTTTCTATATCATTCCTCCTAGCAGACAGCTTCCCTCTTTCCACTTTTAATTTTTTGTAGTTGTCTTCCAGATCCTTCGCGTAATCAAATGTGCTCTTGACATGACTAACAGCCATTCTAACATCTTTGTACAGCTCAGCAACCACTTCAGTGGCTCCTGAAGCGACTCCTACAATAGCAGCTGCTGAATCCATATATATCTGTGCCACAACAGGAAACAAGTTCGAATATTGACAAAAACTCAAAATAAAAAGCAAAATGAAGAATGAGTTATCCATGGTTTATTGAACTAATATTTAATTTAGGTAAAATGAGTAATTCTAAAATGTCTACTTATGTCCTACTAGAATGATGTAGCTATTAAAAGCACTATTTAATCAAAATCCAATAATTATCAATCACAAGTCCAATAGTGATTTTAATAACTACATCATTCTTAGTAGGACACAAATAAGACACAAGTAGGCCTTCTAGAATTACTCAGATAAAACAGGGATATAATTAGGGATATTATCTAGATAACTATAGATAATGGTAGGACTAGGAGTTAACAATAAGAGTCTTGTCTACATGAGACACAACAAGTAGTAGTATTTTATTTAAAAATGTAAGAGCTAAGTGATAATGTTTTATTCACGGAAGACATCTATCACCTTAAGATTATTTTGTATTATTTAATGGCATTTGCTGACGAAGGAAGAAGTTGAACATTGCCACTATAATACAGTTTCTATCCCACCTTACTTGAAGTAGCCATCGAAAATTACCGCTACTTGAAGGAGGGATCCTTCCGCTTTTTAAGTCATGCGCTAAATATATTAAATTCATTCTTATCATAAAATAAAAATATACCCTTTAAATTACTGTGTAATATAGACACAAACCTATAATGGGTCGTGGCCTACACAGTCATGAAAGTTTTTAATCATGCGATCATATATAAACACTCAAATTTGTTTATTATCTATGACATCATAATCTTCTGGTATATTGTTTTTGATGATTTTTTGTGAGTCTTATTCAACTAAGAAAGATAATTTTAACGAAAGAATATATATTCAAAATTAGTTTAGTTTAAATCATCGTAGTCAAGAGACACTATCTTATATATTATTTTAAGACTTGATATTTCAATAATTTTTATTTTTATTTATTATTATATATATTTTTTATATATCCACATAAGGAAATGGAGAGGGGAGATTCAAACTAGTGATATTTCAATAATTATTTATGACCACAGTGCAATTACACAATGGCAACACCCCTTTTTTTTTTTTTTTAAAAAAAAAAAAAAAAAGTTTCATTTCATAAAACAAAGATTTACACATTGGGTAGTCCTCCCTCCATAACCTATCCTCAGACGAAGACAAAGCCAGCTTGGCAAGCAAACAAAGCTACTCATCCGAACGGGAACTCTGTTCAGCTAAGAAGTAACTCTGTTCGGACGATTTTCAAACTGTTATAACGGTCTAAAATACAGTTACCTCCTATGTGTGATTGTTTGAATTTTTTTTGAATTGCCCTCTTGTACTGACATGGCATCGTCCGAACAATAGGTGGATCGTTTGGACTTCTTTTTTTTCCTAATCCTAGTTTTTGTTTTTTTAAAAGTAATTTAAAAGCTCAATTCCTTTTATTCCTATTTATTGATGTTCCCTTATTAGTTTAATAATTTTGTGCTTTTAGACCATCATAAAATATTCAATTTTCCTTGGGTTATTGTTTTAAGGGGATTTTTTAGATTAATCTATACAGATCACACCTCAAATGTGTTTTTTTTTTTTTTTTTTCAACTTTTACTGCATAAGTTATTTGAAAAAGTGAAATAGATCACTCTGTTGGTTTATAATCCAAAATTGTCCGGCCATTAGTGCTGCATCAGCACTTTTTTAAAATAATTTTATTAAAAAAAGCAAATCTTTAAAAATTAATACAACAAAAAAGAAAATGAAGAGGTAGCCACCCCCAACCCCTAGGGTGGCTTGCGGCCAATTGAACATTCAAGGTGCATACATGCAGTTGAGTCATTTTGTTCCGACAAAAAGAAGAAGAAAGCATAGAAATTCTCTAATAAACTCAAAGCACTTCCTTGGCATAAACCGCCACTGACAGAATAATTTGCTTAGATGGATAAGAAGACTGACCTTCCAGCTCAACGAAATGAGAAACACGGATATAGTGATCAGGAACTCGATGCAGTGTGAGAGATATTGAACTTCCGGCTCCGACTTCCAAGCTGCCAACTCCCAAGAAAAAAAAGGTGAATCAGCAAAATTTTGCTACTCCCATATATCAGCAAATAAGGAGCAAGGACTTCCAAGCTGCCAACTCTCAAGAAACAAGAAACTAAGTTAGCTAGTCCTTTCTGCTTCCAATTCACGCGTTAAGCAATTCATCCAAAAGAAAAGAAAAAATCATGTGTTAAGCAATCGTTCGTTTGTTTTGTATTCTTAAAACAAATCTCATCCTTTAATGTGACATCAGAACAGAGGCGGAGCCAAACATTTTACATTGAGGGAGAAAAAAAAAAATTTACGTCCTAAAATTTTTTTTGGTGTCCTAAAAGTGAAACATGTCAACACTATATCAAAAAGACAAAAATACAGAGAGACATGAGAAGGAGTCGAAGGAGCATCACATTTGGCATTATTTAATTGCAAAATTTGCATACGAAAATGACTTACCCAAGGCCAGCTCAACAGCTTCTCTTCTTGTCTCCCCAATCCCTCAGAACCCTCCTCCAAAAGTATCAATCACAAGAGTAGACTATTTTTTTTCTTCCCTGCAAACAAATTGCAATCTCTCATTCATTCACTCACATGGAAATGCAATCCATGATCCCCTCAAGGCTCAACCATAAATATTGCAAAAGCAAATCACAAAATCTTTAAAACAGTTCAAGGGGTGACATTCTGTTTGGTTTCTCCGTTTCTGAGAAAAAAAAAAAAAAAAGCGACCAAACCGAAAGGAATTCAAAAAAGGAGCTAGAAATTCCACAAATTAACAAAAGCTCTAAAATGTTATATAAAACCCTAATTTTCGGACCTAATCAAATTCTCATAAGTCCTCATGTTCTCAAGCTTCAATTCCAATGGGTATAACAAAAATCATAAGAAAAGGGTGAAGGATTTTACCTCACAAGTTCACAACCATCCAAGGCCGAAAACCCCTATAGGCTCCTCACCTTCTTCTTCTTCTTCTTCTTTCTCTACGTCTCGTGGTCTCTCTCTCTCTCTCTCTCTTGTCTCTTACGTATAGAAACTAGAGGAGGAAAAAAGAAAAGAAAAAAACATTTATCGGGGGCAGCAGCACATGCTCTCACTCATATATATACGCGCATCAGAGGAGGCGCTTCCACCCCTTTCTTATATATTTTTAAGGGAAAAATACGTTTTAGCCCCCTCAACTACTGGCCTTTTACGTTTTAGCCCCCTAAACTATCAAAAGTTGTAAAATGACCCCTCCAACTACCAAACAGTTACGTTTTAGCCCCCTCCGTTAGGTTTTGCCGTCAAAATGGATGGAAACATCAAAACTACGTCGTTTTGAGATTGCAAGTTACCAAAATACCCTCAACTAATTGAGGGGGCTAAAATATAACAGTTTGGTAGTTGGGGGGGCCATTTTACAACTTTTTATTCCCCTTTGCTTTTCGTTTTTCCAGCCACCTTGCATGGCTCTCTCTCTTCTCATGCTTCTTTTCCACCTTTTCCATCCCTCCTCTCATCTTCGTCATCCACGAGGACCTCAACCTCACTGACACCCATATATTTTTCATATCGCCCAAGATTTTTCATATCACTGGGGGACTGTCATTACTCAACCTCCCAAATCATGCCGATATATAATCCATTGATGCTATTCTTTTCAGCCGTTTCTCTTTTCACAAAATGAAACAAACGGTTCACCTCACTTCATTGGGTTTTTTTTTTTTCTTTTTTTTTTTATTGGTTTTGAGTATTATTTGACTTCCCCGAACAATATGCTGTGTGTGTCCACCAAAGTCACATTTCCTTAAAATACAACCCAAAATTCTAGTCTTTCTTTGTTTGTTTGCTGTCTTGTTTGTCTATGTAACACTGTGGTGAGACAGTTGTGGTTGTGTTGGTGTGTGAGAAAAGAGAGCGAGAGGAAATGGAGTATGGCGGGGGAGACGGCGGAGATCACCACGATGCCTCCTCCGACGCCCACAAGAGGAAGAAGCGCTACCATCGTCACACTGCTAACCAGATTCAGAGGCTCGAAGCGTAAGCCCCATATATATATATTTATACACATACATATTTGCTTCTGCATGATACGCTTTATAAACAGCAACACTATTTGCCTTTTCCTTTGGCCTTTTCCCATATTTTTCCTTTTTTTCTGTTCTGGTTTTCTGGTTTCGTTTGGCTGTATTGGCCTCTGTTTCTTTCTTTTGCCTTTTGAATAATGATGGGGTTTTTGAGTTGCTCTTGTGTTTCTCATTGGTTTTTTGTTTTTGGGAATGAAGGGTGTTCAAGGATTGTCCTCACCCAGATGAAAAACAGAGATTGCAGTTAAGCCGGGAGTTGGGCTTAGCTCCTCGCCAGATCAAATTTTGGTTCCAAAACAGGCGGACCCAGATGAAGGTATTGGTTTCTGCAACTTTGGTTTCAAATTTTCTTCTTTTTTATTTATTTATTTATTATTTTTTTAATTTTAACATGTTCTTATGCCATTCAGGCGCAACACGAGATGAGAGGAGGGATGGAAAAGGTGGAAAAGAAGCATGAGAAGAGAGAGAGCCATGCAAGGTGGCTGGAAAAGCAACAAGGGAATAAAAGTTGTAAATGGCCAACTACCAAACTGTTACATTTTAGCCCCCTCAATTAGTTGAGGGTATTTTGGTAACTTGCAATCTCAAAACGACGTAGTTTTGATGTTTCCATCCATTTTGACGGCAAAACCTAATGGAGGGGGCTAAAACGTAACTGTTTGGTAGTTGGGGGGGCCATTTTACAACTTTTGATAGTTTAGGGGGCTAAAACGTAAAAGGCTGGTAGTTGAGGGGGCTAAAACGTATTTTCCCCTATTTTTAAACTCCTTGGGGCTTGGAGGAGCCGCGGCAAATAGGACCGTAAACAAGTCAAGTTTGGGCGAGCTAGGGTTGTCTAAGCTCAGCCCATTTAAAAATTTCACGAGCTTGAGTTTGAGCCAAGCAGCCCAAGCTTATGTTAAGCTCCAAAACTTAAGCTTGACTCGGCTCACTTAGAAAAATTCATTGTGCGAGCCAAGCTCGACCTCGCCTAGTAGGCAAGCCGAGTCGAGCCAGCTCAACTAATACAAACTTTAAAAAAAAAAAAAAAAGGTTAACGTGGCTCAATAAGAGAGTCTTTCATCCTTTTTATATATTACTTATGTGAGAAAGATTTTTGTTTTTCTCCATGTGGGACAGCTAGATAAGCAGGCTATTATTATGAGAGATGAATACTTGATTTAATTTTATTGGTGTGGGATTCTTATAAACAAACAAATATAAGGAAAATTAAAAAGAGTTTACTCTTAACACTTAATAGTAGCAACAACAAAAAATGTTTAATATACATGGTTAATATTACTAATATATGAAATTGACTTTGATTAAAAAAAAAAAAAACGTTTATTATATATACAAATTATCTAACATTTTTTTTTAATATATTACCCAATTAACTCTCTATATATAACTAAACCAATTAACTAATTAGTTAGGGGAAACTTCACAAGACCCCCTCAAACTACCAGCCGTTTTGAAATATCCCCCCTAAACTTTAAAAACTCTCAATTTACACCCCTGAACTTTTAATTGCTCTCAATTTGGACCCATTCGTACAAATTAGGGCACAAAATTTTTGAAAAAGACCAAAATACCCCTGATTTTAAGTTTTAAAAAAAATTAAAAAGCATTTTGGAAGTTGAAATTTTAAATTGTGAATTTTAAATAGTGACTTTTGTATAAAATTTCAACTTCAAGATATTTTTTTAATTTTTTTTAAAAATTAAAATCATGGGTATTTTGGACTTTTTAAAAAAATTGTGCCATAATTTGTATGGATGGGTCCAAATTGAGAGCAATTGAAAGTTCAGGGGTGTAAATTAAGAGTTTTTTAAGTTTATGGGGGATATTTCAAAACGGCTGGTAGTTCGGGAGGGTCTTGTGAAGTTATCCCAATTAGTTAACTTAGTTTAATACACACAATACACTAGTTAACCATAAATAGTTATACACTATATGACTACATTATTAACATTTTAACTATATATATTTAGTATTTATGCTCCATACTATATAAGCATAAATACTATTTATAATATATAAACTCTTTAATAAGTTGTATATTATATAAGCTATTTTAATATATATATATATATACACGAGTCGTGCTAACAAGCGAGCCGAACCCCTATACAAGTATGTTCACAAACTTTAAACGAATGAGTCGGATTTTATACGAGTTGTATTGTTTAATAATCGAGTATAGTTTTGTGTTCACGAGCGGCTCATTTAATAATCGAGTCAGGTACAAGCCGATCTCGAACAAGCTCACTGATAGCTTTGTTCGTTTACAACCCTACCTAACACCAACCAACGATACTTTTACACGCCACCACTGTATATGTTCTTGGCAAAACAACCAACAACAAAATTGGGTTTTCTGCTACAAACCAGTGGGATCTGTATAATTTTAGTTCCATTAAAGGCTGGCGTGCCTTTCCTGCCAAGAAGAAAATATTGATCATTTTATCATGCTTTTGATGTATGTGTGCATCGACAACTTCTCCTATGCGTTGGATTCACTCGTGGCATGCGTTGCACACACCACACGTGTTACATTTGTTTCTGTTAGAAGATTATATTTCCGTAATATTATATTCTCGTAATATTCTCAGTATATTACGGAAATATTGGATACCGTATTTATTATTGTAAATATTTTGATTTTGTAATTATTGTATTTCCTTTATTTTAAGGCCTTATTCAATTATAAATAGGCCATTATATTGTACAATTAAAATCACATTAGAAATACAATATTTCTTCTCTACAATTATCTTTCTGTTGTCTATTTCAACATGGTATCAGAGCCACCGTTTTCTTGGTGCCTCTTTTAAGCCTCCATTCCCCGTCCATACTATTTCTTTTTCGTTTTTGAGTGTTCTTTTTGGTGTTTCTTTTTGTTTCAACAACACACCAAACGCTTTTTATGGCTTGTTTTGTATGTGAAATTGTAGAGGTTTTCTTGCTCAAAATCGAAATATTGTGAAGAAACGAAGTCCCATCGCCACATCCTCCACGCGCCTCGCCTTCCACGCCGGAGATTCTACTTGGCGTGAGTTATCCACGCCCCACATTCTCCACGCACTAGTTCCATAGTCTGCGCCACACGGATCCTTGCTCGCTGGTCTATTGTGTTTGTGTACGCATACACATTGATCGCTACGCTGGTGCACCGTAGCTTCTACGTCACACGGATTGCTCCTCGAGGTCAGTACTTGCACTGCACCACATCGGATTACTGCCAGGTTTATTTATTTAATATTTTCCTTTTTCCAAAAAAAAATGTCTACTAATCTTGATAATATTGTCCGTCCCATTGACAATATTTTAGATGGTTCAATTATATGTTGTGGTCTCAAAATATGGAAGTTTTTTTGAGAGGGAGAAAATTATGGCGTTATGTTAGTGGAGAAACTGTTGCACCCACACAAAGAGATGGTGAATCGGCCGACAAATTTGCTAGTCGATTTGATGATTGGGATAGTGCAAATTATCGGACTATTTCTTGGTTTATCAACACTTGTTCCTTCCATTCACACCTGCTTCCAAAGCTTGGAAATGCAAAGGCTGCCTGGGAGTTTTTGGCAAAACGATACAATTGCACTTATGATGCCTCACTAGAGTTTGATTGAAACTAAACTCTATAGACACGCAGGAGCCAGTCATCCATTGCTGATTTTTATTCTCAAACTAATAGTCTTTGGGAGCAATTATCCACCGCAGATCCTCAATTGAAGTATCTTGAAGATGTTGAAATATTCGCGAAGTATCGGGATCGTTGGAAGTTTATGCATTTCATGATGGCTCTTCGTGCAGATTTTGAATCCACCCGAGCCTCTCTTTTACATCGTAATCCTCTTCCCACATTAGAAGTCGCTGTAATGAACTTATGTCTGAAGAGACTCGACGGTCCACTATGCACCTACAATCTCCCGATATGGTTGTCGCGCTACATCTCGAGTGTTCCTAAATTTACTCTGGACGGTCCTCACCATAGTCATCCTTCAAGAAGTTAATGTGCAATTATTGCAAACATCACTCTATTGCAATTGCTACAAGCTTCAAAGCAGACGTTAGTCACGGGCTCCTTTCCAGCAGAGATAGCCGGTTGTTTCATCCGGTTGCACCTACATCTTACCTTTGAGAATCCATCTCAAACTGCTCTCATGCATCGGCGTCGAGCATTAATCCATCGAGTTCTATCTCGTTCCTCCTTGCCTTGTCCATCACATCGGGTAAAAATTCGTGGTTTTATCGACTACTTGTTGTAATCATATGACCTCTGATCCTACTTTATTTTCCCAAAAGTGCCCTTTCTCCCAATCCTACCATTTATATCTGATGGTTCTAGGTTTCTCGTTAGTCACATTGGTCTATTTCTTCCCCTAATTTGTCATTGATAATACATACCTCGTTCCTCAATTGTCATTAAATCTTCTTTCAGTTGGCCAACTTTGTGAACTAGGTTTAGAGTTAACATTTTCTAACAGGGGTGTTGATGTGCAGGATCCACAGACGGGTCAACTAATTGGGACCGGCCGTAAGATTGGACGTCTTTTTCAACTTTTCATTTTGGACTCCTACTCACTTGGCTCTGCATCACAACATTCAATGCCTCTTCCAACTTATGGCATTCTCGTTTGGGTCATGCCTCTCTTCCACGTGTCCAACTTCTTGCATCTCAAGGTCATTTAGGATCAGTTGATTTAAAATCTTTTGATTGTATTTCTTGTCATCTTGGAAAACAAACACATTTATCTTTTAATAAAAGTGAGTCTTTGTCTTCTGCACCATTTGATTTGGTTCACTCGATATTTGGGGTCCACCTTATTCCCCTTGAGGGGGTCTCGTTATTTTGTTATTTTCTTGATGATTATTCTCGTTATACTTGGATATATTTATTCTACATAGATTACGAACTCACTCAAATTTATTAAAATTTTCACCAAATGGTACAAACCCAATTTTCTCGTACCATCAAAATTTTTCGTTTAGATAATGCTATGGAATATAATGAGAAATCTTTTCAAAATTTTTTAAAACAAAATGGGACCCTCTCTCATCGTTCTTGCCCTTACACTTCTCAACAAAATGGGCATGCAAAACGGAAACATCGTCACATCTTAGACACTGTAAGAGCGCTTCTCATCTCTGCCTCACTTCCTGAACATTTTTGGGGTGAGGCCGCTCTCACTGTTGTTTACACGATTAATCATGTCCCTTCCCCAACTATTCACAACCAAACTCCTTATGAGCGTTTGTATGGTAGTACACCCAACTATTCTTTGCTTCGCGTCTTTGGTTGTATTTGTTTTGTCACTCTTCCTCCACATGAGCATACCAAAATTGAACCTCGCTCTCGCTTGTGTTGCTTCCTTGGTTATGGCATCATTCAAAAAGGTTATCGTTGTTATGACCCCATTGCCCAACGACTTCAGATCTCTCGTCATGTGGATATCTGGGAACATAAAATGTTCACCAGTCAAATGCATTTTCCGCATTCCTCCTCCGTATATTCTCCTGTCTTCACTGACCCCTCCATTGCCTTATTTCCTAGATCATCTACAGATAACTCAAGCTCATTGGACGAACCTTCTACGGTTGCTTCTGATTTGCCTGATTCGACTACGGATCCTCTTGCTACATCACACACACTTGAGCCTTCCCATGAACTTCGTCGATCATAGGGTAAGACACCACCTGCCCATCTCCATGATTATCATTGTTTTTTACTTCTTGCTACTCTTCACGAACCTCACTCTTATCGTGAGGCTAGTCTTGACCCTCTTTGGCGTAAAGCTATGTCTGATGAATTAGATGCTCTTTCTAAAACCCATACATGGGACTTGGTAGATTTGCCTCCTGGGAAGTTTGCAGTGGGATGTAAGTGGGTTTATAAAATTAAAACTCGTGCAGATGGATCGGTGGAACGCTATAAGGCTCGTCTTGTTGCGAAAGGCTTTGCTTAGGAGTATGGTATTGATTATGAGGAGACTTTTGCTCATGTTGCTAGACTGACATCTGTTAAATCCTTACTTGCGATTCTTTCTTTGTTGTCATTGGCGATTATTTCGGATGGATGTTAAAATGCATTCCTCAATGGTGATCTTACAGAAGAAGTTTATATGCACCCTCCACCTGGCTATCACCATCCACCACACAAAGTTTGTAGGCTCCGTCGGGCACTTTATGGTCTCAAGTAGGCTCCTCGTGCTTGGTTTGCCAAGTTCAGTTCTGTGGTTGCTCAATAGGGCTTTGTCTCTAGTTCATATGACTCAGCTCTCTTTCTTTGGACAACTAATAATGGTACTATTCTCATTCTTCTTTATGTCGATGATATGATTATTACTGGTGATGACATTTCAGGCATTCACGCTCTTCAATCCTTCCTTCGCCAAAATTTTGAAATGAAGGATTTAGGAACACTCAGCTACTTTCTTGGTCTTGAGGTTACTTCGAGTACTGATGGTTATTATCTTTCTCAAGCCAAATATGCATCTCGATCTACTTTCTCGGCGGGTTTAACAGACGGTAAAACAACGAAACTTGAGACCAATGTCAAACTTTTAGCCACGGATGGTGAGCCTTTATCGATGCTACTCTCTAGGCAGCTAGTCGGTATCTCATCTATCTTCTTATTACGACACGATATTGCCTATCTTTGTTCATTTGGTGAGTCAATTTATGAGTGCACCTCGATCTACTCACTATCTTGCCGTTCTTAGCATTTTGCTATGTCAAGGGTACTATGTTTCATGGTCTTCATTTCTCTTCTCATTCATCTCTTGAGCTCCGGGCCTACTCTAATGCTAATTGGGCTGGTGATACTACTGATCGTCGCTCCACCACTGGGTATTGTTTCTTACTTGGAACTTCTTTAATTTCATGGCGCGTGAAACAATCTGTTGTTGCCCGATCTAGTATTGAAGTGAGTATCGTGCTCTTACTGACACTACATCTGAACTTCTTTGGTTACGATGGCTTTTGTCCGACATGGGTGTTCCCCAATCCACTAGTTCTCCTATTCATTGTGATAATCGGAGTGCCATCCAGATTGCTCATAATGATGTTTTCCATGAGCGCACAAAACATATCGAGATTGATTGTCATTTCATTCGACATCATCTTCAGCATGGTATTTTACATCTTCATTCCGTCACCTCTGCAGATCAATTGGCGGATATTTTTACCAAATCTCATCCACCAGGACGACTCAATGATCTTATCTCCAAACTCAAGTTGGCTTCGCCCCTTAGAGTTTGAGGGGGGGGGGTGTTAGAAGATTATATTTCCGTAATATTATATTCTCAGTATATTACGGAAATATTCGATACCGTATTTATTATTGTAAATATTTTGATTTTGTAATTATTGTATTTCCTTTATTTTAAGGCCTTATTCAACTATAAATAGGCCATTATATTGTACAGTTAAAATCACATCAGAAATACAATATTTCTTCTCTACAATTATCTTTCTGTTGTCTATTTCAACAGTTTCATTGGATTTGGGTTTTGCCATTTCAATTGCTTGACCCAGTCAACAACCCGTTTCAGCAGGTTTTCAAGCCTTTCTTCCAAGCCTACTCAATGGCCCACTATGTCCATACAAATATCGGAGATCCACGACCCATCACAGCCTGGCCAATTACTAGACTTCCACGGCCAAGATGTAACTCTACTCATGGAATAAACACATGCAGTAGAATAATTATTTCTTTTGACTTGTTTCTATACATAAATCTGCATATATGTGGAGATGTAATGGATAATGATCAAAATTTATAGTTATTAATGCATATAATGATTATATTCTCCAACATGTGACATCTGGCACCTAATGCAACTCTCAACCTGACACATGGAAGCTAATGTGGCATGCTGACGCGGCAAATCTTCTATTCAATTGTGCTGAATGGCAGCCTTTTTTTTTTTTAATTGAATAGGGGAAAAAGGCTATTATTTCTACTCTCTTCTATCTATTATCTATTCCAAGTATTTAAGGGGCGGTTAAGCCACCCTCAAAACTTATTTCAAGGGTGGCTAACTAGACATCCCATCCGATCCCTAGGTGAGGGAGAAGTGTCTAGTCACCCCTAAGTACCTTTTATTTTATTTTATTTTGTCTTTTTAATACTTTTGTTAGATTTCAAGTTGAGATGAAATTTTGTGCGAAGTGGCAACATTTTATTGGTCTTACATGACTTTTTATACATATGATAAAAATTCTATTAGCTCTTTTAGACGTTAGATGAACAAAGTATATTGATAAACTTATAAAATAAATGTAATAATTTGGCCACTTTTTCAAATTCAAGTATCTTCTTTAATAAAGAGCAAAACCATGTATACCGATTATCTATTTAACCGTTTTTGGCATTTTTGTTCCTCTTTCGCTCAAACCTCAACTCAAATAAAAAAGAAAGAGTGTATGCATAAGAAGTTGAAATCACCTCCAAATTTTCATAGCATCATAACCATAAGATTTGTGCTCAATTAAATATGTAATTTCCCTTTTTCCTTTCCCACATTGAATAGGAAAAAAAAATTAAAGAACAAAAAGTGCGCATTGGTCGATCGGTTTTGTTTTGAGAGAAACTTTGGGTGGTCTTGTAACTCAAAACACCAAATTCCAAGCATTAAGAATATTCACATCCAACTCTGTAAATTTATACTCAATTTTAGCTAAAAAAATCATTTTTTATTTTGTTCGGCTCTCTATTTTAGCTATCTATATTCATTATTCAATTTAAATATTATTTCTCATAAATTTCTTTGTTTGTTATTGAAATGAGAGAATGTAATTAGAAATTAAAAAATGTTTTGTTTTTTACTTTTGTTTTTTGTTGAGTTAGATGCAGCACCCGGCCTTTATCCTGACTAACCAAAATAACATTTGAGTAGCCAATTAACCAAAAAAAAAAAGATATACATTACTGATCACATGTCACAATAGGAGAAAATGATTTGCCCATTTATCCACGTGCTAGGTTTAATTAGTCCGACGTGGGTATAGAGTGACAATTGCCTGATCTCCAATTAATAATACGAGGGAAATATATATATATATATATTGTCACATGGTAAAAAACTAAGTTTTTGAATTATCAAAATTAAGAACTCTAGCCCTTATTTGTGAGACGGGGTAAAACTCATTCCATTTTGATACAAATTTCCTTTGTAACTATTGAGAATGAAAAGTTACAACGGTATTTCAAACCCTAAACCCAAAAACTTTTCACCCGCGGTGTGGGGAGGAGGGTTGGCCGCTTGCTGCCTCCCTCCTCCCCCTCCCCCTCGCCTGTTCTTGCTTTGGGAGCCAGCAATTTACCTGATGTCCCTGGCCCGAGCTGCCTCCTCCCTTCCCTTTCCCCGCCGCCCCTTCCTTTTTGTTTCGTTTTTGTCCTTGGCGGGGATCTCTGGTGTGTTGCTTTCGTAGATTTGACTGTCTTGCCGCTCGGCGTGGGTGCTGATTTTGTGGGCTTTTATCCAAACTCTCCCCTCAGTTTTCTTGTTTTGTGTTCTTTGCCAATCTCCTCCGCCCGCTATGCCGCCCACCGTCTGCTGCTGGATCTTCCTTGTGCCCTTTTGCGATGTGCTCCAACACCCCTACCGCGATGGTTTTCCGGCTAGCTGGCAATCGGCTTCGCCGCCCTCCGTTCACTAGTTTCAGGCTTATCTAGCATCCCCCCTACGCCAAGCCTCCTTCGTCCCCTACCAGTGTCGGTCTTCAGCGTGTGCACAATCGGCAGCTTCGTTGTGTCGGCTTTCCTTTTAGTTGTATTTCCTTTGTACCGTTTTTTTAACTCTCTTTTATTTCCCTGTTTTGTTTTATTTCTTATTATTGCTTGTAATAATGCTTTGGCCTCTCTGGTTTGTTTGGATCCCCTTTGGTCCTGACCTGTGTGTCGTGGATATATATGTTACCTTGGCCTACTGTGTCGTGGATGAATGTGTATCCCGGCTTTTCGGCCGAGGAGGATGAGCAAGAGGTTTTACGTCTTTGAGTCATGGAAAAAACGCTTCCTATGTAGTTGATGGCGTCTGCTTGGTAACTTAAAAGTTCCTCCACTTGTATCCATGTGGGACAGATGGAGCAACTTGACTTGTTATTTTTGTGTCTAAATCAGATATATCATTTCCTTTTATTTTCTAGATTGGTGCTAAGAATACAAAACAATCAAGTTGTGAAATCTGGTTTGCATGATAAACCTTGAGAGGATATTTAATCTGATGATGTGGCTTTGCAAAGTATTGTTATAATAAAAAGTTATTGAGTGGTGTAACGTTTGTTCAAATTACACACGCAAATACACATAACATAAAATTTCTCCTTTTTTTATGGGTTTAATTCAGCAGGGAGAGAAGAAACTGAGAAATGCTTTGCAGGTGTTCTGCTGAGATAAGCAAAGGGTTCCTCTGATTTTTGTCTCTACTTACAAGAGGGGGGAAATGATTATTAAAGAGGAAAAGATCTGGTATCCTAATGAGGAAATCTCATAATGCAGTTGCAATCATTTCACCTTGAAACACAATCTTGTAAGTGATGAGTAAAAAAAAAGGGGGGCTTATCTATGTATCAAAGCACAAAATGGGAGCTAATCTTATGATTGTGATCTACACAATCATAAATATCAAAGAACAAATTGTGTTTCAAGGTGAAAAGATTGCAACTGCATTATGAAGTTTCCTCACTAAGATATTTAGATAAGTAAAGAGCACTTCTATGATTTTTTCTACATTTGGATTGTGATCTACCCAAGAATTGATTACTTGCTTTGAGTTTTAATGCCCTGGTTACTTAAGGTTATTTTATATGTTTTTCAGTCCAAGCTTTCATCGCTGCATATCACCTTCCCATCTGAAAATGAGTGGCAAAACTGAAGGAAAAGGTTTTCTGCAAAGGATTGGAATGCAGTACCACTGGAAAAATCTTAACTACAAGAAGTAAGTGATACTAAAACAGTTTTTTAGTCATGGTACCATGACCTCATTAATATGATAATTGGTTTACATAGTCATTGTTCTTCATTCATCTATTTGCTTTATATCAAATTCCATTGCTGCATCTTGGCACATCCCTTGAAGACAATCCGATGAATGCCATTTCTTCATATATCACACATGCACACAGACATCTATTGATTGATCCAGCATGGCTACATGGGTGGCCAAATCAGAAGGTCTGGAGAAAAATAAGCCCAGGAGTCATGAACTTCTGCAATATTATATATATTGCCTTTTGGCTTTCTTTTAGGATCTAGCTTATTCAGTTTGGCTGGAATTTTGTAGGCATACCTACCAAATGCTGAAAAATAATTTTTGTAGGCATATATTCTACTCTATATTATTTACGAGTAATTCATCCCTTCTGGTTTCTGATCCTACAAGTCTTTCTGTCTTCAAGGTTGAAGACAATCATTTTATATAGAAAAGTACCTGAACATGGAAGGACATTGTGTAAGAATTACCTCAGTAGCTTTTCCTCTATTAGACATCAGCATAAGTCTAAGCATTGTATAATTAGAACAAGTTGTGGCAGTAAATCTCTGAATGCCTCGTCTTTTAGGTGCAAGACTCAGTTTTATGCACAAATAATATAGTGTGAGATGATCTCTTTTTGTGCTGCAGTTTTGATGAGTTTTTGATGGACATGAAACAAAGTAAGAGCAAAAATATTCGTCAAGAACGCAAAAAGGATGGTCTAGTCTTTCCAAATATTGTTTTGTGTGTGTGTGCACGTGTTTAGTTGTAAAAATAAGACCTTGCACGCAAGAGCTAATTCTTCTTCAACCAAAATAAGGAACTGGTGGTTCGTTTGTAGTGATCTACTTGACTTTAATTACTGCTGGTTAAGATTCACTTCAAGGTTTAAATATTGGTAATGTTCATTTGAATTCAGATATAAAGTGGAGATGGATGAATCTAGAGAAAAGTACATGGAAGTGATAGGAATGATAGGAAGATAACAGAATCGATGTAGCTGGTGCCAAAATATCGACGGAAACTAGTCTAGATTTTTGTGATACCATAAGAAATCAAGCAAAGTAACTACATAAATAAAATCCTAGATTGAGAGATTACAAAAAATGAAATATTTATGGTACTTGCATGTTTAGTTGCCTTCTGCAACTCATGGCAGGAAGATCCACAATTTGCAGCCCACATAGGATATTGTTCATGAATTTTCGTATGATCAAATAAATCTGCACTGTTTTCTGCCTTTTCTTGACAAGAGTTTGGACAAGAATGGGTATTCCATGGAGTTCAGTTTATAATGCTTAAGTAAATTAATGGGTTTGAGCTTCCAAAATGAAATATATAGGATTTTAGTCTTTGAGATTTAAGTATATGATGGAGATGAATGTTTCCATTCTGATTTACTTTGTTGTAGTAAATTTCAGGGTTCTGAGTGATGGCCCAATAGTCAGAAGTATATAATTTAGTTTGGATGACCTGTCGATTGATTTGTTATACGATGCATAAACCAATTGCAATATGTAAAGGCAGGAGATCATATTGTCATATTCTGTTCTAGCATATGAACCCACTTATTTTTTGTTTTCTGTTTGCACATAATTTAGAATCTCCCTCTCTCTCTCCCCATTTTCCAGTAACATCCTTAGAAGCCAATGTTGATGTGATATGCTGAACATGTCTATTGCTTGGTATACGATGTTGGTCTATGAGATCAGCTGACTTGTTTATCGGACGTGCAACTTGCATGTGTTCTCATTGAATTTTACTATGTGCAGATTTCTGCGCAAAACTTGACTATGAAACGGCTTTGGGGTTATGAGATAAAGGTAATGAATAATAGACATCATCTTAGGTTATGTTGTGTGGCAACGCAAAGTTGGAACTATGATCTTCTTCATTTACTGGGTCAGGCAGAAAATAGTTGGTAGTTCTTACCATAATATCTTTATGGTTCTATTGGCAGGCGAGGCATTGGGACACCTTTCATAAATTTTACAGGAACACCACCGATAACAAGTTTGGTCCTTGCCCTTGACCTCTTCTTTTTTTTGGGTTTTATGATGGGAATATAACTGTGATTAGTATGCTTTTTTCACCTTGTATGGTCTTAAAAATTGGTTGAATCACATGGAGTGCTTGAGATGCTGCATCTTTGATATTCTATTGATCATCCATAGGTGGGGTAGTCCTTGTCTAACAAGGGAGTTCTTCCACGACATGGGATCAAAGATGGGGGATCATGTATTACTTCTTGTTGCTGAAGAAGGGGAAGAACTTGTTGCTGGTGCTCTTAATCTTATTGGAGGTGATACTTTATTTGGGCGGCTATGGGATGTCAACCACGAGCTTACTATCCAAGTTTGCATTTTGAATTGTGCTATTACCAGGTGTGGACTTAGTTGGTATACATAAAGCTAAATAATCTAGAATTATCTACTCCTCTCTTATCTTAGTACCATAAATGGCAGAACAATCTGGAAAAGTTTCCTTGTTTTTGAAACAACTATATCCATGAATTATGATTGGCTATGACAATGAATATGATACTATTAGGATCATGCACTTTTGAACCATTGAACAAGAACTAATTGTTAACCCATTTAACCACAAAGCTCAAGCTTACAGGCAAGTATGGACTGTATACCTAGAATTTTGATATTGGTCCTTCTATATGCCAAGAATTCTTTCATGCGAAGAACATCAACCTTGCGAAGGAATGCATAATTTATTTATTTATTTTTTTGTGCTTTGATTTGACATAACAGGCAATAGAAGCGGTTATTGAGCTCAATCTGAACACAGTTGAAGCAGGAGCTCAGGGTGAGCATAAGATTCAGCGTGGGTATCTGCCCGTGACAACTTATAGCTGCCATTACCTTATGGATGAAGGTTTCAGGACAGCCATAGAGGAATTTCTAGTGCGCGAATCAACTCAAGTGATTAACACTATATTGCATTACTTCTGTGAGTAATTTAATTTAAAGGAATTATTTATCATCCATCAACATGAGAATCGTATCCTTTTGAAGCAACCAAGGTCCATCTTATGCTCAATTTATTTGTGCACGGGAAGAATTTGTTCCACTTCCATTCCTTCTTTTTTTCTCCTCCTCTTCCTTGTCCTTCCTATCATTTTTTGGCCAGAGTTATATATATGATGAAGTTTATATGTGGATAAAATAAAACTATGTTTTGGTAAGTAAAATCCTTCTTTTGAAGTCTTAGGAAGATCGCATTGTAGATAAGTTGCAGCTTTTGGGTACATTGAATTTGAGATTTCAACATGTTTGGTGTATTGTCTTCCATTTGGGGAGGAAGTTTCAATATCCTGGGTGACTCAAAGTGATATCCTTTGTACTGGTCCTAGTGGACCCTTTTACATACACATAAAACATGTCTACTGTTTAACGTCTATGAGATATCATTAATTTTTGAAAGCATTATTACACTTATTGGACATAACCTAAGCATCTCATGGAAGATTGCTGATAATGTTTGTCTACATAGAAGATTTTGTACTCTTACCTACATGCCTTGTCCCTCCGCCCAAATAGGAAGGAAATTTGATTAGCATACTGCAAAAATCACAGTTGTAGCTGTAAGATTTATCTACAGACCTATTGGGCTTCGTAGAAGCCACTGTAACATGAGCTTGGGAAAAGCTCAATCTCGGTAGGAGCAACACCTAATCAACATGATGCATGAAATTAGCAACTAGTCCCATTCTAAAACTTAAAAGCTGAAGTGGACGGTGGCGGAGTGGGTGGCAATCGGTTAGGTGTACGCCGACTGCTGGAGTTTGAGCCTGCGCTTGCATCACCATTCTGGGAAGGGTCCCTATACCTCCGACTGTGACCATTGGCCCCAAACCTAGATGAGCCACCATTCGAGTTAATGGGTCCATTGGCAGCAGCATCAAATGCTGACCTCCAGTCATCACCTGATGAGGATCCAGGGGTTCTTGGGCTGTTCTCCGTACAAATAAATAGGTAGAAATCAGTAATATATATATATATATATATAAGAGGAAGACCAAGGACAATTTAAATTCCAATTACTGAAAAAGTTATTCTTCCAATCAAAGTTCAAAACTTTTTATAAAAGATTTTGCAGTCAACATAAAGTGCTCCATAGACATGTTATATGAGGAGAATTTGTGTTAAAAATGGGAACGTCCAAACAAGGAATTTTTCCAAAGGTCAAGCTCTGATATAAGGATGAGTTTTACATTTCCAACAACATTCACCACAGAAACAGAAACAGGAAAAAAAAAATAAAGTTAAAAAATGATTACCAAAAAGTAACAGTTATCACTTAGTAACAAAAATCCATTTCCTCAAGAATTACAGAGATACAGGAAGAAAGAGGTAAAGTTCTGCAACTGGTGAAATTAACTTTGAGACGATCTCTCAAAGAATTCAACTCTGAATGATAGAATGTATTCATAATTATAAAATTAATTCTATATGATAGAATGTACTCATAATTCTATAGGTAACAAATTGGAATAAGAATTTCATGGAATTACTTGACATAAATGGAAGGAGTGTGTCTTCTATTCTGTAAAAAATATTACCTTTCCAGTTGAGAAGCAAAACACAACATACACACAAAAGTGAAAATAGAGGTCTGCAATATATGCAGCCATATTTACCTGCTCCACCCCCACCACTAGACCAGCTAGAGGCAGCATCTGCTCGATTGTCATGGATGCTAAGTTGCCTGGTGAGTTTTGAAAGAAGAGGGGACTGTCTGAAAACGCTTTACATTCTGATCTTCCTGGATCAGCTCTTCAATCCTGGCTGTGCTTAGGGCACTACCAACAAAAGAGTGAACATGAAATTCTTTTTGCATAATTATGGATCAATTTGATAATAAAAAAAGAAGCATAATGGAAATAAGCAACCAATGGTTATGTTTGGATCATACATGCATGTTTTGAAGTTGCAACTGTTTATAAGTTGTTAAATATTTAGGACAACATCCAGCCAGAAATGCATTTAAAAGAATATAAAGGAAGCCCACATAAGCATGTCTATTACAATTAAGACTTGTCTCTTGCTGCTAAGCTTGTATTTGCCCTATAGCGCATGAAAAGCATGCTTTCATAACAGAATAGGAAGAAAATGATATACATCCATGCATCTTAGGAGAAATAATGGGAAATCGATATGTTGCTAACCTGATAGAACTGTATAACTGAATAAGCATGTCTTCCTTGGCTTTCTCTACTTGGCAAAGAACAACAGCCTGCTCAGCCCGAACGGTTACTGACAGATGTTAAGAGAACTATACAGTGAAAGAGTCAAAGAAACGATGATTGGCATTGAGAGAATAAACTGACTTTTGGGACATTTGCACCAAGGCTGTTAAGAACAGCTTCAACATAACCACGTACTTCTTGGGACATCCATCGAAGCTCTTCCTCTGGATCAGCAGGTTTTCTAACCATTGTATCCTATACAAGTACACACATAAGATATATGTTCAGAGACGTGTGAAACTAGCTAGGCCAGCAAAAAGATACAGGAAGATTGCCTAGAAGTTTAAAAGCATTGAGAATATTTAATTCTCCATAAGGGATCTAAAAACTGCTAAATCAGACGTTAACTATACACATCCCCTTGCTCAAAGCACATCAAGAGAACACACAGCTGAAACGAGCACAATATTTAATACGGATTCTCCAAGAAGAAACAAGAGGGACCTCCATATTTGTCTTTTTTTTTAAAAAAAATAAAATTAAAAATTAAAAAAAATACAAAACACAAAAAAAACCCTATGCTATGAAATTGAACATGTAATCAGCTTTGCTGAGCAACTCACAAGAGAACCATCGGAAAAACTTTGACGAATGGGAAGACCAGATTCACCCTTCACTTGCCCGACTAAATTTCTCAACTTATTTAACCACTCAACCTTATCTGCCATATTCTCAGCCTTTAACACAACGGCACTGTCAGCTGCAAAATACATATTTGAAAAATCTATTGGCACGCAACTCAACCAGAGAGGGATATAAAGGAAAATATTCTGCAAACAGAACAAAGAGGCAATCAAGATGGATATACTAGTACCTTTCAATAAAGTCTTATATGGAACCTTGCTAGTAATCTTGAAAACAAGACTGGGTGCTTTTCCAGAATCTGGTCCATTGGCCTTTTTATTCTTGGAACTCTTTGAAGGGGCTTCTTCCTCCTCAGACATTTCCTCTATATTGCATTCCTGATCATCTCATCCAAATATTGGGAGATAAAGGCATTAGTGCACAAGATATGTTAAATGATACTAACTCATCAAGTTCAAACTCAGTTGGGAAAAAAGGTGAGCAGAAGTCAAAACCCGTTCTCTTCACCCAATTTAAGAATATAAGTTATATTTACAGGTAAGTCTTAACTTTCATAGGATGAAATTCAATCCAAATATGTACCATAGACAATAAGAAATGGAGAATGAAACAATCGCACCTTCAATAGTGCTGAACACCCCTTATCACTTAAATTCAGGTTCTTAAGACTTCTCTATGACTAGATGGTCATATTAAGCAATATTCAATGCTCATCATTTCTTAATTTATTGATCCATAATTGGATATCTTGTATCTACCTATTTGAACTCTTTTTGGTTTTTTTTTTTATTAAAAATTCTACTTACCAAAGACTAATACAAATAGTACCAAAATATACCTGATTGGCATTAAAGTTGAAACATAAGACACATTGACAGTATTTGTTAAGTATGGAACTAAGTTCATGTATACTGTAAACAAGCAAAGACACGGATCTTTTTATGCCACAATACCACTGGATCTCTCTTCCAGAGCCATATTATCGTTGAGCTCTCTAACAACCATGTCTTTCTTTAAAACTTCTACAAACGTCATTTTCTTTTTGTGGTTTTTTCTCCTTCCAAGTTAATATAGTCACTTTTTGCATTTTTTTTTTTTATTTATAAATAATGTACCTTCAATCAAAGCACAAAAGGGCGCAATGCAGGTGTTTTCTACACATATCTAAAACCTTTTATATGACTTGCTCATTTTATCCTCAATTAGTGCCAACCCCCATGTTCGCACAAATAACTTAATTCCCTACCCTATCTTTCCTATTGTTGCAACGTCTATCTAGACATCCTCATCTCTATAGGATCCATGTTCATAAGATGTCAATTTGTACTTTTATCTGTTGAGGGACGAAAGGAGTAACAGCTTTAACGCTAGACTCCTAATGACTTGACCTTCAAAATCATATAAGACAATTCCAAAAACTCTTAGTTGTCAAAACTGAAAATCACTCTAAACACAGCAACTTGACACATCTTCCATGGCTGCATCAACTTTTCACCAAGAATATAGTCACTGAAAACATGAGCTGTCCTAGGTTTGGATATTAAGCTTAATGAAGGTTAAAATTTTCTTTTTTCCTTTGACATTTTCCTCCAATAAGTGGGGTCTATCTAGCAAGCATGTGGTTCGTTACAATAGTCAAATAAATCTCAAGTCAGAACCTTAAATTTCTATAGATGAACAATGGACAAAAGTGGAACTGCCATTTAACCTCATTTAAGCAAAGCAGAAAATTTCAGTCAAATTAACAAAAGCATTATTACAGTGTTGGTTCCACCAAAGGCAGCTCCCAAAGATTCAATACATGCACCCACTTGAATTTGCTAACATAATAATAGATAATCTATCCATGCATCTCAAGAATAACAAGAAATTGATACCTCCAAAGTGATGACTCCACGGAACTGTCTTTCTTCTTGTTTTTAGTATATCCAAGCTGCAAAGGAGTTCAGTAAAAGCAATTCTGACAGAATATAAGTAGTGCTGCAAAACAGAAATGTATTCAGTAAAGCAACTTTGCAATATGCAATCATGTAATCAATGTTGGTTCCACCAAAGCAGGGTCTTGGAGATCAATTTTAACCTTCAGCATTTTATAAGGAAGCTATCAAGATTCAATTCATAGTCACAATGCTGTCATGTTCAATCAACTAATAATAGATAATCTATCCCTTAAAAGAATAGTACCGAGCAGAAATTGATAGAAAGTGATGACTGGGTTTAGAACTGTCTTTACTTCTTGTTTTTAGTATATCCAAGCTGAGTCAAAAATGAAAACATACTACATCAACTAAAAGATGATTATAGGAACTATAAGACAATTTTGATCAATAAAATAAGAACAATTGCATTCAGTGCACCTAATCATTGAGAATGACACATTTAAACTGCATAAGCTGTTACTGAATCCTAAAGCGCTATATATTAGCACTCAGGTCTCCTAGAGCCCAACAAAATGCAAAGTTATGGAGTTCAGTAAAAGCAATTTTTTCTGAAGAATATAAGATCAAAAGAAATCTATTCAGTATAACATGTTTTTTTTTTGCATCATGCATGTAATCAATGTAAACAATTCTAAGCATACATGAAATCAATTTTAACTACTCAAAGGATAAATAAATAAGATATAACAAGTGTCAGTCAAATATGATATATCAAAGTTAAAACTACTTAAAAAATATAAAATATCAGAGCTAGTAATAGAAGAAAACTAGGGTTACTAACCTTTACTTCAATTCTATTATCATTTAAAATGAGTCACCAGAGTCAGTACTCCACCCATGATTGTTTATCAAAATTTTTCAATAAAAATAAGATATGAATGCATATATCAATTAACCATAATTTTAGCAAAAAAAAGTGCATAAGCTTGCCTCACTAATCAACTGAAGGTTGTTAGTAGCTATGTTAGCCTTGTTTACCTTGGCCTCAAACCATGCTTATGTGCACTTTGAAAGAATTTTAAAAAACCAAGATCAAGCACCAAACATATAAACTACTGTATATATATGTTTTTTTTTTTTTTGCTCCATCGATGTTTCATATGTCAAAAGATATTAACCACAATTCTAATCAGTAAAATGCAATTTTTTTCTGTAATATTTTTATAGGATAAATAAAAAGATATACCACAATTCATAGAGAGAGTCAAATATGATATAACAAGACCAAAAACTCAAAAAGAACCATAAAGTATCAAGCACAGTAATAATCCAAACCGACTAATCTACTAATTCGAGAACTCTTTAAAAACAAACCAGAAAATCTACTCACCCATTTGTTTTGGCATTTTCTTCAATAAAATACAAAAATGGCTAGAATCTCTTATCAAGCTTAAAAAAAAAAACACAGTTTCCTCCTAATCAAAAAATACAAATAGGCACCATCTTAGCAGACACAAACTAATTAGTCCTCCGTAATCAGACATCCATCACTACTGCAACTTATTTAACCAAACCACAAAATATTACAAAGCATGGCATACATATAAATGATCAACCAATTCCATCTTTCTTGCACATGAAGGATCTATTAAACATATTGTCTCTTCTTTGAAGATTCATAAAGTAAAGGAAATTTTCCTCCTCGTAGTACTGGAAAGTAGAAGAAGACTTGGAACTCCACACTATTCATATATTTCAATCTCACCATGCAAATAATTCAATGGAAGCATATTTCAATCTCAAAAGAACTACCACACTATTCACCATATTGGAGGACCACCTTAGGCTGAAGCCATTAAATCCATAACACTAATGCTCATATATAAGGCTCCAACTACAATTCATTACTCTCTTCTTGTAAACTGGTATAAGGACCACTAGACTTACTATTGCAGCAAAGAGCAAAATACAGAAAATTAAGAGATTTTCATCTCCCTAGTTCTACCATCACTGTTCACCAACCTCTGATTCAAAGAACTTTTTTTGTCACTAGCGCAATTCAGTTACTAAAGAAGACAAATCACGAAGAAACTCAAATATGCAAAGATCATTTTTCCCATCCCAAAAAGATACTATTCTCAGTGTAGTGTTTTATAATAAACTAATGCAAGTCAAGGTTATGGTCGTCATACTGATGCATGACCATATCAGGAGCCCAAACTGATCTTGAATCAAGTAGAGGAAGACAAACTTTAAGTAACTTAAACCATCCACCTCATGATAGTAGTTTAGAAAATTCAAATGATGCTTCACAAAAAATAGCCAACTCTCATTCTATAATTCTATGTAAAGTTTCATGGAACATCACATAGTTATACAAACTTTTTAACCAATGTATTGAATACAGTTGTGAATTTGACTTCTCCTGTTGACAGACTAGTTACGTAAAGAATATTGAATAAAACGGATAAGAGAACTTAAAACTCATATCTGAGAAATTTTCTTAAATCTCAAAGTTCATTTTAGAAAACTCTTTCATGCAACATTATCATTTTAACATATAACCAGATTGTTAACGTAATCTGGAACAATGCAAGACTTTTCAGGCCAACAATTACAATGTTCAAACTGATTATGCTCAAACCTGCTGTTATCTCACCACCAGGCCCAGCAGTTTTCAAGGCTGATCCCTCTTGTACATCCTTCTCTTGCTGACTGGATTTGTCTTTCATTGATTTTAAGCTTCCTCGAGCTTGTTCACCTGTTTGAGGACTGGTGGCCTACAATTGGGAACCAAGAATACAGTTGTAAATCCAAATTAAAAGGATATTCCATCATGCATTTGAGGGACATAAAGACATCAAAGCACTTATTTATGTGAAATATGATAACTTTGAGCCTCCAATTTATTGTACAGAAAGTCATAAGTCCACACCCTATTCAAAATGGACTGCTCTGCCTCGGGTGCCTTCTTGGAAGAACGATTCTTTTGCTCTTCTTCGCGGCGCTGTCTATCCATTCTGGTCAAGTTAGACACTGAAGATCAGAAAGACATAATTGCAAACCATACAAAAGCCTAACTTAAAACAGAAGAAACTCTTGGAGAACTACAATGATAAGTAACTATAATACAACAGTAAGGCACACTCATAAATGATAAAGAAATCTTTTCCACAAATTATACACATTTGTATATAAAACTGAGGTAATTGTCTAGGTACTTCAAGCTGAACTGTAGCTCACATGGGAGGGAAAGAAATGAGAGAAATTTTGAAGACCAAGAGAGACCTTGGAGGAGCTCAAGTCCTTTTCCTTTTTTACTCTATTTACCTGCTTGTTTAGCTCCCTTAGTGATTAGATTTTCTGACTTTCTAGTTCTATTTTCCTCTTCTACTTAGGTGTTACTTCCTGTATACTAGAGTTGCATCCTTCTGCACTTTTTGATATATTCAACATTATTTATCAAAGATAAATTAAAATGCAAGGGTTCACTAAGCAAGAAAGAAAGGTGTCTGGCATTAGCTGAAGGTGACTTCAAATGGGTCTGCTGTACTAAGAATGTGTTTGACATTGCAGATTTTGCAGACCAAAAGTGCAATTTTAAAGTAAATCACAGAAAATATATCGTTTGAGAGTGCGTTTTTAAAAAATTGCGATTTGTAAACATTTAAAAAAAAATTGGGTTTCCAAATAGCAGGTAAGAGGGTGCATTTTTAAAATACACGATTTAAATATTAAATTGCAATTTTAAAGGCCAAACTGCAATTTTACTAAATGCTTAACTACATTTTAAAATAGCTTTTAAATCGCATATTTTAAAATCGCAAACCCAAACGGACCCTAAATCTCATTTTCAATGCATTTCATTCTGAATAGAATTAATTAAAAATAAGTACCTTGAAATGTTTCATGGGAGCGAATTAATTTAGAATTCTTTACCCTCTTTAATTTTGATAGAGTTGAATGCTATTAATGTCCTTTAAATTTAATAAAATTTAATATTGGTAAAACTTACATGGATAATGATTTTCCTCCAATTTATCCTATCAGACTGTTACCATATAAATAAAAACAGAATGTTTACATTCAAGAGCCTACAGTTATGCATATATTACAAGGAATAGCGCTTATTAATGACATCCATTACTTATCAAAAAAAATATATTACATGAGAACAGAGAAACAGACATACTAGTCTTTGGTTGATACTTCACAATCAAAAAATATATAACACAAGCAACATAACCAAATTAGAAGTGGAACTGCCAGAACATACACAATTAAAGCAGTATATCAGCTCTTACTGAGAAAGCATATTTTCATAGTTCCTGAATTTCTTTTAAAAGAAAACTGAACATTTAACAAGATTTCTAATTGAGGATACCGCCTTTGCACCAAATGAATGAAGTGTTGAGGTGGAACAAATGCACGTTCCATATCCACTAGCGCTACCACCATTTTTTTTGCTTCATTCTTAAACACATCAAGTGCGGCAGTCGCAATTGTCACAACCTGATTAGAAAATTTAACAACAGATGAACGTTAAAAATCTAGCCACAGACACAGACTATATATGTAACAAGTGTAAGCCATTATTACCTCTCTTAAAAGGAAGATATCTTCCAAGCCCAGGCGTAGAATTTGCAGCAGCAGAAACTATATCCACAAGTACTCAATGCACCTATTTTGGTAGTCACCCAAATATTAATTTAGGTATTGTGAAATGGCTCAGGACTATTGATTAATTATAGTTTGCACTTCCTTCACTACATTCATAAAGTGAATTCCCCTAATCCATTGATATAGAACACTTATTCCTTGATCAATGCCCTTACACAAGGTGCTTGCTTCAAACTACTCTTTCACCTAAAGATGAAAAGAGATGATCATATATTGTATAAGATAGATCATATCTATGCCAGATTTGCATGTGGTCCATTCAAGTTGCCCTACTATTTGCATGCATAATTCAGCACCACTAAATTATAATCTACAGCAGGACATAGGGTACTCATGTTGGGATTATTAGAGATACGGCATAAAATAAGGGGTGAACAATAAGTTTCACGAACTAGTAGAATACATTTCCACTGATATTAAAATACAACGCCATGGGAAGTTCAATCAAATAAACACCAATATAAATTCAAAGATAGGGCACTTCTTGTTATGCCAAATTATAAATTAATCACATGCACAGGCCATCATCACATACTCTTTGTGCATGTAAACATTTGGCCACACTTTAATGCAAGCCCTTGTGTTTCCCGTTAAGTTTTTAATTAAAAACTGTACCAAATAGAGTTACATGGCAGAAAAAATTAAAAAGCAGATAAGCAAAGCATACACAAAAATTCAACAAAACATAAACACATATAAAATAGAAACAAACAAGTGCAAGTTAGAAGAGACAAGTGTAAACCCCAAGGCACAGTATACCTCATCAACACATAGACGACATGGTTCCTTCACCAGTTCTAGGACACCTTTTATTAAGGACCTCAACCCTTTCTCTGGAGATATAAGATAAGGTTGATAACCGTCTGCTTCTAGGACAATCTAATAAAAGTTGAAAAGCGCCATATCAAAAGAAAAGCCCTGAAAGCATTACAAGTCAAAAAAAGGCCAAAAGGAAAATGAAATAAGAAATGGACTCTACCCTTTTGACATTGTTTATGTCAAAATGTCTGTCCAAAGGGAGCTGCTTGATTCTGTTAGGAAAATTTCCCTCAAAACTAGCAACAACTTTCCAACCACTACCCTGCAAAGAAAATTTGTGACACAAGCTAAATATTGCTTATAGAACAAAATTTCTGAAACAGTACATTAGTGGCTATCTATTTGTAAGGCCATGACTACAAAGAAGAGGCAGCAAAACAACAGATCAAACAACCACAACCATGAAAGGGAACTGGTTAACAGATTTTACAAAATTAAAGCTAAGCAAAGCATGGATTCCTGCTAGGCCTAGAAAGAGTTGAATGGTGACAGCAAGAAAACTAGAATAGTACAATTATCATTGATCAGGCGCCCCTCTTAAGCTGTCTAGACACCTTAAGTGGACACAGACATATCTAAAAATTTTAGATACCTATATTAGGTCTTCAACAGGCAGCATGTTGGAGATATACAGATTCTTCCTTATACATCTGTTGGCCGCTATTTTGCATCACCGAAAGAAAATTATCATGTGCTACTTTTAAGAACTACTGACCTCACCACCCGTAATATGTAGAAGAAATTTGTCCTCAAATTCACGGCAGAGCTGCAAAGCTATAGCTTTTGTACCTTCAGCAGTATGAACCATTTGCTCACCAAGTCTTACTAATTCATCATGAACAATTTGAGACTTTCCTTGAAGACTGCAGTGTTGTCAAAGAATGAAAGTGTCAAAAAGTAATGGAGGTACAAAAACTCTGGTTACAAATGAAATATATAGACAATAAGAACCCACTTATGCTCACCACTTCATAATCTTATGTGCTAAAATGTAAAACCATAGATTGGTTTTAGAATGAGAATGATACTACCAAACATACAAGAGCAACATCAAGTGGTAGTAAATGTTACTATGTGATTATAGAACAGAAAATTAGTTCCTTCTTTTGGCAAAGTAGAACACAAATTAGTTCTTCATAACAGAACTGTCTCATTTTAGATAAGGGCACATAACAAAATGGATATTTCCATGTGTTCATATAACAACTTGCTGACACAAATATCTTAGGATTAGGAAGGCATCAAGAAGCAGGAAAGAACTTTAAATTTCGTAACTCCTTCTCCACTTTTTTTTTTAAAAAAAAAGAAAAAAGAAAAGAAAAAAAAAAACAAGTTAGCTTGCCTTCAGTAACATATGAGCTAATATGTGAAAACAGAAAAGTATCTACAAATTGTCATTAAAATCCACTGCAATCTAGTAATCTCCATATTGTAGTAACATAAGCAGTAAGTGCTATAGTATGCACTTCTAACCAGCAAATGAATACTTGTCTGGACTTATGGATAAGATCAATAAAATGTTATTTACTACCAGGATCACACCCAAAATTTTCTCTGCTATTCTTCCTAGACAACCCACCTGAAGAAACAAAAGCAATAGAAAACAAGAAAAAGGAAGGCAAAACAAAATAGACACACTTCAGCAGACAAAACTAGTTTAAGGCTTTTAGCAAAAGAAGCACAACTATGATATACTGCACAATCCTCGTCCAATTCTAGCCAATATCAATAATTGCACAACATTTTCTATTATGTTCCATAAAAGGAAAGGTATCAGTAATAGTAATAAACTAACCATAGAACCAAAAAAAAAAAAACACAAACCCAGAAAGAAGATTTGGCAGCCTAAGTTTCATACGGTTATGAATCTGGCCAGCAAGGGCCTCACCTAAAGCTACCCTACCAAGCTTGCTTTGAGGAGCTCCAGTCAAAATAGATTTTAAACTTCCACTCTCAGCTCGCCAAGCAGTTTCTGTTAGAAAATGGCTACTTGATTTTATCAAGTCTTTTGATGGGCCCCCCAGCTTGTTCCTTTTTATTGGTTGGTTGTAACTTGATGGTCTTCTTTCTGCAGCCACGTCATGGTTTCAAGTTGCTTCATGTTGAAGTACTTTGGCCGAGTAGCATTTATGAGAGGTAGCAGTTTTCTTCAAGATGACTTTGCTTCATGAAGAAGCATTCTTGCTGATGCATTCGGCTATTTTGTGAAGGTGGGCTGCAGCTCTGATTTTGTAAGGATTAAATGAAGCCATTTATTAAGGGAAGGTGAAAGTTGATGGACTCATTTAATAAGGAAGAAGTGAAGACCTTTTTTTTTTTTGATAAGTCAGTGTATATATCAAAAAAAGCGCCAAGCGCCTCTGAGTACACAAGGACAGCGCAAAGCGCTTTAAGCATACAAAGGAAACCCAAACCACCAATGCCTCTAGGTACACAAAAAGTATACCAAGGAGCCCAAAAAAAACCCGAAACAATCCAAAAAAAGCAAAAGACCTACATTACACCCAATAGAAACAGCCCTAGATCTCCACCAAGGAGGCCCTAGTGCACCTCCGAGGAATGAGCGGCATTCTTCGCCCGACCAACCCCCGCCGCTTGTCCTTCACCGGAGATGTCACGCCCAGATTTTTAGCTCTCTCATCCCTTGACCTTAGGCACAGAGCTTCAATAATGTCCCAAATTTCTTGTCTTACCTCCCAAGACAATCCCAAAACCGAGCGAGGTTCAAAGCATCGACACCCGATCCCCCACCCACCGGTAAAACACCCATAGCCTCCGCAATCAACTCCTTGTTTTTATTCACCGCTTAGCCACCTTTTCCTTCACCTCCGTTATACCACATTTGAGACAAAGAAACAGAGGAGTTAATGGGATTAGGCTCATTACCATAGCCTTAATGGAAGATGCGCAACTCATGACGGTAAGGAAACTGCAGCAAAGGAATAAGCTCCTGCTTATCCTCCAACAAAGAAGGAAAGATCACTGCAGGTAGAAGAGGCTTCATCCTCCAGAGAAGTATCCTTCCCTTGAACACCGCACAACCTCCTTCAACACCACTGGGTGGGGGGAGACAATTCTCGGACCAAGGAAGCCACGTCTAAGCAAACTTCTCATCGGGACAGGAGGGCGCACCATCTGGGTGCCTCCTTCACCACCGGAGGAGGATGCCTCTCTATCCTTGCATGATGGGCTCGCCGGCTCATCCACCTCCCAAGGAAGAGCAAAAGCCTCCTTGATAATCTCCGAGTCTGCATAAACCCAACCGGTTCAGATGCAAAGAGGGAGCAAAGATCCTCCAGTCCTTACCGAAAGAACCGGTAAAAAATCAAGAAACTCCTCCATAAAAGGGACGAAGGCTGGTCCCGACATCTGAGAAGACCCAACACCGGCATCAGGTGACGCGACGACAGTAAGGGTTAAGTCAGCCTCCTCCGCCGGAATCACCGTCAATGGAGTCGGCTCGTACGAAGCATACTCTTCAACGGGAGGGCCCAACAAGGCGCATCCACCGGAACCAAGCAGCTCAAACCCACCGCCAAAAGAAAACTCGGGGATAAGCCCCTCCCGCCAAACCGAGTCCACATCTAAAAGCTCGCTCCGACACCGCACAACCTCCGTGATCCCAAACAAGTCTCCACGAAGACCCATATCGGGCTGGACGCCAATTCGATTCCCGCGGAAAACCCCGGGCCGACGCGAGACCCCCATCGATAAACTCCGGCACCTCAGACGCCATCATGTTGCTCGCGGATACCCCATCAGAGAGAGGAGCCGCCGGATCATCCTTCCCTTCATCCTCGATCTCTAGAGTGCCCATCGCACCAACAGAATCAGGCAAAATACGTTTTAAGGAAAGACTCAAACCCGGATCCGAAGCCCGGCCCACATCAAAGCCCAATCGGATCCGAGTCCAAGTTCATACCACATCCGTACCTAGATCCAACTCCTTAAACATACCCGTATCCAGGATCGGGTTCATACCCTGATTAGAAAGGGAATGAAGCCCATCCAATATGGTACTCGAAACCTCAATCACATCCGGACCTACAAACTTCGAGCCCAATCCAGTAAGGACCCGATCAATTTATCATGCAATATCCTCTAAATTTCTCATTAACCCGAAATACCGACATTGTCCTTCGTCTTCTTCGAACACAAAGAAGCAGACTCCGCTGCCGGAGACCAAGATAAACACTCCAACTCATAGCAATCCACAGCAGATCGCAGCTCACCAATATACCCCAGCTCAAAACCATATAGCACCGGAAAAAGGTCGAGGGCTAGAAGAAACAACCTTCAATCCCGATGCTTTAAGCTAGCGCGGAGAGGTAGATCCCGAGGACCTCCAAGTAGGATCTCCCAGACTTAAAACCCGAAGGTGGAACATCCAAATGACTCTCCGCTGGCTCTGTCTTATTAATCGTTCCCACCACCAGTTGCCGAAGCTCTCCGCAAATCGCCGCCACCCCTCCATGCGACCCTCAGGAAGCGGATAACACCCTTTCGACCCCCCTCGGCGAAAACCGACACCTCCAAGAAGATACCGGCCTTATTGCCTCCCCCGTGGACCATAGTAACCTTATCTCCCTCACGGTACGATTTGGCAATTTCCTCCTTCGCCTGAGACAGAACCGCCTCCTCCACCGTATCCATCAACCACGACGCACACTGATTACTCACGAGAATATACCCAGCGAATCCTTTCCTCCTTTCCTCCAGACGAAAAAGAGGACACCCATCCTTTGCCGAAAAGCAAAAGGTTTTAGCTTCAAAGGTGAAGCTGCGCTCCATGGTCACCAACCAGAAAACAACCTCCTAGCGGGACGCGTCCATTGGCGCCACCGCTAGAAGAAAGAACCCTTACTTTAATCAAAATTACGTGAACGCAGCTATATTCTTGCCGGAGAGAGAAGAAGATGGTGCGAAGGATGACGAAAGGAGTGCGGTGATCTCACATCAACGCCGGAGGCTGTGATCTCCACCGGATTTTGAAAATTTGAAATTTGAAAAAAGTTGATGAGAGAGAACGGAGCTTTTTGAAGACCTTTTGATTATACTTAAGGAAGCCATTCAGCTATTTTCGGTGGGTGGGGGCGGGCAGAAGCTCCTTGTAAGTGTTTTGGAGGAGACATCTAAGTAGGGAGAAATGTAGTGGGAAAAGACTTTGGGTTACAGTGAGAGCAGCCAGCCCTTTTATGTGAGAGATACACCATTTATTTATTTATTGATCTCACTTTCGAGTGCTTATTTTAAGCTTAGATAATTATAGAGAAGTTTTCTCTTTTGTATTTAATTCTCTATTGTTATGAGTGAAATTTGGGTATACTAGGGCTTTTGGGTTTTAGTGTCTTTCGGTTTTGTATTTGTACTCCACTTTTGTTAATAAATTTCTCCTGGATCGTCTCCGTCAATAGATGTAAGCATGTTAGGTCGAACCACTTAAATCTTGTTGTCTTACGTGGCTGTGTTATTTTTTTATTCTGCATTTTTCTATTTCTTTGATGATCTTAGAATTTGGGTTTGTCACAACAGTTTCTAAGGAGTTCTCAGAACCGCCACTTCCAGACTGAGCTGAAGCTATAGAAACAGATTGACCAATTAAAGCAACCCAAGGAATATCAGATGTTTTTGTTGGTCCCTGATTTAATAAAAGAGCCCGAACAGCTGCAAGTGCTTTTGGTTCTGTAGCTGCTTGATCAATTTTACTAATAATGCCAACTGTTCTGGTACCTACAGTAAACCACAACAAAAGAAAAGGATAAAAATAAAAACTAATAAAATATACTTAAAAAGAAGGATATGCAACACCTAACAAACTCAAACTCATGACAATTGCAATAAATCATTCAACTACTAATTTTTAAAAGGAAATAAAGAGATGCAAGTTTGACAATAGACCCACTATTTGCATCATATTCTTTCGCTATTCTGAGGGCTCGAGATGATGAAATTTTTGGCACCTAAGTAGCAAGAATAATAATTAGCAAAATAGCATCATTGTGCTCAACGTGTTGACTGATCTGAAAGAAAATAAGTGAAAATTTCAAATTATAAAACGAACTTCCAAAATAGAATCTCAAAAATAAATATTTGCCTGAAGCATTGTATGAAAATGACCATACTGTGGACCCTATACCACGAGAAGAATTAGCAATGACCCAACAAAATACATTTTGTTACTAAAGAGAAGATAACTTACAGCCACTCACCATTGAATCATCCATATTCCTTTGATCCAACCGGCAAGTAAATCAATTTCAATGGGCCCATTGAAAAACCTGTTTTTTAGTAACCGCCCATTACTAATGTTTTAAGCCCTTTGACACGTTAGTAATAGGCCTAAGGTGCCATTTCTAACGTTTTTCACACGTTAGTAATGTGTCCGATAGAAATGGTAATTTACTAACATGTTAGACATGTGCCACATTACCATTTGCTAACGTGTTACTATTCACACATTAGTAAATGAGAAAAAATTTTAAAACAAAAGCTAACGTAGGAAAACACCACACGTACCCCTGGGGTGACGTGGGGAGAAATAGTACGTTAGAAAATATTTTCCCATTACTAACGTGCCAAAAATTGACACATTACCATTTTATTAACATATCAAAAATTGACACGTTAGTAATGGGAAAATAATAATTAAAAAAAAAACATTTATTTTCCCATTACTAACATGTCAAAAATTGACACATTACCATTTTAGTAACGTGTCAATTTTTGACACGTTAGTAATGGGAAAATAATAATTAAAAAAAAAAAAAAAAAAAAACTGAATAAATTCCACTTTTCATATACAAAACCACTTTTCATATATAAGTTCTTTGTTGCTTCATTGTCAATAGTTACATGGACATACAGATCAGTTATGCTTGAATAAATTCCAAAAAACCAACTGAATTAGAACCTTAACTTGATCCTTTTCAGCAATTTCACAATTAACAATTGATTTAAAAAAAAAAAATTCAACAAAGAGAGGACTAATTCAATGTACCAAGTTGAGAGCCAGAAAAGGAAAAATAAAAAGGAAAGAAAAACATTACCAATGAGTATGGTTACTAGGACAAAAAGAGGATGCATGTATGGTGCTATACTAATGCAGTGAGACAATAAGTACTGCAAGATTATTCTATTTTTTTCAAAAAGTACTCCATGATTATTGTTATGTTTATATAATTCTCATTTATGTGAATGCAAATGAAAGGGAGGCGGAAGTTGTTGGGGAGCTACAATGTAAAGGAACGAGGGTAATCATGAAGGGTTTGGAGTGGAGTAAAAAAAGGCAATGATCAAAGCCGCAACTACTAATCAGCTACCAAAAGTTATTAATTTAAGATTGTCAGATACCAATACTTTTGCTAAGTAATATATCAAATACTATTTACAAGGAAACATTATGTCCAAAGCTAATTACAAGTGAAACAACAAGGCTTTCAGATCTAAGGAGGTGCTTAAAGCATGTGAAGATTCAAAGATGTGTGTGTGAGAGAGAGAGAGAGAGTTAAAGAGGGCTTGTGTCCATGACTAGCACCGCATAAAATCCAAATTAAGGCATATTTGGAGGACGGAAGTTGGAAGTTAAATTAATACAGCATTGTTACTTAAATCTGAATTATTTGCATATTCCAGCATTAACCAGCCATTTTCATATATGATTCACATATTTGAATAATTCTAAACTACAAAATACAAGTCTTTCAATTTGTTTGTTTGTCTCTAGAACAACCAAATTACGTAGTATCTTCCATCACTTAGTTTGTTATAGTTACCGCCTTCCATGCAGACACATTGTTGCGATTTTAGAAGCATCAATAGGACAAAATGAATGATGAGAAGGACCTAGCGTATAAATCTAGTTTGATTGCTTTCTAGAAAAATCAATCCAATATGCTTCTTACAATATCTAAAGTCCCAAAAAAAACCATGAATGCCATGAAATGAGCATTGGAGGCAGAAAATGGAAAAAAGAAGTATACAGTCAATGGAACTCACTACCTCAAACTCCCAGATGTGAACAACTCAATGCTAACTTGGTTCCAAGCAACTTCTATTCCATCACGTTCATCAAATGCCTTGTATCTATATATAACAACAACCGAGCCAACAACTATCAACTTAAGAAACTAACTAATAAAATCATCAAGAAGAGAATTGAATAAGATAGGTCTAAGAACCATACATAGTCTTAAATGCTCCTCTCCCCAACACTTGATCATACTGAAAGAATAAAACCCAAAGATATGAAGACTTCATCACAAAATCATAAAAGAAAAGAGTAGAGGGATAACCTATCCTGGAAAAGCAATAAACCTGTCCAAGAGTTCAACCTATTTGCAACCTATTACTATTAATGATTCTTAAAAAGTTAGAAAATTTAACAAAATCTAACAAGTTTGACCGAGAAATTGTCCAATATGGCAACATTATGGCTCAAGAGGAGCCTTCTCACAGAGTTGGCATGAATCTCCATACATTATAACAGTCAGCATACACAACTAGAAGCAGCCTATGTTATTCTACCATCACTATAGAACACACAGAATGCACCCAGCAAAAACTCATTATTGAAGCATCCAAAGACACTCAAATCCACCACAAACATCTTTAGCAAAAATATGACTACAACTGCCTAGCAATATGTTCTTTCGGCCATTTAATGAATCCTAACCTTGTAGGAGATAAAGAGCCAACTTCATGGATCACTACATTTAATGAATAGTGAAAACAAAAGAAATTCACATAACCTCATTTACATTGCCCATTCCCCTTCCCATCCAGTCCCACCCCCAACCTGGGGCAAAATAAAAAAGAAACACATATGACATGTGCATGCAATTATTCACTTAGACAACAGAGCATAATTGTTATCACACCCAGTTAGTTCATATTTTACCTTGAGTGCCACATGAAGAAACCCATATTACCCAAAATCCTAATCACAAGAAGCTAGGACCAAATAGACAACTCAAAAACAGGACCCAAAAAAATAATCACACATTTAAATATCACTAGTGGGGAAGCACGTGCAAGGCACGTGCTCAATTCCAGGTGTTTGATAGTAATAAATGTAATTTAATGAAAATAAACATGCTCAATCGGGCTCACATTGAAGTTTCAAACATTTAATGAAAATCAATAAATATAAATAACATTTGACTAATACTCACATAACAAAAAAATGTTGCGATTTATAACACAACATAGTGTGATAATCATGAAAAACAATAGTGATGATAAAGCATGTGCCTTGCTATATAGTGTGGTGAGATCAAGCTCGTCAAATGGGAGATATCTAGACAACAAAACATAAAACAATACCATCATAACTCTTGTGACTGAGAATCTAAAGCAAAAAATGAAAATAGTCAATGGATAAGCATGAATTAAGAAATATATATTAGCTAATGCTAAAGTCAACTTAGGAGCTAGTCACCCTTATAAAGGAATCACACACGTAAACTTATGCAATTAATTGAACAACCTTGTTGTCATGCAATTGAGTAAGCAATCATTCACCGACTAAACAACAGATGTGGTGTTGGAAGAGAATTGTAGCTTAGAAAATAGTAATAAAATTCATAGAAAACAAAGATAAATTTCTACTTTAAAAGCAAAAAAGATTTAGACATTAAAGAAGATTAAACCAGGAAACAAAAGATAATCAACATACCCATTGAACCAGGTGTACAAGCTCAGATTTTTGAGGACTCGCTTAGCCTGCCAACAAGAACAAAAACAGATGTATAAACGGGTAAAAGGACCAAGTTGATAAATAAAAGAAAGATGCAGATTTAATTACCTTTGACCAATCAAGTGAAAATGGACCCCTCACATTCTGATTGGAAATTAAAAAATCCACCACAGGCCCAGGCTGTATGATCATGGTAGTAGATACATCTGGATAGAAAGGCAAAAGAACAAGTAATACAAAGAATAAGTTCAGAGATGAATAAATATAGAACAAAATTGTAAATGATCTTACCAATGTTAGAGATAAGCCTCCACGGTGGTTCTAAACTTGAATGAAACCTTCTACAGCCAAGAACACCACCACCAACCTCGCAAAATTTTTGGATCATTGTGAAAAAAGATTGGCGAACACCCAGCCTGCAACAGTCACAAAATCGTTAATTATTTAATGGATCAAAATTGAGCTACATAGAAAGCTAGTGAAAATTAAAATGAACTAATCAAGCATAGTTCACTCCGCTTAGCAAAGATGTCGCCTCAATATAATATCCAGCACTCTTAGGGCTTCTTGGGAGTTCTCTCGAAATTAGGTTTGCTAGAAATTAGAGATAAATTGACAATAATACAGAATACCTACAATAAATGAATCACAAACCCTGATGGTATACCTGTTTGATTGGACATCCTCAAGCACAACATTAAACTCTAGTTTATTGTGGGGAAGTGATCCAACAGTGAACAAACTCTTCTGCCCATCATAAGCAAAGTCCTTCCCAGATAACTCACTATCATAAGCTTCTTTTCATTTATGATCCGTTTAATCACCTTAATACCAAATACCCAAAGCTTAAAGGAAAGAGAAATTCAAATACCCAAAGCTTAAAGGAAAGAGAAATTTACCTTTGAAGAACTCAGTCAATCCATTTGGCCAATCTCACCGACTCTACTTCCTCTCTCTTTCTCTGTTTTCTCTCTTCTAGCTCTCTCTCTCCATCACGTTCTGTTTTGAGGGAAACTAAGGAAAAAAAAAAATCTTCAACTCAATTTAAACTACAATGGAAATCCCAAAATTAGACCCTAAATTTAAATCCCAAATCAGAATTGTTCAACTCAATTTAAACTACAATGGAAATCCCCAAATTAAACCCTAAGCAAAATACTACCAATTAGCATGATTTTTGTGCTTAATAATCACTGGGTATAACGTAATCTTAAAGGAAAGCTTCAGAAATAACTCACCTTCTTCCAATCGTCGAAGGTCCTCCGTCCCCTGCTTTACCTTGCGCCACTCTCTACCACCCACGGTGTCGCCCAGCCCCCAGCTCCAAGGATCCACCACAAAATCGTCAAAAATTACGACCTATCATCAAATACCCACAAGAATCCACGGCTACTAAAATCAACAGAAGAAAACCGAAATATAATCAAGAATTAAAATAATAATAATAATAATAATAATAATAATAATAATAATAATAATAAAAGGAACGATTTATACCTTTGAAGAACCCATTTTTCTGCAATTTCTCTCACAGCTCCGTCTGTGGTTCTCTCTGAGAGGAGATCCATACCTGAGGCTGAGGGTATGCTGGCCGGAGTACTGCCGGAGGGAGAGAGAGAGTGACGGCTGGAGATGATTTTGGCGGAGAGAGCTAGGGAGAGGAAGAGGGGCCTGCTGCTCAGCGCGGGATGAGAGAAATAAACAAGGGGGGAAAGAAAAAAAAAAGAGGGGAAGCTTCCGGGAAAAAAAAAATCAAAAGAGGTAACGTGCCTATTTGGCACGTCACCAAATGGTGACGTGGCATTTTTGCCACGTCACTATGGACAGTTACAGAAAAAATTAAAAAAAAACTCCATTAGTATATATATATATATATATATGTATGTATATATATAAATAACCCTAACTATCTTATTTCAATATTTTCATTCAATTACTATATATATATATATATATATAGTTACTATATTAATAATAATATATATCACTAGATTATAAATTAAAAATATATTAGTATATAAATAATACTATATATATAACCCAAATTATCATATATAAAAACTTAGATTATAAGTTACCATAACTATATATTAATGTAATTAATTACTATATATAACTCTAGAGAAGAATTAACTTGTTTTTTTAAAAAAAAAAAAAAATGACAATTACTAATGTTAGTAACGAGAATTTTTAACGAAAATATTTTCTCTCTAGACCAAAAAAACCTAGAGGAGAAGAAAATAGTCCATTGCTATTAGCGGCAGTGGAATCTGATCTAGAGTGGAGAAATCTACAAGGCAAGAAACAGGGATCGTTATGGCAAAAGATCTCTCGAAGCTATGGGGGAAGCTCTCCCTAGACGAGGGAGAAACAATGGAGGTGGCGATTCAGCCACGTTCGGTGGAGGGTGTGGTTTCACGTGAGAAATGCTGTGTGGTTGGGAAACTGTTAACAGATTAGTTTGTGGGAAAAGATGTCATCAAGCGTTCGTTGATCAGAGGTTGGCGTCCAACTGGAAATCTGTCGTTCAAGGTTGTAGGCAAGAATGTGTTTATTATGGAGTTTGAGAATGAAGGGGACAAAGTAAGAGTTTTAAAAGGCAGGCCATGGATTTGTGACGGGAACTTGTTCTCAGTTGAAGATTTCGATGGTGGATCCTCACCGGCGAAGATAAATTTTTTTCAGGCTGCTTTTTGGGTGAGAATGCTCAATCTCCCCTTGGCGTGCATAGGGAAAGAGGTGGGTCACCAAATTGGGGCGACAATGGGAATTATTAGAACACAGTTTTCCAAGGATGACGTGGAGAGTTCTGATTCGTCGAGTTACTGGGTCGTTGATGATGATTAGACGGTGATGATGGTGTATGGGTTGATTTGGCTGCAAAATAGAAGGAGATAAGAAAGGTCGGGGGTGTCCCGGCGATGGGAAACAAATAACTTGGAGAAAATAAGTGAGTTGTGAGAAAACAGGATACCTTCGAATGGTGGGTGGAGTCTCCCTTTTATATGAACTTAGTGACGTCATCATGGTCAGCTGAAGAGATCCTCGGCCAAACCGAGGATCATGGCCACTCATGATTGGAAGATTAGTACTCGGGAAATCCGAGTGTTTGGTCTTCCGAAGGTATCATTCGGTCGGACCGAACAATACACACTCTCTTGGGCCGAACAATACGCGCTCTCTCAGACCTTTGCCATGGGCTTAACCAAGTATGGGCCTCAGGGCCCATTCAATTGAATTTGGATTCTACAGTTACCCCCCAATTTCCTAGTTAGAAAGAACCTTAGGAAATTTATATCTAATTCCTTTAGGGTTTTGAAGGAGAATCGCCACTTTTCGGATTCAATCGATATCATGATCGCCTAAGATAAAAAACCAGAGCATAGCCCTTAGCTAGGGATTCATCCAACGATCCTGAAGAGTGCACATTTCTCAACCTTCTAACGCGTGGCAACTCTGTCAAGCATCATAAATAACAACATTTTTTGAGATGTTTTGAATTTTCAACAGAAAATTGTTCTCTTGGTCTTCTCCTCTTCGTCCTCCAAACATAAGAAAAACCCTCTCTCCTTCTCCAAATTTTGGCTTGGTTTTCCTTGGACGAGACTTAATCAATACTTCTTCTACGGATTGTATACTTCGAGCTTCAGGCCATTCCTTCAGAGATTACTCCGTTAATCCGGAAATTCCCTTTTCGAAATACCTAGAATTTTGTCTTCCCATTCTTGAACCCTCTTTAAGCATCCTTCGACGGTGGACCTTTCTCCTTTCTCCTCAATCTGAATACTCTCCTAACTCTTGTGACTCTAATTTTGAGGATTGTATGAACATGGGGTGAAAAGAATCTGATGTCACCCAGGAAACGGATACCTTCTATCCCGGACTCTGGAGGACCAAAACAACTTGCACGGATGAACCACAACTTCGTGAGAAATACTCCATCCCAACCTCCGTGCGGTTACGCTTTGGTTCAGAGAATGAAGGCGGATGGTTCCTTATTTAACATGAAATCTGTGTGTATGAAGATATGTTTGAGATAGGCTTTCGGCTTCCATTTCCAAAGATAGTAAGGGAATTACTTCACTATCTCCAAATAGCTCCCCATCAGTTAGCCCCAAATGCCTGGCGAACTTTCTTTGCATGTGTAATTCTCTGGCCGAGAATTCTGGGAGAGGGGCATGAACTTTCGATTCGAGAATTCCTGAAGATATACAGACCATTAAGGAATCTGAAGATCGAATATGTTTTCAACTTCCAGGGTCGCCAAAAAATCAAATTTATTCTTCTACCCAGATACTCCAGTAATAGACACTGGAAAGAGCGGTTTTTCTTTGCTCAAGGTGCTTGGGAATGTCCATCTACTGAGAAGGTTGCTGATCCGGAAGTCCCGCGAAAGGTTCGCCGCCTATTATCTTCAAAGCAAGATGGACCTATTTTGATTGAAGATGAAGCCGCCCATGTGCGGGAATTGTTGAAACATTCTGAGGAGCACGTTGCAGAAATGGATTTTGACGCCATTTTCTCACAATCAGCTTTAGTTGCTCGATTGCAGTACCCCCCGACTGTTAGCGTTGCCGAGTGTAGGGCGCAGACTAAATCGAAGCTGAAGAGGAAAAGAAAAGCTACAGTACTTCAAATTTTGAAACCCCAACCTACAGAAATTACTCGACTTGAAGCTCCAATCCTTTCGTCAGACAAATCTTCTAGCGGGGTCAATGTGAGGGAAAATCTGGTTCTCCCAAGAAGAAGCTTCCGAGCAAGACGCAGGGCCAGGCACACCGGCTTCTTCTAAGAAACAAAAGGTTATTCCTGAAATCCAAGGAGGAGAAACTCCTCAATCTTCTGAACTCAATTGTATCAAAGCTTCTCTGACCGACCAGTTTTCCGTGGAGACTCAACAAAGGGAAATTTGCCCGCCTCCCGGGCCAGACATCGCGCAACATTCCTTGGTCGAACCATCCTTAACCGTGGCTATCGTCTCTTCACCTTCTTTAGGAAGCCATATACCACTTGCTGAGGATGTTGCAATTGATAAATCCTTTACACGACCACTTGCCGCGCCTTCTCCTGTTGATCCTGCCCATCTTTCTCGAAAGACAAGAGAAGAAAAGGGGAAGGGTGTGGCAAGAGACGATATGTCGGACGAACTTGGGACAGAGAGACTCGAGACAAACTTCTCATCGGATTCTATGGTTAATAGGGCTGAAGACGGAATGCAGAGGGATTTCTCAAGAGGAGAAGCTGAAGATGAGCAGCTCAGGGAGATCGCTAAAACTCGCTCCGATGAAATGCCCGAAGCTATGAGGGCCAAGTTCCTGTCTTCCATGTTCAAATCAATGATGTTTACTCAAAAGAGCCAAACAACCGCTTCAGACCCTTCCGTTACAAAACTTCCTGAGAAAACAACAATTTGTGAGGAACGAGGAACTGGGATAATCATAGTTGAGGGCCAGGGAAACATGCTAGTAGCGCCACCCTGAATGCACCTGCTTTCTCTTTGCTATGTCGGATCCTTGCGATTGGACAAAAACCGAGCAATACCTTGAACGAATGCTGATGAATGCCTCTACAAAAAGTCCCTTTGCACAGATATCTCCCCTCACCGTAGCAACCGAAAACTTTTTGGGGTCCGATCCTAGCGGGGTGAAACGAGCAGAAGCATCTGTTACTAAAGAGATTTCGGCATTGGTGTCTAGAAAGGGAGAAATCCGGACCATATCCATGGCTGATTACGAATCAAGACTGAGGCGAGAGGGTTCAATTGTTAGCCAGGTTGCGACGGATGCTTCTCCAGTAGGCGGTTCTTTGAGCGGTCGGACTCCTGATGCCATCTACTGGTCCGTCAGACATTAAATCGGCTAGGCGAGAAGTGGCTAGGCAATCCTCTTACTGTCTTGGCTGGCTTGATTCCAGCTCCAGCCATGGTAGAAGTTAAGGTGATGACTTCTCAGGAAACAGAGGACCATATGATCTTTCATCTTATTGATGTGAGTATGCACAAAGATGGACTACTTCTTTTGAGGAAAAGGGCGGAAGAGTTGGAGAATGCACTTACTCTGGCTCAGAGCCAGAAGGAGCAAGAACTCTCTCTCTTGACGGCACATGCTGAGGCTTTGGAGGCTCAGTTGTCGCGGGATGCTCTAGAGGCTCAAGCCAAAATTAGCAACTTAGAGGCCATCATTGTTGCTAACAACGCGACAATTCAAAGTCTCTAGAAGGAACTTTCTTCGGCAAAGATTCAGGCCGAGATCGAGTCAAAAGCCTCGAAAATTTGAATCTTGCATTCACTTAAAGAAGCATCGATACAGCGTGGTAAGGCCGAAGATTTGAAAACATGTCTTCACCGAGCCAAGGAACAGTTGCGCAAGTATAAGGAGAAGGCTCGAAGCTTTTATAAACAGCTTACTTTTGCTTCTTGGGCCTGGGACTCGGGCTTTCATGTGGGTTATATAGAAGGCATAGAGTCTCTTCAGTCGTGGGTTCAGAAGCCGGGCAACTTTCCTAAAGTGGATGCGGTATCTGTCGAAGAACTTCTGCCTCCTAATAGGATTGTTGAGAATATGCTGCTTATCGGGCAAGAAGAGATGCCAGATTGTAGGGGCATCAAAGATATGGGTTTCGACCCCCATCTCTTATATAATCGTGAAGCCACATCCTCAACGAAAATTTCTCACGAAGGAGAACGCCAGGGAGACTCACAAGTCCATTCTTCAGGGTCTGTGAATTCCTCCATTGAATCATGGGACAACCATCGTGACAAAGATTCGACTGGCCAACAGTTTTAATTTCTTTCACCAAAGTTGTTGTTGGCATATGTTTTGATTTCTGAACATTTTGTTTCCTGTATACAGATATGATCTTTACTTTGAAGTTTGTACTCCCTTTGGGCTTTTTACTGCTCTTGTAACAATCGCTCAAAACACCATTGTTTCTGTTTTTTAAGTAATATCCGAATATGTCCAGTTATTTATCTTCCTTTGAAGTCGGATCTTTTATCTCTAGCTAGGACATTTTCATCATACTGTTCCCGAAAGACAACGTTAATGACTTATCCTCTTTAATCCTTTCATTCGGAGACAAGCCTCGAGAAGAGGGATGTTTATTAAAAAACTCCTATTTCGAAGGCTTTTGGTTCCGAACGTTTATTAGAACACTCCAACTACAAAGTCTTTCGGTTCTGATTGAGCCTTAGAACAATTCTGCCTCAAAGGCATTTGTTCTAGTCGGGCTTTGATACATTCGGAACTCTCCTACCTCAGAGGCTTTTGGTTTTGAACGTTTATTAGAATACTCCTACTACAAAGGCTTTCGGTTCTAATTGAGCCTTAGAACAATTCTGCCTCGGAGGCAATTGTTATAGTCGGGCTTTAATACATTCGAAACTCTCCTACTTCAGAGGCTTTTGGTTCCGAACGTTTATTAGAACACTCCTACTACAGAAGCTTTCAGTTCTAATTGAGCCTTAGAACAAGCTCGGAGGCATTTGTTCTAGTCGGGCTTGATACATTCAAACTCTCCTACTTCGAGGCTTTTGGTTCAACGCTTATTAGAACACTCCTACTACAGAGGCTTTCGGTTCTAATTGAGCCTTAGAACAATTCTGCCTCGGAGGCATTTGTTCTAGTCGAGCTTTGATACATTCGAAACTCTCCTACTTCAGAGGCTTTCGGTTCAACGTTTATTAGAAAACTCCTACTAGAGGCTTTGATTCTAATTGAGCCTTAGAACAATTCTTTCAAGGCATTTGTTCTAGTCGGGCTTGATACATTGGTAACTCTCATACTTGAGGCTTTTGGTTCCAACGCTTATTAGAACACTCATACTACAGAGGCTTTGGTTCTAATTGAACCTTAGAACAATTCGCCGGAGGCATTTGTTCTAGTCGGGCTTTGATACATTCGAACTCTCCTACTTCAGAGGCTTTGGTTCAACGTTTATTAGAACACTCCTACTACTGAGGCTTTGGTTCTAATTGAGCCTTAGAACAATTCTCACCGAGGCATTTGTTTTAGTCGGACTTCAATACATTCGAACTCTCCTACTTCGTAGAGGCTTTGGTTCAACATTTATTAGAACACTCTACAGAGGCTTTGTTCTAATTGAGCCTTAGAACAATTCTGCCTCGGAGGCATTTGTTCTAGTCGAGCTTTGATACATTCGAAACTCTCCTACTTCAGAGGCTTTCGGTTCCAAACGTTTATTATAACACTCCTACTACAGAGGCTTTCGGTTCTAATTGAGCCTTAGAACAATTCTGCCTCAGAGGCATTTGTTCTAGTCGGGCTTTGATACATTTGGAACTCTCCTACTTTAGAGGCTTTCGGTTTTGAACGTGAGTGTGTTTTCACCTTTCCTGCTTATGTACGTGTTATAGCACCCCCCCGTGACCGAAGAATCCTTGTAAACCTTACATTATCATAACCATTCGTTTCGGCAATGGGATTAAGAACTTGAAAGCTAAGGGTTTTTCAGTCATATATAACTTGTCTGGTCAGAGGTTTGCGTCGCACATCACCATTGTCAGAAAACGCGCCTTTTCAAGGTGCTAGATGAGGTATGGCCGGTCTCTTAAATTTTTGTCCGTGAAGACCTGGGCTGGAAATCTTTGACTGTATCGTCGTTTTAGCTTCCGTCGTATCGTATTCCCATGCTCATCATCATTCCAATTCCTTCTTCTCGAGAACGGGCTACATGGGTCTTTGTGATACGATGTCTGTTGATCTTCCTTGTAACTTATTGATTTGACCGTATCGTATTTACTCTAATTTTTTGGTTCCTCTACACGTATTCCTCTATAAGTATCGTGCCATTCAGGTCACATTTTCATCATAATTCCCCTCTCCTAGTTTTGCATCTTTTCATCTGTTCAGATGGACCGGGGTTCCTGAATCAACCGCTCTTCCGACAGCTCTAGAGATTCTTCGTCATCTGCCGGGTCCTTTGCGCCTTTACCTGGGCCGAATGATAATGAAGTATCCGGAGAAGTGACTTCTCCGACTTCGCAGGACATCCGGATCGAGCTTTCCAGATTAAAGGTGGCTCTAGCGTCCCATAAGCACATGCTTGTGGAACGTTCAAATCACTTGTCGAGGTTGGTGGGCGAAGTTGACTCCAAGAATCATCAACTGGCTCTGGCGAATTGGCAGATACAACTTCGGGACCGTCGAATTGCCGAGCTCGAAAGACAACTAGCCGACGTATACAAAAGTCGAGCGTAGGAGGCTTACGGCGAACATGCTAGGGCACGCCTTCTGGTGGATACCGAGAGGGAGTGTCGGCAGCTTCGAAAGAGATGTCGGTTCGAGGTCTCGGGGAAAACCTCATATGTCGTGATACCTCTCGTGATGAGCATCGAATCGATCCTAATCACCTCCCCGCATAACTTCAATAACTGCTTTTCGTGGGGTTCTTAATGGCTTGGTGGGTCCGGACCGCTTTCCGTGAAGATTAGCCTTTTTGTCCGGGTGGAATACTCTTTTTAAGGGTGGTGTCTCTTGTTGATCATGTTCCACGTACAATGTCACCAAATATAAACTTTGTATGTTTCTTCCTAAACATGTGTGTTGAAGTTCAGACTTAGTTTTTTGTAATCGCTCTTTGTAGAAAACTTTCCTTTGTAATCGGCTTTTGTGGAAGATTTTAAATGGAATTATCCTTCTTATATCCTTGTGTTCTATCTTTATAACTGATCGGTGCCTAAAAGTGCTTATTTGGACCCCTTAATTTATATATTAGTTAGGCCTTTGGCATTGTTAATATTTAATCATTTTAGTGTTTTTAGTATTTTGTGTTGTGCAGGACATTGCATTAAAACATGGCTAGCAAAAGGCAAAATGCACCAAGTGAAGAAGTTGATTCTCGCCAAGTGCGTCGAACGCACTTGGGTGCGTTCGAACGCACTCACGCACGCACGCATGAGCAGGGTCGAACGCATGCCCAGCCGGCCCTAGCGGTTATCTGCGTTCGAACGCAAGGGACCTGCGTTCGAACGCACGCCTAGTCAGCCCTAGCCACAGTTAGCTTATTTGCGATCGAACGCACGCCCTGCTCGACCACAAATAACTGGTGCGTTCGAACGCAGGTAGTGCGTCTGAACGCAATCCAGTGTCCCGCCAGCCTATAAATAGGACCTTGTATTTTCTTATTTTTTTGACGTTTGAGGGACGTTTGAGGTGCCCTTGGAGGCCAAAACCTCCTGTTTATCACTGTAAACCTCTAAATTGTCATTTATTTATTTTATGTTTTATTTTACGCTTAATTAGTCTCTTAGTCCTTCACATGAATTTATTTATTTATATTTATGTTTAGTTCGTATTATTCTGTCATTTAATTTATGTCTATTCGTTCAATGCATTTTAGTGACAAAAGTGTATTGATTGTTGTTTGCCAATCGTTGAACGCCGACTATTGTTGCAACCGGAGATACATCGGATATTCGCCTTCGGACCATTATCCGCTAGACCTCTTGTAATGTTGTTTGCCTGATAGATCGACAAGATTGTGTAGCAACAATAGGATATACATATGTGCTTATCGATAGATAAAATATGAACAATGTGTTAACGCCGTAATATGCCTTGTAGCATAAATGTTTAATACATATGAGCTAAACATATTTATATGTAGATTAATTTATTGTGAGGTGAATTAGGGACTTTAGTTATTTTATTTCTTTATTTTAATGCTTTTAATTTAGTTTATTTTCTGCACGCTTTATTTCTTTATTTTATTGCTTTTAGCTTAGTTTTATTTTATGCACGCCACGTGTTCGAAATTGGAACTAGGTTAAGATTTTATTAGTTTAAGCGCTTAAAGTTGATTTTGACAAACACGATTCTCTGTGGGTTCGACACGCACTTGCACAGCCACATTACTACGATCGACTGTAAATTGGCGAGTACAATTAAATTTGTACATCAAATTTTGGCGCTGCTGTCGGGAATCGTGTTTTGTTAAATTGATTTTCTTGCTTAGATTAATTTTATCTTTCTACTAGTTATTTTAATTGTGCATTTATTTTATTTATTTTGTGCTTTTGTATAGATAAAATCCAAAAATTATAAAATTTAAAACAAAAAAAAATTAGTTGCGTTTTGTTTTTACTTTTTTTAGTTTCTGTTCAGTTCTGGAAAATCAGGCGCCGACATTGCGGTCGAACGCACTGCCGCCTATTCCAGGACGTTCGCGCAGCTGCGAACGCCCGTCACGCCTCTGCGTGCGAGCACGGCCCCTTGACAGAGACGCAGTGTAGTTCTGCGTTCGAACGTGACTCATGTGCGTTCGAACGCACCTGCAAAACTGCCACATTTTGCTGCTGCGCGAACGTTTAGTTTTAATTTTGTTCAGTTTAATTTTTTTTTTAGCTTTTTAGTTTTTGTTTTTAATTTCTGTTAAGTTGCTGGAAAATCAGGCACCAACAGTGCGGTCGAACGCAGTTATTGCGGTCGAACGCACTTGTGCCTATTCCAGCACAGTCGCATACCTGCGCTCAGCCTGACACGCCTCTGCGTGCGAGCGCGCGCCCCTGTTCCATGAACGCAGTGCAGTGATACGTTCGAACGCGCCTCTGTTGCGTTCGAACGCACTGCAGAGCCTGCTACATTTTGTGCTTCTGTGTGAACGAACGCACTTATCTGCGCTCGAACGTACCTCAGCTGCTGCAGCAGCAGACCCGAGGCAGTGTATGTTTTCTGTTTTCCTTTTTATTATTTTTGTTTTATTTGATTATTAATTATTTATATATTGTGCCTGTTTTTATTTGTTTTTAGTTTTTGTTAGATTAAATTTATTTTTATTTGTTAATTAGTTTAATATTTTGTTAGTTTATTTGTTAATTTGTTTAGTTTATTTTTATTAGTTGTAGTTTATTTTTATTTTATTTTTGTTATTGATATTGTTTCGTGTGGGATATTTTGAACTGTTTGGGTGAAGCATGAGTCTTCCGCTTAATATTTATGATGTTTCTATCACTTTGCACTCCACATGAACCATGTTCATACTTCCCACATTACCATAGTTTAGGTGATTGTCCACACCGGGGACAATTTCCTAATTTTTTTCAAATGAGCAGTTGAATGATAGTTTTCTCCAGTCCGGGTTTGAATCAAATTCAAATATTTATAACTTGAGGAGCAACCATTCTTATTTTTATTTACCGTGATTTTTATTTTCTTTTGCTATTTTATTTTCTTGTATATATTTTATTTGTTTCGCTTAACAAAGAATTAACCTTTTGATGTTTGATCTTTGAGAAGAAAAGATTGCTGTTAGTTTTTGACAGTGTTTGATGTTTAAGTTTGGGGACGCCTTTGACTTTGCACATCCTAGTTCCTCATCCCACTAATGTATTTCTTGCCACATTTGGGACAATGTGTCATTTAAGTTTGTGGACAAACATTCTGTCTGCCTTTTTATTTGTTTTATTTTATTTGTTTTTGCATGTATATATTTGATTTTGCCATGTATATAAAATTTTTTTTCTTTTGTTTGTTACTATGTTGTTGATTGGTCATGACTTACATCATAACTGTGGATTGCATGTCATTGGTTTGTTTAACTTGTTTGAACATTGCCTATCATTAGAAATCAGTTTTTTGATTCATGTGTTGGATTAGAGAGACTCCACTTGTTTGATTGAAATTTCACATGCACACTAGCATTAGGGTCTGTGGGGTTTGAGATTTTACTTTGAAGTGTGTGTCTTGAAATTTTAGGTTTATGTGATGATGAAAACCTTGGCTTTAATAAAAAAAAAAAAAAAAAAAATCAATCAAAATCATAATAAAGTGAATTTTTCATTGAGTAACCGGACCTCTTGCCTGCCAAGCAATGAGTGTTCGGCCAAAAGATGAGAAATTGTCATAAAAATTGTATGGCTAGTTAGGCTTCATAACTCTTTTTGACTTGAGTAATTAAGCCCTTAGGGATGTCTCTACATCTAGTGCCCTAAACCACTGGTTTGGGAGTCACCGCCTAACACTCGCTACATAGGTCATTTAGAAGTTTAAGGAAGTCAACATTGCATGCCTACAAAAAAAATTGCATATTTCAATTTAAGCCTTGGTTGTATTTATCACATTGTTTTTCCTTTAAATTCTGGGATACATGTCTTTGGAGAGTGATTGAAATCCCATGATCTTATTGTTAGTTCACTTTGCACATAATGGAGCACGTGTTGTCTCAATTTTCCAACCTTGAGTGAAAGGATGTTTGATGCTGATGATGTGGTTCATATGTTTAACATGTTAAATCTACTAATGATGTATGAACCATGTGTTTAAGTGTTGGGCTTTATCCAATTAATAACATAGTGCCAAATAATTGTTTGTGGGTGTCATTCTGAAAACCCTCACGAGATTTCACTGCCCTCTAGGGAACTCCTAGAGGTTTAAAAGGCTTGTTGCATACGCTCAATGCAATCGTTCTCCCATAAAGCGGACTTATGTTTTATTGTGTTTTCGCTTTGTTTTGCTAAGGACTAGCAAAATGTAAGTTTGGGGGTATTTGATCGGTGCCTAAAAGTGCTTATTTGGACCCCTTAATTTATATTCGTTAGGCCTTTGGCATTGTTAATATTTAATCATTTTTAGTGTTTTTAGTATTTTGTGTTGTGCAGGACATTGCATTAAAACATGGCTAGCAAAAGGCAAAATGCACCAAGTGAAGAAGTTGATTCCTGCCAAGTGCGTTCGAACGCACTTGGTGCGTTCGAACGCACTCACGCACGCACGCATGAGCAGGGTCGAACGCATGCCCAGCCGGCCCTTAGGTTATCTGCGTTCGAACGCAAGGACCTGCGTCGAACGCACGCCTAGTCAGCCCTAGCCGCCACAGCAGTTATTTGCGATCGAACGCACGCCCTGCGTTCGACCACAAATAACTGGTGCGTTCGAACGCAGGTAGTGCGTTCGAACGCACTCCAGTGTCCTGCCAGCCTATAAATAGGACCTTGTGTATTTTCTTGAGGACGCTTTGAGGTGCCCTTGGAGGCCAAAAACCTCCTGCTTATCATCAGTAAACCCTCTAAATTGTCATTTATTTATTTTATGTTTTATTTTACGCTTAATTAGTCTCTTAGTCCCTTCACTTGAATTTATTTATTTATATTTATGTTTAGTTCGTATTATTCTGTCATTTAATTTATGTCTATTCGTTTCAATGCATTTTAGTGACAAAAGTGTATTGATTGTTGTTTGCCAATCGTTGAACGTCGACTATTGTTGCAACCGGAGATACATCGGATATTCGCCTTCGACCATTATCCGCTGTGACCTCTTGTAATGTTGTTTGCCTGGATAGATCGACAAGATTGTGTAGCAACAATAGGATATACATATGTGCTTATCGATAGACGAAAATATGAACAATGTGTTAACGCCGTAATATGCCTTGTAGCATAAATGTTTAATACATATGAGCTAAACATATTTATATGTAGATTAATTTATTGTGAGGTGAATTAGGACTTTAGTTATTTTATTTCTTTATTTTTACCGCTTTTAATTTAGTTTATTTTCTGCACGCCTTTATTTCTTTATTTTATTGCTTTTAGCTTAGTTTTATTTTATGCACGCCACGTGTTCAAATTGGAACTAGGTTAAGATTTTATTAGTTTAAGCGCTTTTAAAGTTGATTTTGACAAACACGATTCTCGGGTTCGACACTCGCACTTAATACCACATTACTACGATCGACTCTGCAGTAAATTGGCGAGTACAATTAAATTTGTACATCAATAACCATATGATTTTTGTATCCTTCATTTGTCGCAGCATTGCATGAATCTAGTATGACAACTCATCTTGATCACTAACCTCCGTAATTTATAGTGAAATATCACTTCATCATAATGTTTTATAATAAGTTTTTGATAAGGTAAGAGAGAAAGGATAACTCTATCTACGAGACTCCTCTTCCTTTTCTTTTCTTTTTCTTTTCTCTGGGGTGTTTGAACATAATATCCCCCATAATCGGCTCACTCGGACTCTACTAACTTTCTCTTAATCGGGAGTTCTCTTGTTAACACGGAATCCCTTGAGGATTTTGAGAGTTGAGAGCTTGGTCCGTGGTTCTGCTTTCCTTAGCTTATATGAATAACTCTCGGCATCTTTATTTTCGACCACGAATTTTTTCAGCTTACCTTGCCAAATGAACCTCTCTACTTCTTTTTTCAATGAAATGCATTCTTCGGTTCGATGGCTGTGATCACAATGGTATCCACAGTGATTCTAACTGTTCCGCTTTTCTGGTGGGGTCCTCATCTTTGGTGGTGGTTTGAAATTAGGGTCTTTCCTTGCTTCTTCGAAGACGACAAACAAGCTTGCATTCAACAGCGTCCATTTCTAGTTTGGGAACGGATCTTGTTCTTCGAAGCGATCGGCTTCCTTTCTTTTCCTTGATGAAGACCTTTCTCTTGGTCGAATTTCACTTGATGGGTCCATTGGTTTTGACAGTTTCGATTTTCTTGATAGCTTCTTCCTTCCGTAGGTATACCTCGAGCTTATCGGTGAACTGCTGCAGGGTACAAGTGGTCGACTGACCAGCCAATTCGCAAAATTGGTTCTTCAGGTTTCATTCCATTGACCATTGCCGAAAGTATGATCTGATCGCTCGGATTGTCTACTATCCGCAGCTCTAAGTTAAATCTTCTTACGAAATTTGTCAGAGATTCTGTTCGGCCCTGTTTTAGAGCAAATAGAGAGGTAGGATGGTGTTTCTTTCTAGGAATGGTGGAGAACTGCCTTAGGAACTGGTGTTTGATGGTACTAAAATTAGTACAGGGGCTCAGACTGTTAAACCACTCTCGAGCCTTTCCTTCCAAAGTTAAGGGAAAAATATGGCAAGCAATTTCACTAGGGAGGTCGCAGAGAGAGGGATGAGTTTGAAAATTGTTGATATGGCTCGCAGGGTTTCCTCTTCCGTCATAACTTTTGATCAAAGGAAGTTTAGAATCGCTAGAAAAGTGCGGAGTTGTTACCTGATCAGTGCAAGGCGGTTCTGTTGCTTTCTTTGCAAAGGGAGGGGTCACCTCCTTGCTTTCTCCCTTCTGATTTGGTATATGATGCTCTGCTTTGTGTTTTTCCAGGTGGTTTGACCAGTTATGACATGATGAGCTAAGAGGAGACGAATGAAGACGATAGGTGGGATAGTAACGCTCTTGATTTCGCTCGTTATCAGATTGTTACCTTCGAATCTCTACCCAATTTGGATCTCGAAACCAATCTTCCCATTTAGCTCGGGGCTGCGCTCGCGGCCTTCAGTAGCCGAACTTTGGTGGTCTTCCCCACCTTTTAAGTGAGGAAATCCACGACTTTCTTTTTGCCTATGCTCTCCCCGGTGAAGGAGCCAAGAAGTGAGACATTGGAATTCTCGAGTGGTGACTTCCACGGCGCTGTTGACACGGTCAACAACTTCTTCTAATGGGGCCAGCTGGGTGTTGGGGATGTTGAGTTCATCGAACCCCGAGCGTGAACTCGTTGTCGTTGAGACTTCATCCTTGAATTTTTCTTTTGTAAGAAAGGATTTGAAAATCGCACAGATTTGACGCCTAAACCGTTAGAACACAGTTTTCCAAGGATGACGTGGAGAGTTCTGATTCGTCGGGTTACTGGGTCGTTGATGATTATGTTGACGGTGATGATGATGTATGGGTTGATTTGGCTGCAAAATAGAAGGAGATAAGAAAGTTTGGGGGTGTCCCGACGATGGGAGTTCCGATGCCTAAGTCAATGTTTGATTATAGGTAATTAAATAACTTGGAGAAAATAAGTGAGTTGTGAGAAAACAGGATACCTTCGAATGGCGGGTGGAGTCTCCCTTTTATAGGAACTTAGTGACGTCATCATGGTCGGCTGAAGAGATCCTCAACCAAACCAAGGATCATGGCCACTCATGATTGGAAGATTAGTACTCGGGAAATTCGAGTGTTTGGTCTTCCGAAGGTATCATTCGGTCGGACTGAACTATACACGCTCTCTTGGGCCGAACAATACGTGCTCTCTCAGACCTTTGCCATGGGCTTAACCAAGTATGGGCCTCAAGGCCCATTCAATTGAATTTGGATCCTACAGGAATGGTGGAGGAAGTTGAAACTAATGAAGAAGGAGTAGGGTGGGGAAAAAGCTTATGGGTTACAATCAAAATTGATCTAACCAAACCTCTGGCTAGAGGCAGGGTCATCAACCTCATGGGCAAGCAAACCTTGATAGCTTTCCAATATGAAAAGCTACCAAAGTACAGTTTTGAATGTGGTAGGATTTAGCATGGAAGTATGGGATGTGCGGCAAGAGGAGGAAACCGAACCAAGGAACCAGAGAAACAGTACGGTCCGTGGTTGCGAGTTCCATCCCCACGGCGGCGGAGAGAGTTGCCCAATACTCGGTATTTCGACGTGCAAGGAGAAGGGAAGGGAGAAAACCAGAAGACTCAGACTGTAGCTAATGACCTCAGGGCAGGGGACAGTCGGACACCTAGCGTTAGTGGTGGGGCAGCAGCTAAACAGGCGAACATAACGGCCAAACCAACATCTCCGGTGAACCCAGTTGAAATGCCGACGAATGAAGGAGGAGCCTTTATGGAGGAGGTGAGCAAGTATGGTAAGGAGTCAGTTACGGGCGTGAATCATGGAGGAATTAATGAAGAAATATCCATTGATGGATGAGCTGATTTGCAAACTGTTATGGAAAGGAATAATATGGAGCCGCGGGAGGAGCAATTAATGGCAGCGAATATCGTGCAGGCAGTAAGAGATATGAATTTAAAAGGGAAAGAAGAAGAGGCGAAGGTGACTAGGCGGTCCAATGAGGGCGTGGGAGTTGATGGAAAAATATGAAGGAAAAAACAAAAGAAGAAAGTTATGCAAAGGTGCAGGCAAGTGGGTTGACCGAGGGTGTGCCACGTGGGGGGACAATTGATGGTGCTTTACAGGAAAGTGGCGGAAATCAGTTTCAAGGGGTGCAAAAATGGAAACGTCGAGCTCAAGAGGGGAAAAAATGGCCGGTTGAAACACAATCAGCTAGCACAATTGGAAAGAGGAAGAATTCGGGAGGGAAAGGGACCAAATATGAAGACGAAAAAGAGGCGAGAAACAGGAGGTTGAAATATAAGGGGAAAATGAATTAGTACTGCAAGATGAACTGTTTGAGTCGATTTCAATAAGTCGATTTTAAAATTCGTTTTTAAAAATTGTGTTTTTAAATCGCTACTTTTAAAATCGCATAGGTGTGGTAAAATAGGCAAAAAGACTTTTTTATCAATCGAGTGTTTGGATAAAATTAGATATAATTGCGATTTCTGCATCAAATAGGTAAATATTACCTTTTAAGTGAAATCGTGATTTTGGTTTAAATTGACTTTTCAAATAAGCATCACCTAATCTATTGAAATCGCAGATTTTTCCACGATTTTAAAATTTGCGTTTTCAAAATCGCAATCCCAAACACTCCAAAATTGCTATTTGGTTTAAAAACGCAGATTATTTTTTTAAAAACGCACTCCCAAACGGACCCGAAGAGGAGAACATTATTGATGGATCGGGTCTGGCAGGGACTGCTCACAACCGCCGACCGGTATAAATATTTTATGCTGGAATTGTCGAGGACTTGGGAACTCTGAGAAAATTCGTGAGCTTTGCCGTAAGGTAAAGAATAAGTGTCCCGACTTGGTTTTCATAATGGAGACTAAGTTATGTAGTAACAGAATGAATGTGATTAAACAAAAAATGGGTTAGCATAATATGCTAGCTGTGGATTGCATAGGGAAAAGTGGAGGTCTGGCTTTATTTTGGAGGGAGGGTTTCGGGATTGAAATTCAGAATTATAGCATTAGGCACATCAATGCGAAAATTAGTCCCACAAATTCAACCCCATGGTTCTTTACAGGATTCTACGGCCACCCGGAGACACAGAAAAGAAGTGAAGCGTGGGGATTATTGAGATATCTAAAATCTAAGGCTACCGGTCCTTGGCTATGTGCCGGGGATTTCAATGAAATTGTTGAGCAATCTGGGAAGGTGGGAGGAAGACCAAGACCTAACTACTTGATGGAAAATTTCAGGTCTACATTGGAGTATTGTGGTTTAAATGAAGTAATCTGTAGAGGACCCATAAGCATGTGGACCAATGGTAGAGAGGGGGGCGACTTTCTGATAGAGAAATTAGACTGAGTAGTGGCGAACCACGAGTGGCAAGCTCGGTTTCCTAACGCAGAAGCATCTTTGGAAGCAGCTGTCTTTTCCGATCACCTCCAAATCTCCATTAAGCTGGCAGGCAATTGGGCGACATGCAAGAATTCACGAGGCTTTCGGTTTGAAGCAACATGGGCTGAAAATAAGGAGTGTCATGAGGTCATTAAAAAGGTTTGGAGGAGAAAAGAGAATGGGCAGGGAACGTGGAAGTCAGTGAATGGGAAATTACAAGACAGCAAAAGAGAGTTGAAAAAATGGCATCGTGAAAATGGAGCAAATGTGGGACAGCAAATACAAGAGTTGTCCAAACAGCTGCTAGAAGCGCAAGGTGAACACGATGGGGCTGACAGGGACCGTATTTTGAAGCTGAAACTGGAGCTAAAAAAAACAAGAGGATGATTTGTTTTGGAAGCAAAGGGCAAAAGAAGATTGGCTAAAATATGGGGACAAAAACTCCCGGTATTTTCACGCTTGTGCAAATCAAAAGAAAAAAGCCAACTTGATAACAGAGATTAACAGACGAATAGGGGCAGAGATATGGTACAAACGACCAGATTGGGGGTGCTTTTATCAGTTACTTTCAAGAACTGTTTATGACAAGCGGAACTAGACAAATGGAGAGGGTGTTGGAAGTGGTGGACCAAAGAGTAACCCAAGCAACGAATGAGTCTCTTTTGAAGGCTTTTACAGTGGAAGAGGTAGGAATTGCTCTAAATCAGATGGCTCCACTCAAAGCACCGGGCTCGGATGGCTTTTCCGCTTGTTTTTTCCAAAAGAATTGGGAGGCGATTGGAGAAGAGGTTAGCAATGCTGTAATTCAAATATTGAATAATGGAAGTATGAATAAAGAGCTTAATTTTACCTATATAGCTTTGATCCCTAAAAAGGCTAACCCAACTTCTGTTACTGATTTTCGCCCAATTAGTTTGTGTAACGTTTTTTATAAGTTGGTGTCCAAGACCCTAGCCAATAGCTTAAAAAAGGTGCTCCTTGATATTATTTCACCCAACCAAAGTGCATTTGTCTCAGGTCGGCTTATAACGGACAATGTGTCGGCAGCATATAAAACGCTTCATACAATGAAATCAAAAATGTATGGAAAGGTCGATCATATGGCAATTAAACTCGATATGAGTAAGGCCTATGACAGGTTGGAATGGGATTTTGGAAACTATTATGGGGTGGATGGGATTTGCAAGGAGATGGATAGACTTGATAATGATGTGCGTCAAGTCAGCCACATATGCAATTATTGTGAACGGATCCCCAATGGGGCGGATTATCCCTTCTAGGGGTATCCATCAAGTGGATCTTATCTCACCTTATCTTGTTTTATTGTGTGCAGAGGCTCTTAGCTCCCTTTTAAAAAAGGCGGATAATGATGGTGTATTGCACAGTGTTCCCACATCAAAGAGAGGACCCCAATTAAGCCACCTTTTTTTTTGCAAAGCCACGCCACTGCATTGGAGACGGATGACTCAGATTCTGACTATATATGAGATGGCGTCTAGACAACGGCTAAACCAAGCTAAAACGTCTATGTTTTTTAGCCGCAATACACCAGTGGAGACACAAGAGGAGATTTTGAGATTGTCAGGGATCCCCTCCATCCAAAGATATGACAAATATCTTGGGTTACCAGCCCTTGTAGGAAAATCTCGCAGACAAGCTTTCACAAATATTAAGGAGAGAGTATGGAGGCGACTTGATGATTGGAAGCTTAAGTTCCTGTCACAAGCGGGGAAGGAGGTATTACTAAAAGCTGTGATCCAGGCCATTCCGACCTACAGCATGAGTATATTCCTTCTCCCTAAAGGACTATGCTCCGAGATAAATTCAATGATGCAGAAATTTTGGTAGGGAAAACAAGAGAATGGAAAGATAATACATTGGATGAAATGGAGTAGAATGGGGCTTCCCAAAGAACGTCGTGGAATGGGTTTTAGAGACTTGGTAAGCTTCAACAAGGCCCTCTTGGCGAGATAGTGTTGGCGATTATTGAAGTTCCCCAAGAGCTTAATGGCAAAAATTTTAAAAGCTAAATATTACCCTCACACGTCTTTTGTGGAGGCGAAAATGGGGACTAAGCCATCTTTTGCATAGAGAAGTATCCAGGGAGCGCGTGACCTCCTAAAGGCTGGCATTATTTGGAGGGTGGGCAATGGTCAATCAATAGATATTTAGGGGATAAGTGGGTCCCGATTCCTTCAACCTTTAGAATCCACTCCCCACCAAAGGAGTTGAACCCAAGCAGCGAAGTGGAGGAGCTTATAGACAGAAGTAACTCTGGATGGAACCAAGACATGCTAGAAAGGATATTTACGGTGGAAGAAATAGAAGCCGTAAGGTCTATCCCCATTAGCCAAACAAACCAATCGGATGCTTAGATTTGGCGGTGCACAAATACAGGTGTTTTTTGGGTAAAAAGTGCCTATCACCTAGCAAAAGAGATGGAAATGAAAGGGAATCTGGAAGGTTCGGGGAAGGCAAAGGATAGTATTTTGTGGAAGACCATGTGGAAGTTAGCTATTCCAAACGCAGCAAAAAATTTTTTTTGGAGAGCTTGCCACAATCTTTTGCCAACAAAAGATAACCTCCTTAATTAGGCGAAAGGTTGTGAATGAGCCTTTGTGTCCAATTTGCGAGAAGGAGCCAGAGACGGTGGTTCATGCGTTGTGGGGCTGCCCTACAGCCATGGATGTTTGGGGGAATAGCGAAAGGACGATTCAAAAGTGTGCCACAGAGGATGGAAATTTCATGCAGATGGCTGAATACGTTCTATCAAGGAGTGATGTGGAAGATTTTGGTTTTTTTGTGCAACTAGCTCGTCAGGTGTGGTTTAGGAGGAATAAGTGGGTCAATGAAGGATGTTTATAAAGTCCAAATGACATCATCCGACAGACTGAAGAGCTGGTTGAAGAGTTCAGAAAAGTAAACATGCAGGAGTCAACAAATGGTGTCGTGGAGAATAATGTCCGAGAGAAGAAATGGGAGGCACCTCCTCATGGGTGGTACAAGGTCAATTGGGACGTGGCTATTGACAAAGTGCATAAAAGAGTGGGAGTACGGGTCGTAATTAGAGAGAAAAATGGGCAGGTTGTTGCGGCAATGAGCAAGACAAGAAGAGGAATATTGCAGCCAACGTCGAGGGAAGCATTTGCGGCGTATCAAGCGGCTTGCCTCTATAAGGACCTGGGAGTCTGGGACTGCAATATATATGTTTAGAAGGAGACGCGAAGCAGGTTGTGGACGCAGTCAACTCTCCTACAAGCTCGTGGAGTAGGTACGGCCACTTAATTGACGAAATAAGAGCATCTCCAGCAGACTCCCTATAAGGGAGTCTGTTCCCTATGTGTAGGGAATATGTCCAAAAAATCACAAAAAACGTCCTACAACAGACTCCCTATATGATTCCCTAAACATTAATATGGAACAGTAGAGCCTTATATATAAGGCTCCACTATTGCAATCCTTGTGAATATTATAATCATAAAACATACACTCTCTCTCCTCTCACATCACGCATGTCTCTCTCTCTCCACTGTTTATCTCTCTCGCACCTCACCAAACGGAGAAGCCTCTGGTTCTCCATCTTCAATACTCCATCTTCATTCTCATGGCCACTCAAAGGATTTACACCAAAATTAACAACAAATAAAACCCACAAAATTAATCCTCCCCAAAGAACATTCTAAGAACACCTCAAAATTAATCTCCGGTAGGGGCAAGGACATCTGGAGACTCAATCGTTCTTCGTCGTTGGTGAGTTGGGTGGGCAAATTATCATCTCCGGTGGGCACGACGTAGCAAGAACGATTGGGTGGGCAAATTATCATCTCCGGTCGGCGCCTTGGTGCCCAAACACCGACCCTGGCGAGCTCGGTCACACGTTGACCCCACGAGCCGATCCGCTGGTCACCAGACCGGACTCGTGTTGAAGAACGCCGCCGGCCATGGTGTGCATACCCTCAAGCAAACGGCGTCTGCCGAGTGGGCTTCACCGAACCCATCTTCTAGAGCTCGATTATGAAGTGTATGTATGAGAGAAAAAGTAAAAGAATAAAAATAAAAGAGAGAAAAAATTAAAAGAATAAAATAAAAAGTAATAATAATATTTTAATGATATAAGGAAGCATTTAAGGAAGCTGTTGGGGGACAAATTGATATAGGGAAGCAAAAAGTGGTTTGGATCCTTAAACATAGGGAATAGGACGAGGAAGCTGCTGGGAATGCTCTAAGGCGAACATTACAAGCCCTCACAAGGTGGAAATGTAATTTTGTTGGAAGTAAAGCTTACAACGGATGTCAGTAATAAAACATGGAGCGATATAACTCCAAATTGTATTAGTGATATCGTTTTGATGGAGCATTTCAACTCTATCTTGTGATTGTTGGAGTCCGGAGGCTCCATTTTTTTATTTTTTTATTTTTGACATGTCCATGCAAGGGTAGGGGGAGTGAAAATTCAAACTTGTGACTTACACTTCATAAGGCGTAATTCACAACCGATTAAGCTACTTCTTGGAGACCCAAAGGCTCCATTTTCTAGTTTCATCAATGATATTAATTCCTTTTTCAAAAAAAAGTAACGAGAATTTTAAATTTTTATAATAATAATAATATATATCCCTAGATTATAAATTTAAAATATATTAATATATAAATAATACAATATATATAACCCAAATTATAATAACTATATATTAATAATCATATATTACTATTATTATTATAACAATTATTATTATTAAATAATTTTTCATAAGGTGACGTGTGAAATTTCACACGTTACTAGTCGTTTTTTTTTTAAAAAAAAAATTAAAAATAAAACTAGATATATATATCCCTAGATTATAAATTAAAAATATATTAATAAATAAATAATACTATATATATAACCCTAATTACTATATATATAAATAACTGTAATTATCTTATTTCTATATTTTCATTCAACTACTATATATATATATATATATATATAGTTACTACATTAATATTAATATATATAGTAATTATTTAATTATAATAACTATATATTAATAATCATATATTACTATTTTATTATAACAATTATTATTATTAAATAATTGTTCATAAGGTTAGCAAATGCATTTAGTTTGTTTTTAATTTTTTTTTAAATTACCATTACTAACGTGTCATTAATGACACGTTACTAATTGGACACGTTAGTAATAGGAAATTTTATAAACATAATGTGTAACGTGTAGTAATATTAGAGACGAATTAGGTTTTCTTAGGTTTTTTCTCTAGGTTTTTTGCTTTAGCAGCTCTCTAGATCGCTGTTACTTGGGAGGAGGAATGGCCTCGCCATCCCTCCTCCCCACGCCCCTTTAGCACCGGGTTCTAGTTATTTACTTGATGCCCTAGTCCCGGTGCTCTTCCTTTCCTTTTTTTCCCGGCCTCCTCCTTGTATGGCGGTCTTTTCCATTTGTTTTTGGGGCTTTTTGTGCCCTATTTGTCTTCCCGCCGGGCGCTTACAGCCTCCGCCTCGAGGCAAGTCTTCACGCTCCGGCTATTCTCTCATCGCCACCTTCCTCTGTTCCAGCTAGATCGCGCTGAGCCTTCTCCGTTGATCATTCTGCTTTTATTTTATGTTTTATTTGGTTTCTATATTTTGTTTCCTTTGTTTATTTTTTGTTTGCTTTGGGTTTTATATTTGCTTTAGTATTTCTGTATTGTTTTTTTTTCTGTTTGTTTTGTATGTTTTGTTATTTTTACAATTCTACCGATCTTCTTTATGTCTGCTTTTGCAGACTCCATCCACTCGGGCCTTTTTCGCGCCTCCACCGCTGTCGAGCTTCTAACACGCCTTCAGTGTACGGGTCTACTTGCACATGATCGGTTTTATTTCCTCAGATTTTTATTGTTTTTGCTTGTAATAAGTCTTGTCTCGATCAGCTTTGGGGTGTGATGCTTGGTCCAGATCTTTGGGTTGTGGATGTGAACGTTATCCGGCTTTCGGTCGAGGAGGACAAGTGTTGGCCCGGGGTTCCTAGCCCTCGGTGTCAAGAAATAAGTGTTGGCCTGGGGGTTCTCAACCCTCGGGTCAAGGAATAAGTGTTGGCGAGGTTCTCATCGTGTCAAGGAATAATTGCTACCTATGCATTAGTTGATTCTGCGTACATGATTTGTATTTCATTTGTTAATTAGTCATAGGTTAGCGGAATATGGTTTGAGAGTCTGGATTGTAATACGTCTTGTATGACGTTGGTATCTTTGTAGTTTACCTATGGATACTTCGGGGCTTGCCCTGTATTGTAAGAGCTTTGCTCTTGATCTTTAATGAATGAGACTATATTGATTTTCAAAAAAAAAAAGTAATAGGAAATTTTAAAAAAAATAGAAAAATAAAATAAAATTTATTTGCTAACGTGCCATTAACGTGCCAATTGGTAATGTGTCATTAATGACACGTTAGTAATGGTAATTTAAAAAAAATAAAAAAGAAAAACAAATTAAATACATTTACTAACGTGTTATTAATGACACGTTAACAAATAATTTTTATTTATTTATTTATTTAAAAAAATTCCCATTTCCGAACAAGGACCGGTTATTAATGGAGTGTTTGTCATATTGAAAACGAAAGTGATTATTATTGCCAAATATTGTAAAGATAATCTCCGGCCCCCTTCATATTCTCTTATTCCTATCCAATTTTGGCATGTTTTCCAACGTAAGCACCTTTCTTTTGTTTTATCCCCCTATGGCTATAGATCATATACAGTAGTCAGTAGATATGGAGTCGGTAGCTAGGACCAACAAAATTTAATTTTATTGGTAATAAATTTGCCTAGTAGTCCGTATTTAAATTACAGATAGTTTTTTTTTTTTTTTTTTGGACATGTCTGCACAAGAGGGGGAGGGGATTAAGTGACCTCTGTTTCAATAGGCGTGATCCTACCTGATTGAGCTACTTCTTAAAATAAATTACATATAGTCTTACCAAAAGACTAAATCAAATATTTCATTTAACAGCTTCTAAAATCAGCACATTTACAATGAATAAAAGCTTCAATAAAACCCATTACAACATAGGTTACAGCAAATTAATAGAAAAATTCTAGCTCTTGCAGCAGCAATTAGCTAAAAATGCTACTATTTTGGATAACATCGAATAATTGGGCAATCAGGCAACATGAATTTTAATTTTTTTAATTGTTTTAAAAAATTCCCGTTCCTAACATGTCATTAACAACACGTTAGGAATGGAAATTTTTATTTTTTTTATTTTTTTTGAAATTCTCCATTACTATTTTTTTTTTTTAAAAGAACTCATTCTCATTCCATAGAATTCAAGAGTGCAAGCTCTTACAATTACAGAGCAAGCCCTGAAGTAACCGTAGCATAAGCCACAAAGTCACATGTCGAATCTCATACAAATCAACAAAATTTGAAAACACATCCGCTATCCCATGACTAAAACAATAGGATAAATATTCAAATCTGTTTGGCAGGTTTAAAGACTACTAAACCAAGCAGATGCCATCAGCTGCCATCAGCTGCACAGGAAGCGTTTATTCCATGACCCTAAAAGGTAAACCCTCTTATGTCGCTACTCATCCTCCTCGACAATTAAGCCAGGATACACATTCATCCACGACATAGAAGTTTAGACCATTTTTCCTCCTTGACCCGAAAGGCAGGGTAACATACACATCCATGACATACAGGTCAGGATCAAAGGGGATCCAATCGAACCATCGAGGCCAAAGCATTATTACAAGCAAATAACAAATGAAATACAGGGAAAAGAAAAGCAATATAACTAAATACAAGCAAAAAGAAATATAGGGAAAGAAACCGATCGCGTATACGTTGACCCCATACAAAGAATAGCTCGGTAAAAGCTCGTTGAGGTGGGGGCGCGAAAGGAGCTCAACAATGGACGGAGGGCAGCGAAACTAGCACAGAGAAGATCGATAGAAACTGCTAAAAACCTCAAAAAACACAGAAACAGATATAAAAGTAATACAGCAAAACACCAAAATAAAAACCGGGATGAAAAAGGCGAGGGATGAAGAAAAGGGACGGGGGCATCAGGTCTAGGGACATCAAGTAAACTACTAGAGCTCGATGCGAAAGGGATGTGGGGAGAAGGGATGGTGGAGGCCATCCCTCCTCTCCTATAGTTACAACGTTCTGGGAGGAGGGGTGGCGGCTTGGTTGAAGCTAAGAAACCCTTGTTGGTGCAATGACTTATTTGTAAAAAAAATTCTCCATTACTTTTTTTTTTTTTTTTTGACTTGTCCACACAAGAGGGGGAGGGGGGATTCGAACTAGTGACCACCACTTTATTAAGTGTGATCTCAGCCGATTGAACTATCTCTTGGGACGAAATTCTAATTATAATATTGTATGACACATTAGGAATGGAAATTTTAAATTTTTTTTTTAAAAAAAAAATTCCCCATTACTAATGTGTCATTAATGACATGTTAGGAATAGAAATTTTAATTTTTTTATTTTTAAAAAAATTCCCCATTACGAACGTAATGGTACGTTAGGAATGGAAATTTTCTCTTCCTCCAAGGCGCCCTTACGGTTTTGGAGGTAGAGTTTTTTTCTTGAACCATTTGGTGGAGAGGGAGAGGTCAGATTCTCGATTTCCTTAGTGGGTTGGTGATAGAGATAAACAACAACGACGTAGGGGAACATGGCGGATGAGTTGACAAGACAGTGGGGAAAACTCACTTTGCGAGAAGATGAGAAACCGAGCATTGTCATCAACAATCAGACCTTTTCCCCCTTAATTCAACGGGGGCGTTCATGCATGGTGGGGAAATTGTTGACCGAGAGAACTATAAGCAAGGAGGTCCTTAAGACGCCGATGATACGAGCATGGAAGCCGACGAGGAGTGTATTCTTTAAGACGCTGGGGCCGAATCTTTTTCTCATTGATTTTCAAAACTGGTGGGATAAGGATCGGATCCTTGATGGTCGACCGTGGACATTTGATGGAGATTTGTTATCTTTGGTTGATTTTGATGGACTCACACCAATAGAAGATCTGGAATTTAGCAAAGTGGCTTTTTGGGTGAGAATGTATAAACTGCCTCTAGCTTGTATGGGCAGAGAAGTGGGACTACAAGTGGGAGCAACGGTAGGAGAGGTGGAAGATATTGATGTTTTGGATGATAGGGTCTGCTGGGGTGAATACTTGCGAGTTAAAATCCGTATTGATCTCTCCAAGCCACTATCCAGAGGCCGAATTATCAAGGTACAAGATAGAGAACTATGGGTGCCATTCCAGTATGAAAAAATTCCCCGGTTCTGCTTCAAGTGTGGAGTTGTCATGCACAGCAGTCAGACATGTGGTAGTTACGGAGGCCAAAAAACGCAAAGGGCAGAAAAGACAGAGGACTACGGCCCATGGCTCCGTATGGCCTCACCAAAAAGGAAGCGTGACCAAGAAAGGGGTTGGGCGAGGAACAGAGACAAAGAACTTATGCATCAACACCACTCCTATGGGGAGTCGATGGACACACGTTCATGGCGGGGATCAGTTGGGGATGGTGGTGGCGGGCGGCGATGGAAGGAGGGTGATGCAGGTGAAGGAAGGGCGGTGAAGACCAAAGGAGTGGATCGTCTTTTTGGGCCAGACAAAGATATTCCCAATCTGGAAAGTGCTGAGTCTGAAATGCGTGATTTAGGGGAAACAAAAACTGGTGAAGGAAATATTGAAAATCAGCATTTAATCCAAGAGGAGGAAGATGAAACCACGGGTGAGCAGCAAAATCTGAACTTCCCTGTTTTGGTCGATGAGGAGGATGCTGATACAAGCATGAAAGGAAAGGATGTGGTTGTGGGGGAGAGATTTGTGGAGGAAATAACAGGAAAGCAATCAATTGTTGGAAAAAATGGGTTTGGCGAGAAAAGTCAAAAAGAGGAGGATTTGGGAGCATTTATGGCTGCAGCTAAGGGAAGGAAAAATCCCCCAAAATCTGGAAGTGTGTATGTGGGACAATGGAACAAAATCAAAGAGAAAATGGAATGGAGCTTAACTGAGGGAGGCATAGACATGATTTGCCATAATGTGGGGGCTACGTCACCTATTCTAGAACATATGGAAGCTGCCAAATCAAAGGAGAAACTCTCAAAATATCCAGTTAGGGGCCCAAGCGTGCAATGCAGTGTTAATGAGGCTCAAATGTGTGGCAGTGGGCCAAGAAACAAAGTGGGCCGAAAAAGAAGAAGTTATGCAGATGGGTTATACATCACAGGGCCAAGAAGCAATACCGTGCAAGTACAAGTAGATAAGGAAGAGAACTCCGGCAGAAAAAGAACCCGAGCCTTAGAGAATGATACCAGCTCTACAAAAAAGACACAGGCGGCAACTGATTTGCAGTCCCGCCAAGCCCAATGAATGTATTAAGTTGGAACTGTTGAGGGCTTGGGAACCCTGTGACAGTTCGTGACCTTAACCGTTTGGTCAAGGAAAAGAAGCCCGATTTAGTTTTTTTAATGGAAACTAAATGAATAATAAAAAATGTGATTTTATTAGAATAAAATTGGGATTTGACTACTCCTTTTGTGTGGATTGTGTGGGTCGTAGTGGGGGTTTATTGTTATTGTGGAGAAATGATTTAAATGTTATCATCCAAACTTATAGTCAACGGCATATAAGTGCGATAATAGATTGTAATGGGGTTAATTCGGATTGGCGGTTCACGAGTTTTTATGGGCACCCGATCACCACAAAAAGAAAAGAATCGTGGGACCTTCTCCGACACCTTCACACTTTTCAACCAATGCCATGGCTATGTATGGGGAACTTCAACGAAATTATAAATTTATCGGAAAAAAAGGGTGCTAGTATCCATCCCAAAGGGCAAATGGATGATTTTCGACATGCTCTGGAGGATGCTCAGCTGAATGATCTAGGATTCAAGGGCCTAAAATTCACTTGGAATAATGGGCGCTCAGAGAGAGACTATACAATGAAGAGATTGGATAGGGCTGTGGCAAACTTGGAGTGGTGCGATATGTGGAGGGATGCAAGTGTTGAGGTGCAAGGATGTTATAGCTCGGATCATCTGCTGTTATTCCTAAATTTAAATGCAAAAAGGACACGAAGCAGGAACAAATGGAGGCCCTTCCGGTATGAAGCAGGTTGGTCAAAGAATGGAGATTTAAAAAAAAATCATCAAAAAGGTTTGGGTGGAGAAAATGCCAACTAGAGATCCATGGCGGGGTTTCAATGGGAAAATTCAAAGGTGCAGAAAGGTTATTAAGCAGTGGGTGAGAAAGACAAAGCCACTGACAAAAAAATATATACAAGAAAAAACAGCCGCTCTAGTAAAAATTCAAGAGGAAGCAGATCCGTCCAATGTGTAATTAGAGAGAGAACTTAAAATAAAAATACATGACTTGCTGGAGCAAGAGGATCTCAAGTGGCGGCAGCAAGCAAAGGAAGCTTGGTTGCGAGACGGTGATCGCAATACCAAATATTTTCATGCATGTGCAACTCAGAGACATCGGAGAAACAGTATTGACCAGATAAATGACAGGATGGGGCGGAATTGTAATAATCAAATTTCAGTGGAGCAAGCTTTTATTGATTATTTTCAAGATATTTTCACGTCATCTAGACCCCTAAATACTAATGAGTGCACAGATGCTATCAAAGGCAGACTGACACAATCAATGAAGGAGAGGCTCATGGCCACACACACCAAGGAGGAGGTTTATGAGGCACTGCTACAAATGGCTCCTTTTAAAGCCCTGAGGCCGGATGGTTTTTCAGCTAATTTCTACCAACAAAACTAAAGCACGGTGGGATCGGAGGTATGCAAGGTTGCTTTACATTTTTTAAATGGTGCAAAGATGAATGAAAATATTAATATAATTCATATTGCACTCATATCCAAAAAAACAGCCCCCAGTTGTGTTTCTGATTTTAGGCCAATTAGTCTATGTAATGTCAGTTACAAAATAATTGCTAAAGTCTTGGCTAACTGGCTCAACGTGATTTTACCATATGTTATATCTGCAAGCCAAAGTGCCTTTGTTCCAGGACGACTCATAACATACAATATTGTGGCGGCTTATGAAACTCTACACTCTATGCACTCTAGAATGTGGAGTAAGGTGGGATATGGGGATTAAGCTGGATATGAGTAAGGCCTATGATAGAGTGGAATGGAGCTTTCTGGAAGCAGTTATGCGCAAAATGGATTTTCCGGAGGCTTGGATAAATTTGATTATGGGTTGTGTGAGCTCTGTGTCCTTCGCCATTCTTGTAAATGGTCAACCAAGTGGCATTATCAAACCGTCAAGAGGGATTAGGCAAGGAGACCCATTATCTCCTTACCTATTCCTTTTGTGTGCGGAGGCCCTTAGTGCACTACTATCACGAGCCGTGGAAAAAGGGGTACTAACTGGGGTACCAACTTCAAAAAAAGGACCTCGGTTGAGCCATCTCTTCTTTGCAGATGATACCTTGATTTTTTGTAAGGCGAACTCGGTGGAGTGGAGGAGGTTGACTAAGCTATTAGATAAATATGAAGCAGCCTCGGGGCAAAAGCTAAACAAGGACAAGACTTCAATATTTTCAGCCGCAACACAAGCCCGGAAAAGCGGAAGGAAATTGCACTACTCTCGGGTTTACAAGCCACTCAAAGCTATGATAAGTATCTTGGGCTTCCAACTTTAGTCGGAAAGTCTAGGACACAGGCTTTTGCGGGTATAAGGGATAGGGGTCTGGAACTGCATCAATAATTGGAAGACAAAATTTTTGACAAAGCGGGGAAGGAAATTTTAATCAAAGCAGTAGCACAAGCCATTCCTACCTATTGCATGAGTGTGTTCCTAGTGCCAAAAATTTTATGCAAGGAGATAGAAGGGATGATGCAACGATTTTGGTGGGGACACAAAGATAATAATTCTAAAATCCATTGGATGAGTTGGGAAAGAATGGGCGTCTCTAAAGCTCAAGGTGGTTTGGGGTTTCGGGACTTGGAAATTTTTAATAAAGCTTTATTAGCGAAGCAACTTTGGCGACTTTTGCAATCTCCAAATTCTTTGGCAACGACAATTCTCAAAGCTAAATATTACCCTACTAGCTCAATCCTGGAAGCAAGCATGGGTAATTGACCATCTTACATTTGGCGGAGCTTTATAACTGCCAAACCGACGCTACAAAAGGGGTTGTTTTGGAGGATAGGCTGTGGGAAGGATATTCACATTTGGCATGACAAATGGGTCCTAAAACCAAGCACCTACATGATTCATTCGCCAAGGGTTCTACTTGATAATCAAGCTAAAGTTTCAAAGCTCATTGACCTGGACACAAGAAGATGGAAGGAAGAATTAATCTCTGAAATTTTTCTAGAATAGGATGCACAATTAATAAAAAGCATACCACTTAGCCCATTTCCAGCTGAGGACTGCATCATCTGGAATGGGACGAAGACTGGTATCTTCTTTGTTCGCAATGCTTATTTCCTTGAGATGAACAATGTTGCAAGCATGCGTAGGAGCACATCTCGACCAGACGCTGGGACTGAGTGGAAGGCGTGTTGGAAACTAAATGTGCCCAATGTTGTCAAGCTATTATTATAGAAGGCACTACACAACCTCTTACCTACTAGAGTCAACCTGGCAAGAAAAGGAGTAATCAAGGACAACTCATGTCCTATTTGTGGGCAAGAGGAAGAAACGGTGTCATATATTCTATGGGACTGCATATCTTCAAAAGACGTGTGGGGAGAAGGTCATACCAGAATACAAAAAATTGGAGGAGTCGGTGGCTGCTTTCCAAGTGTCCTAAACAAGATTATGGAAAGATGCACGCTAGAGGAGATTGAACTCTTTGCTGTCACGGCAAGGAGAATATGGCTGAGACAGAATTCATTTATTCATGAACAAAATTTTGCCCACCCAACCCAGCTGTTACGAGATGCCCGGCAGTCCTTAGAAGAGTTCTACAGAGCCAATACCAAAGTAGAAAATGAAGAAACCAATGATGAGGATGTGATGACTGTGAAGTGGAAGCCCCCGCTGAGGACTATGATTAAACTAAATTGGGATGCAGGGCTAAATGCAAAAAATGGACGTGTGGGCTTGGGCCTCATTGCACGAGATTCACGTGGAAAATGTCTTGCTGCTCAGAATATGTCGCTAGGAGTCAAAACAGATGTTGCTGGAGCGGAAGCGATGGCTACGGCAAATGTTGTAATTTTCTGCAAGGAGATGGGCTACAACAATGTTATCTTTGAGGGCGATGCCTTGCAAGTTATCAAAGCCATTGCAATGGAAAGCCCATGTATGTGTAGCTTTGGTCACATAATTGAGAGTATCCGTGAAGAGCTATGTAATTTTGCGAAAACTTATTTTATTCATGTAAACCGGGAGGCCAACAATGCGGCGCATGTGCTTACAAAATTGGCTACCACCCATGTCACTTTGTCCACTTGGAGGGAGGATGTCCCGCCAAGCGTCGGTGATATTGTAAGAAGGGAACTTCCTCTTCTTTCTATGTGATCCTTTTAGATTTTTTGAGATAATGAATATTCACAATATTTCTTCCAAAAAAAAAAAGGAATGTAAATTTTAATTTTTTTATTTTTTAAAAAAATTTCCCATTACTAACGTGTCATTAATGACATGTTAGAAATGGAAATTTTAATTTTTTTTATTTTAAAAAAATTCCCCATTACTAACGCGTCATTAATAACACCTTAAGAATAGATTTTTTTTTTTTTATTTTAAAAAAAATTCTCCATTACTAATGTGTCATTAATGACATGTTAGGAATGGAAATTTTAATTTTTTTTATTTTTAAAAAATTTCCCATTACTAACGTGTCATTAATAAAACGTTAGGAATAGAAATTTTATTTTTTTTTTATTTTAAAAAAAATTCCCCATTACTAACGTGTCATTAATGACACGTTAGGAATGGAAATTTTAATTTTTTTTTAATTTTTTAAAAAACTATCCATTACTAGCGTGTCATTAATGACACATTAGTAATTGGTAACATGCCATTATGACACGTTACTAAATAAAATTTACTAACGTGTGAGTTTTAGGCACGTTAGGAAATGGTGATTTGGCACAAATTAGTAAACAATATACATGTTAGTAAATTGGGCTTTTTTTGTAGTGGCGGGGGAGTTGGAATACAAAACAAACTAACACACAAGGTCATGATATAAGTGCATATACACACATAAATTGCATATGACTCAGCTAACCAACGATGGCTAGCCCTGCTTTTTCACTATTCTTAATCAACGTCCTGAGGGTCAAAAAACCTTTATTGTTGCTCATTTCATGCACTCAAACATATTGGTTTCACTACAGGTTAGTCAATGTGATCAATGAAAAAATAAATTAAAATAAAAATATTAGACAAAAAAAAAAAAAAATCATTAATATTTCCTAGGTCCCAATTTGAAGTTAAAGATTACTGGTACACGGATCAATTATCCATCTGCACATGGTAAGAAATGAAAAGGCCCAGAAGATGCAGAGAATGAGATTTGTACGACTAGGAAGCATGAATATTTCAAAATACCTATTGTAACCCCATATGATAAGTATCCAATACAGATATTCAGTAACAATGGTATAGGTATTGAATAGGTATCCAAATGTGTATATATATATATATATATATATATAGGGATTTCTCGTGAGGAGGAATTGGGATGAATTTAAATATCACCTAACTGAATGGAATATAATGTGTTCTCCTATTAAGACGGGTGTAATCATAAATTCAAACCTTTTAATTAAGCATATGTAAATGACTATGTGGCATGGGGTGGAAGATGATCATTTTTGGAGGCAGGTCACTGTAAAATATGACTGCTTGGGATGAATGGACTTTAAAAGACGTGAGAGGATCCTATCTTCTAAGTTTGTGGAAAAGCATTAATTAGGGGTGAATAAGAATCTTTTCCTTGATTTGCCTTAAGATAGGAGATGCCGAGATGGTAGTAAGGTTTGGTTCTTGTATGATACCGGCCTGGTGACGTTGTGTTGAAGAATAGATTTCTAAACTTGTTCTCGAATGTGGATGAGGAAGGTTCAGTTGCATTGCCAATTGGGAATATCTTGGGAAGGAGCTCGACTTTGGAATATTAGATTTATTAGATCTTTGCAAGATTTGAAGTCCGTTGAGTGATTCCTCAGAAAGATGATTGAAGTGTTTGTAGGTTGAAAAAGGAGATTTAGTTGTCATGAAAATACCGACATTTGAGGAGCAGTTCCTCTTTGTACCACGCGGAAAACTTGGTGGGAGAGAAAAAACCATGCTTTCAATGGCATAAAATTGGACAAGGACCTGATTTAAACCGTTTTCTTACATTCATTATTTAAGTGGCTACACACTTTGGATTTAAACCATGGTCGAGTTAAAAGGCAGTTTGACGGTGGACTTTTGTGTACGGAGGGTGGGCGCAGGAGTGTGGCGGGGCCCGCAGGGTTGGGGTTGTCGAGGTCGAGGGTAAGATCTTCCAAACTCTGGGCAAGAGCGGCTCCGTGTTTCCGCAACTTCTTTCGTGCGCATCCAAGTCGTTGGATCTCAGCCATGTAATAGATTTCGAACCAACGCACAACGTCGGATTTTGTTGTCAATTTATTTATTTATTATTATTAGGGTTAAATACTTCATTAGTTCTTAGGGTTTGAAAATTTTATTTTTACCTCTCTAGGGTTTGGAAAGTAACTAAATAAATCCTTGTGATTTTGAAAAGTGACCAAGTTAGTCCATCCGTCAGTTAACCGTTAGTTAACTTAATGAACTGACATGTGGACCAATTACAAGTTGACAGGTAGCTACCTAATTAAATTTTTTTATTTCAAAAAAAAAAAAAAAAAAAAAAAACCTAGTAATGGCGATTGATGACTTCCACAACCACACTCCCTCATAATACTCATCCTCCTCCATGCCTCCGCCACCACATTCTGCCACACTCGCCTTCTTCTTTCTGATACTGTACCCGTTGTTTGCAACTTTAGCGGCAGCGCAGCAGCAGCTCAAAGATGCTCTTCACAGCCAGAGACTTCAGATCTCCATGCCCACCATTCACTTCCTCCCCTTAATTCCTTCCCCTTCTCATCCTCACCTGGCTGTGGCCACCCTTCCTTTCTAGTCAAATGCTCTACTCCACACTCAATCATCTCCATCAACAACCTCTCTTTCTCTCTCGTTCACTTCGACCCCAACTCCTCCACTCTCACCCTCTCCCCGCATCCGTTAAATGCAACTACAACAATTGGCAACTATTCGTCGCCTCACTTCGCCTCCATTCCTGGTCGATCTATCAATCTCTCTAGCTCGACGTTCCAAGTCTCTGACGCATCTTGCTCTCGCCTCTCCTCTCTAAACCACCATCAGGGGTGGTTTCGGCCACCCCCTTGGGCCCATGGGGGTGGCTCCTAGGTTTTTCTCTTCTTCTTTTTTCTATTTTTTTTTTAAATTAAAAAAAAAAATTTAATTAAGTAGTCACGTTTCAACTTTTAATTAGTTCACGTACTAGTCTATTAAATCAACTAACGGTCAATTGACGGATGGACTAACTTAGTAACTTTTCAAAACCACAAGAACTAATTTAGTCACTTTCCAAACCCTAAGGAGAAAAAAAAAAAGTTTCTAAACCCTAAAAAAAGTTTCTAAACCCTAGAGACTAATAGAATATTTAACCCTTATTATTATTATTATTATTATGTTGCTTTTGATAGTTTGCGTACCAACTAGGAGCAGGATGAAGATTCACAAGTCTCGTAAAGTGTACAGTGAACCCCACAGGATTGCTTGTTTTCCACCGTCCACGAAAAAATCGATGGGACTTTTTCTAAAATCTTCTGGTCCTTAGCAAGTGAGCTGGAAGAAGCAAATCTATTGGAGTTTAGCAGCCATATGACATATCTTCCTATGAACAGATGTTTACGCCCAATATATGGGTTAAATTTAAAACCACTTAATTGCATCTGCTAACCGTTCATCGCTTTCAAAGTGGTTAGTGGATTTTGAAAAACTATTTACCGCTAACCGCCTTTTTTTAAAATATAATATATATTTATATTATATATATTTCATATAATAAATAATAATAAGTTATTATATCCTAGTGATTATTGTGCGTCTCTTTTACTCATGAGTCTCAATCTCGATAACCATACGCCTCTTTTACTCATGAGTCCCCACCTTTGACTTTTGTTTAGGTTTTATATTTTTATTATTTATATAATATAGAAGTGCAAAACGACGTAATTTTGCACTTTTATATATTCATTCTTCTTAACCTAAAACGATAATTTTGTTGTAATTTTATTCGTATGTTATATGTTATAGAATATGACCAGCAAGATTTTGGTATATGAAAAATTGAGTAGTAAAATAAAATAATATTTTATTAAAATATGACTTTGCCTATTCCTTGGGTCGCTCGACTTGCAAATTAAATGGTGCGTTTTTTTTTTTTTATATGTCCACGTAAGGGTAAGGAGAGAAAAATTGAACTGAAACTACGCTCATAAGATGATTCATAAAAAGGGACAATTAAATGGTGTGTTTGGTAGCTAAAGAAGAAACGTACGTCTTCTTATTTTTCTTTTTTCTTCTTTTTTTTTTTATAAAAAAGAAAAAAGTCAATTTCATTTCTTCACACTTTTTTTTACACAAAATAAAATATTATTTCTGTTACCGCGAAGGCAGGGAAGGCCTTGTCGGATGTGCAGGTGAGAGACGCGGCGAGACGAATGGGATCTGGAAATTGGAACCCATCACCATCTCCATCTTTATCTTTCGTTTTTTTGTTTTGTGGTGCGTCCTTGTCCCATGTTAGTTTACTTTATATTATTTTTAGGGTTAAATATTTTATTAGTCTATAGAATTTGGAAATTTTATTTTTTATTTTTTCTTTGTAAGGTTTAAAAAGTGATCAAATTAGTTTTTATACTTTTGAAAAGTGACCAAATTAATCATTTTGTCATTATTGATCGTAGCTAACTTAATGATTGATCGACACGTAGATTAATTAAAAGTTACATACTATTACCTAATTAAATTTTTTATTTAAAAAAAAAATCCAAAAAAAAAAAAAAAACAACGAAAAAATGAGGAAAAAAAAAAATCATAGCCACCCCCTTGCTCCATGGGGGTGGCCGAGCTACGCCAACTGCTCCTCCTCTTTCTTTACTTGGCTAGCTTCTTCCCTCTTCCAAGAAGCTTCTCTCTCTAACAAAAAAAAAAAAAAAGTCTCCCCCTCTATTTCTCTCCACTCATTTCCATGTCTCTTGCTTACAACAAATCAATCAACAAACCAAACCTCCTGGTTATGGAATAACAACAACAACAATAACAAGAATTAAAGTGATGGTGATGATTGCTCCTCCTATTGGTTATTAGATTAGCCTAGATCAACACTGAAGAATATTATAGCAAAGACACAAAATGCTTGGAAATTATAGCAAACCCGCAGAGGTGGCTCAGCCACCCCCAATGGGCCCAAGGGGGTGGCCGAAACCACGCCCAAACCACCATTGGGGGTGGTTTCGGCGACCCCCTTGGCTCCATGGGGGTGGCATGGCTCCAAATTATTTTTCTCTTTTTTTCTTTTTTTTTTTTTTGAAATTTTAAAAAATGAAATAAAATAATTTAATTAGATGGCCACATATAAACTTCTAATTAGACCTGTTAAATCAACTAACGGTCAACTGATAGAATGACTAATTTGATCAATTTTCAAAACCACAATGATTAATTTGGTCACTTTTCAAATTCTAAAGAAAAAAATAAAAATTTAAACCCTAGGGACTAATGGGATAATTAACTCTTATTATTATTATTATTATTAATATTATTATTATTATTATTATTATCTTCTCTATATAGCTTTTGGTAAAGAAAATTGGTTGAGGATGTCTTGGAACCTACTTCCATAGGAGGAGAGCTGACGTGCACCGCACATTTTCCCTTTGATATTTTTGTTTGTTTATGTGTATATATATATATAATATAAAACAGTGGGACCGGGTCTCTTATCCATTCGTTCAATTCCGTCAATCCGTCGCCGTCTCTCAGGCCCAGCAAGGACCTGCATGCGAATGCTTCTTCAGGACAACACCTGCTCAGCTCTTGCGGATAAGGACCTGCATTCGTTCAATTCCGTCAATCCTGATAGGTGTAAACAAACTTTAGAATATATATATATATATATATATATATATATATATATATATATATATGTTTCGTTCAATTCCGTCAATCCTGATAGGTGTAAACAAACTTTAGAATATATATATATATATATATGTTAGAGTTCTTTTCAGAAATTTTGCTGGTTTCTTCCAATCTTATATGTAATACGATGATTTAATAAAAAATAAAATCAGTATCATTTTTTCGCTAATGATTAATTTTTATGAGCTTAATAGTGCTCTAACGCTTTAAAACTTGTTTTGGATTCAAAATTAAACCTAAGTGGAAGGTTAACCTTTAGGATGATATCATCCAAAATGAATTTGATCATCCTAAATTTGATGTTAACGCTCAATTTTGTTGCAATGCCTCACAAATTTGTTGCTAACGCCTCAAATTTGATGCTAATATCTAAAAACCGATGGTAACTACAATTTTATTTTTCTTAAATCATTTTTTATGTAAACCGGGAAAACACAGAGAACATTTGGGAGAACCTAAGATTTTCCATATATATATATATATATATATATATGTATTCTTTTACTTGCGTAAAGAGTTGAAGAAAAAATATAATTTAAGATGTAATAAAAAATTAATTGTTGAAGAATTAATGATTATGTTTTTAAATACTTTAGGCTATAGATTTGGGAATAGAATAATACAAAAAATGTTTCAATATTCAGGAAAAACAGTTAGATATTTTACTCGTGTTTTGATGATTGTTTCAAGAATGACGATTGACATTATTAATCCTATTAATAGAGAGTTTAAAGATATTCTGAGCAAAATTTATGATGATGAGTAATATATATTGGCCATACTTTAAAAATTATATTGAAGCCATTGATAAAATTTATATACCAATTAAAATTTTCTCATCTAAACAAATATCATATATTTGTCGCCATTCTTGTAGCGTCCTTATCCGCAAGACTGAGTGACCCGTGCGCCATTGACGGAGCCACATATACTGTTCCTACATATCAGCCTATCAGGCTCCACCTTATGGCATTGGTGGAGTTAAAGGGAGGGCAAGAGTGGACAAATGATGATTACGTAGTCCGCTTAAAAAATTAATGAAAAGTAATGTTATAATATTTTTTGGACAAAGTTTTCCTCCAAACTAGGTTAGAGGAATTTCCTTCAATCTAGTCTAAAAAAGTGATATGTGTCATTTTTTTAATAACATGTGAGATGCACATTAATTTTTAATAAAATTTATTCTAACTTTGTCCCGACTATTAAAAAAAATGTAATTTAAAACGACACATGTCACTTTTCTACTAATGAGTTGAAGGAAATTCCTCCAACCCAGTTTGGAGAAAAACTTTATCCATATTTTTTTACGTTTAATATTAAAAGTCATGTAAAAAAAATATAAAAGTGAAAGTATTTGTCCTATCATGAAAAACAAAAGTACTTGTAATGTGTTCCGAGACTAGTTTAATCGATTATAAATTATATCTTATAAATTAATAAAATAAAGATTATTAGTTCAATTTTTTTTTTCTTTTTTTTCTTATATGGACATGTCAGAAAAAAAAAAAATTTACTTTGTAGTGTAAATATTTGAGAAATGCTATGTAAACCTAAACCATAGAATAAAGAATTGAGGTTTTCAAGAGATAGTTCAATCGGTTAGGAACCACATCTTATAAAGTAGATGTCACTAATTCGAATCTTAATTTCCTCTTATGTGGATATGTCAAAAATAAATAAATAAATAAAGGATTGAGATTCTCAAAAATTTCTTTTAATTAACTTTGAGATTCTCAAATTTATAAATCTCAACTATTTATTTCATCTAAGCGTATAAAATAAATTATATTTTAATATTTAATGAAAAAAGTATTTTTATATAATTTAATAAGCTATATTTTTTCAAATTTAAAAAGAATTCTAAAAAATCTGATCGAATAAATGCTACTCCCCTAATATAAAAGCCATGCGAGGTTGTCATTGTCAAAGCAATTAGCCAATTATGGCACAGAAACTCAAAGCCAAGCACTAATTTTTTGCGACGAGTTAATAAAATTGCCCCTTTTCTTGAAAAAATAAAAAAGAGCGAAGCACTCATTTTTTTTTTTTTTTTTGGGAGAAAGATAATCTTCATTCATAAATATCAAAACAATAACAGAGGACAAAACCTCCAATACATCTCATGAAAGAACATAAACTCTCCAGATAAAAGAACTCAACGTCCCACCCACCCAAAAAAAACAACCTCTCCCTGATGGTTTGGAATAGTTAGTAGCTAGTGCCACCTGACAGGCTACACCCGTTACTAACCCCACTAGGTTTTTCGAGATTGATATTTGGCTGAGGCACATTATTATTTGCTACTACAAAAAGATCCCATGCTTCTCCAGCCTGTTGAAGCAGAATTTTCGGATGCATGAAGGGGCCATTGTGGACGACCTCATTTCTTCTAAACCAAATTCTCCGTGCAATACCAATAAACCGGCACAATTCCTCCTCTTCACAAATTTGGAACATTTCGGCTACTAGCTGCTTGAAGGTCTGGCCACGACAGGAACTCTTCTAAAATTTTTTTAAACTTCCACTCCATATATCCCTAGCAAAGGGGCAGTCCCACAAGATATGGAAACAAGTCTCCTCCCCTATTCCACAGATGGGACACAACTTATCACAAACTACCTTTCGCTTGTGTAAACTTACCTTGGTGGGAAGGATTTCATGACATGCTCTCCACAAGAAATTCTTCTCAGAATTAGGAATTGGGAGCCTCCACATTGCACCCCACATCTGAGGGGGTTCATCTCTTCTAGAACACTCAGCCTGCTCCTGATTTTCCTTCATCTTTGCCATATGGTATGCACTTTTGACCATGAACATGCCGTTCTTTGTACCCCTCCAACACAAAGTGTCTTCGCGATGTGGACTTATAGCAACAAACATAATTGCCCTCACCTCATCCGGAAAAAAACAAGGTCTCCAACAAATCTCTATTCCATGAAGCACTCATTTTCTAGCCCCTCAACAAACTTGTTGATTACGGATCTAGCTTGTATGTTGTAGTTAAAACTACAGCATGCATGCTATTAAAAAAATGAATGACGATAATTTCATTAAAGTAATTGAATAATTTAGATGTGTCATAATAAATGTCAATTTTCTCTTTTATTTATCACTTCATCTATTTATTGATATTTATTATTATAGATCTCCACTCTTCAATTACTGTAATGAAATCCTCGTCATTCAATTTATTTATTTATTTATTTTAAGGGAAAGAACTCATTCTCATTCTAAAGAAATCAAGAACGAAAGCTCTTACAATCACATGGTAAGCCCTGAAGTAACCATAGCTAAAGCTATATAGTCACAGGCAGAATTTCAAATACAGGCACCAATGGCCAACCAATCAACCCAATCCAAGCATATCCGCTACCCTATGACTAACCAGCAGTTTAAACATTCAAATCTGCACCAAGCAGATGCCATCAGTTGCACAGGAAGCAATATTTTCACAACCTTAAAAGGTAAAAAACCTCTTAATTCGCAACTTATCCTCCTCGACAGTTAAGTTAGGATACACATTCATCAATGACATAGAAGTCTAGACCAATCTTCTTCCTCGACCCGAAAGCCAAGGTAACATACATATCCACAACACATAGGTCAGGACCAAAGGGGATCCAATCAAACCAACGAGGCGAGAACATTATTACAAGCAAAAACACAACAGAAATACAGGGAAAAAACAAATACAAGGAAAAAGAAAATACAGGGAAAAACCGATCACGTTCAAGCAGACCTCGACCACTGACAGGTGCGTTTGAAGTTCGTCGCAGGGGGTGCAGAATAAAGCCCGACAGTAGGTGGAGGGCGGCAAAACTGACGCGGAGGAGATCTGCAGAACTGCAAAAATAAAACACACACAAAACAAAAAAAGAAAGAACAATACATGGAAAAACCAAAAAACAAGGAGAACAAACAAAAACAAAAAACAACGGGAAACAAAGTCAACCAGAGAGGCTTGGACAAGATATGGCCGAAAGCACTGCTGAGGAAGGTGGCGATGGGAGAAAGGTGCAGTGGGGACGCGTATATGACCTACCACAGAAGGCGGGCTACAAAAACATCGAGATCCGAAAAACCAAAGCAGGGAAAAAAACCGTCATTCAATTTATACTAGCATGTATGACAAACTTGATCCATTGATTACACCTTTCGTCTCTTCTAAGTGCTTATAGTATCCACCCTTACAATAGATATTGAATTTAAAGCTCGATAATTTTATACATGGCCCACATACATAATATGAACCTAATACAAAAGTAGTAAGTAAGAGTTGAAGGGTGTAACATGTATAATTAAATGAGTTGGGTTGTGGTTAATCTATATAGTCATATATTTGTGTATCGATACAACCTAGACTTACAACACGACATTTAAGGCTAATTACTATTGCTTACACTATCCCCAAATTCGACACAAACTCGAAACTAAATTAGCTGATTAAAGTTAAAGGGTCTAACCCGTTCAACAGTCAAAATAAACCTCAAGATAAAACTTTTGTTCAAACTTTAATGCAAATAATTTCCACTAGAACTCATAGGATATGAGTGTACTTAAGAGCATGTTTGGAACATTGACATGATAGTTACGTAGAAATAGCAATGAGTATTACTGTAAATACAAGAAGTTAAAATGGAACGATAATTTCTATTCATTCGTTTGGTGACAATACATAAATAACCAAATTTTTTTGACTAGAATAGAATCACACTACAAGAATTTTGGTTTTTAGCGATGGCCAAAAGTCTAAAAATCATCACATATGGTTTAAGAACTTAAATCAACGGGTCATCGCTGAAAGTTATCAGCAACGATGATAACTTTGTACTTTTTTATCACTATTTAATTTTATTTATATAATTTTCAATTGCCCTTGATTTTGAATCATTAAAACTCCTACATCGTACAAATCAATAGCTTTTCATAAACACACGACATTCACATTAATCAAAGTTCCAAAACAACACAGAAAAAGGAGTAATTCTAAGCGTCCGTCCCGCGTCCATCTTTCGTCCATCCGGTGCTGACGTGGTGTGGTCCACGTCAATCAAAATTTTTTTTTTTTGAATTTTCAGGATATCAAAAACGCAAATGCCATTCCCCCCATCCCGCTCATTTCCTCCCCCTCCCGCTCTCGCTCACTTCTCTCTCAAAATCCGGCGACGTCGTCCACCACAACGCCCACTAGATCCGACCGCGAGCCACCCACAAGCAACATCGACTTCGGCGCCACAAGATACTGCGCTAAGACGACCACCAAACCCCCACCGACAATCCGACCACCCAGACCCATCAAATCCGGCGACGTCGTCTACCACAACGCCCACCAGATCCGACCGCGAGCCACCCACCGGCCACCACCCACAAGCAACATCGACTCCGGCGCCACAAGATATTGCGCTCAGACGAACACCAAACCCCCACCGACAACCCAACCACCCAGACCCATCATCGGCTCTGATTCTCTGTAACACACTCTCTCTTTCTCTACTTGTTTTCTTGTGCACGTGGTTCTTTTTTTTTTCTGGGTTTATGTTTGGAGTGGTCGATCGGATTTTGGGGTTTTCTGTTGTGTTATAATTTTCATACACAAACAGGTTTTCTATATTCTGTGCTGAGTTCAAAGTTAGTATATTTGTGTCATAAACTATCCGGGTTTTGTTTATTGTTGCTAAAAATTATATGGGTTTTAATTTGATACTTAGTGGTGGTAACTTTGTGTTGCAGGTGGTTCCACAGTGATAGAGTTCTCATTCATCTTGAGCAATGCCGAGGTTTGTCTTCTCTTCACCGCTTATGTTTTGTTATGTGATTTCTGTTGAGATTATCGCTGCAAAAGTTTTATTATAATTGCAGATTCCACACAAGAAGAGAGAGTTTGATACTAATATGGAAAAGAACTAAAGCATCACAAATATTACACCTCTATATGAGAAGGTCAAGAGACAACACTACTAAAAGTCTATCACCTAAAGTCTACAATATACTATTGGAAGTCCCATACTTGTGTTGAAAAATATATGACGGCAAAATCGTGATTTAGGGCAATGGGATTCAATAGATAGTTGTAACAATTGTGGCAACTGTTTTGTGAAGAACTTTCTTGTGTGTTGTAAATGCACGAAATTGTGCTTTTGGTGGATGTAAGCTTCTTGAAATGGGCCCTAAGTGTTTATACTTGAAACCGATTGATTTAACTTAAAAGTAGTGTGCTATAAGCTCTGTATGTCATCCTGTTTTGGCTGGAGGTGCATGGGTTGATTTCATATGTAATTTCTCCATCTCTTGCAAAATTTAATCTGGACACGACCTCTTGGCCATTAGCCTAGTATGAGTGGTATTATTTCGAGAGAAAGGGAAGAATGGAAAAACAAGATTTTGGGCATTGATCATTCAGGTCCATGATATTTATTTTGCCTAGGGTATCTGAAAAAATAAACAAATTTCGACCATAATACTTATGCGAAATTTTGTGAGTTGATTGGTTGTCACATGGTACTTTGTAAGTAATGGTTGCCAAGAGTACTGCATTGTATAAATAAGCTACTCATGTATGATCCGTTGTAAGTCATCATGTTGATGGATGAAATGTCTTATGCTCTGAAAATCATCTGGTGGAGTTTTATTGCCCAAATCGGTTGTTAAATTTGAGCGGTATCTTATGGGAGAGGTAAGCAAAATGCCGCCTTGTCGCCGTGGTGAAAACTTGTTCTTTTGTTTTTAAAATAAGTTGTTTCTCTAGATGTTTTGACGAGCAATATAATATATGTTTGATTCTCTCTGTTGGTGCCGAGGTTGGGGAAGTGGAGTGGAAAGAAGGTAAGCAATCAAAACATGTTGATTTTGGTAATGATTATGCAATGAGGTTGTAGCTGAAACAACATTGATGCTTCGCAACCTAAACTTTCGATGAATAAAATTTTCCCATGCTCAATTATATCATTTCTAAGAAATGTTTGGTTAGTTGCCTTATCATCTAAATGGGGTGATGCTTATTTTGTTGTAGGTTCTTTTCTCAAACATAAATGCCTTGAGGTTAGTATTATTTAATGTGAAGTTATCATATGGCCCTTTGCAAATGATATAAATAGGAAACAATTCTCATCAACTATACTATTTTTATGATTGTGCTCACGAACAAAAATGAGTCCTTATAATTGTCATTGATTTTCAATTGAAATTTTGTTGTGCTGTTAAATAATTTTAGGTTTACTTGTCTACTTATTTTGAGGATGGCAAAATGTGGAGATATTGATGTTGTGGAGACTAGTCGTATTGTGCTGATTCTGTTTGCCTTTTATCATCTGTTTGCCTTTAATCATCTGTTTGCCTTTTATCTCCATGATTTAGAGTAAATTTGGGTCTTAACTATCACAACATCTCTTAATCCTTTTGGCTTTGATATTTGGATAGCCTTGTCCAATTTTGACTACTCATGATCATTTAGTCACAATAGTGTTTTTTTGTCAGATAACTATGTAGTAAGCAATGAATTCACTGACATTAATGTCTAGTTATTTGCAGCTTATCTATTAATGGTGTCATGTGTAGGTATATTCAAACTTGCCTACATATACTAATAGTCCGTTTTCCTTTATTGTTGTTGTTGTTGAAGTTTTGTCACCTTTAGCATTATAATGGGATGTGTGGTTATTTACCAATCAAAAAATTAGTGTTATCATCATCAATTGAAAAAAATTCTTTGGTGCTATTTCAGGTGGATTTGGGAACGGATGCTGCTAAGCCGCTTTTGTAGATCAAGTGGCTTGTTGGTCGTGGTTGAGTAGTGTTTGGCACTTGGCAATCTCTAAGGTTTACATGAGAGATTCTTGACCTCTCGTGCACTTTCTATTAAGTTTGATGCTTTCTTCTCGCATATCAATCTCTTTGACACCCTAGTAGAGAATTATCCGGCATGTTCAATTTCGTACTACTGTAATTTATGCAGAGTGGAAATCAAAATTTGGCCTTCTTATGAGAATTCTACCTTGCAGTGGAAATTGATTGTGCCATGAAAGACGATCATGATTGGAACCAAACTTTTAGAGCATCTTGAGATTGTGTTAGGGTAAAAATGATTTTAATACTTGGTGCTTGTTTGAGTGGGCATTTGAAAGTCTAAAAGTGTGTTTTAAGTATGTTTGAAGATAAAAAATACTCGTTTGGTAAAAAAATTAAAACTCTTTTATGGGTCAAAAAGGGTTAAAAGATGGTTCAAACAAAGCTTTAAGGTTTTTCCAAAAGAACTTTTATTTAAAAACAATTTCTTAAACACAATGTAAATAAGTCATTCAAAACATACTTCTTGAAAGAACATAAAATTAAGGTATTTTTTTATTTTTTTTTTTTAAAAAGCTTTCTTTTTTTACTTTAAGAGTTCTATTTTTCAACGGAATTTACATTTATAGGTGAGTGATGTTGAAGGATGAATGAATATTAAAGGGACATGTGAGGGTTGTGGTTATGCATGATTATGGAAAATGAAAATTGCTTTGGTTTGCATGCACATTCACTACAAGCGAGGCAATATTAAGTAGGTGGAAGAAAATCTTGAGCATTCTGCAATCAATTTCCGGCTGAAAATGTTAGTTCCTCGGGCCAAACAAGAGCCATAAGCAAAGGAAAAAGAATACATGTTAAAACTCAAATAGGCAACTCAATCATTCCCTCTTTCCTCTTTGGAGGATACCAAGCAACAATTTTTCCCCAATCTAGAAGCCTCAATGAGTAACATAAGCTGCATATGAAATCCTCAACATGTGGGCCACGACTCCCAGATGAATACTCCAGCAAAACCCTAGAATCTACTCGATAGAAAGAGCCTACCAAATCTTCAAACGAACAAAGCTCGCTCCTTCCAAATCAAAATGACCAAAAGAAAATGACTTGATTAATTGCCTGTGCAGACACTGTCATAATTCCAATAGACTCCGGTGAGACAAACCTCCTCCGAGTCATCAATGCCGCCCTGAACCAAGTGCTATTCTTCGCGGTTGCCAACCACAAGCTCACAATTGTTGGCGCAAATATTTTATCAAGGGGTGCTGTCCACCTTGTCCTTGAACGTTCCTGCTTTGGTTGATGACTGGCTTCACTGTCCATCTACAAAGCATGTGAACAATATGCCAATTAGCACAATAATTCAGAAAAAAAAAAAAAAATCTTTGCCAAGAAGCCAAGCTTTTCAACACCAAAATGGATATTTAAATTAAGTTATGGCTTATGAAATTAATACCATTTATAACTAGGGCCTCATGGAGGGAAATCATATACAACATACTGCTTAGCAAAACATTTCTCAGCAGATTAGTGTTCAATAATAGGGCATGAGTATGATGCATTTGACTGATAAATAGTCCCATCAATGCAGCAAGAAAAACAATGCTAATAATTTCCAATCATTACCTTGAGTTAATTTTTTACCCAAACGATTCTCCCTGTTGATAAATAGTCCTATATGCATTTCCGGGTTGGGGGTGTGACTTAACACTGAGAATTCTTGCCAATTCAATTCAAATGTGATACTTGAGTTAGAGCAGAAAATCTTAGGACTTACATAACCAATCACAAGAAATTAACAATTTGAAGAAGAAAAGAGATCCAAAACCATTTGTACACCTTAGACTTTCAAATGCAAAAGTTTACATAATTATCAACTCCAAAAATAACAATTCCCACCTTCTTCTACTTCCTTTTGCAAACACACCAAACATATTATCCGATACTAATATTCATATAACTATAAAATATATGTACATGTTTTGTGGTGGTAGGGTGTTAGCAGAAAAGTTTCCAAAAAATGATAAGAAGTACATAAAATTCATTTGTGATTAAAAACTACTGCCTTTTCTTCTCATCATATTGTGTCCCTTCGTTTTGCCAACTTCCTTCTAACCCTTGATTCCACATGTCTCCCTTCTCACTAAATATGAGTATTAACAAGAAAAGATGTACAATGTTTAGGCTTATTACGTTAAATTGCTCTCTGTTTGGACAGTGGCTGACCAATTTCAGCCTAATAAAAATGTACACTGCCCGACACACACAATTCACAAGACCTCTGTTTGGTTCTCAGGAAAATTTTGAGGGAAAGGAAACACCTTTCCATCATAAGCAGCTTTGTTTTTCGTACGTTTCCTCTTTTTTGGACTCTTAAGAACCACACGGAGCCTCAGATTTAGTACTTTTCAAACCCTAAAACAAACAACAAAAAGAACAACAGTGCTACCACAATCACGCTTAATCTTTTAATCGCTCAAGCTTCAAAAATGAAAGCATTTTCTGAGGCAACAACTCGATTTCACAACTGAATGAATGTATTCAAACATAAGAAATGCACGAAATCGCTGCATGTACACGAGAATATAAAATGAAGACGATAATAATATGACAAATATAGTAAACAAAAACAATAGTGACGATGGAGTACCTGATCGGAAATAGGGCCGGCCGGAAAGTTTGCGCGGCGAGAAAGAAGTCTAATAAACTTAGAAACGAACTCGAAAACCGAAAACACTAAACGACTTCATCGCCCTCAACGTTTGAGAAACCACGATGATGGGTCCGGGACCACAGGTAGTTGGGTTGTCGGTGGGGTTTGGTGTCTGGCTGTGGCGAGTCAATGTTGCTTGTGGGTGGTGGCCGGTGGGTGGCTCGCGGTCGGATCTGGTGGGCATTGTGGTAGACGACGTCGCCGGATTTGATGGGTCTGGGTGGTCGGATTGTCAGTGGGGGTTTGGTGGTCGTCTGAGCGCAGTATCTTGTGGCGCCGGAGTCGATGTTGCTTGTGGGTGGCTCGCGGTCGGATCTGGTGGGCGTTGTGGTGGACGACGTCGCTGGATTTTGAGAGAGAAGTGAGCGGGAGCGGGAGGGGGAGGAAATGAGCGGGATGGGGGGAATGGCGTTTGCGTTTTTGATATCCTGAAAATTCAAAATTTTTTTTTTTTTAATTGACGTGGACCACGCCACGTCAGCACCGGATGGACGAAAGATGGACGCGGGACAGACGCTTAGAATTACTCCATAATTATAACTCTCCCTAATCCATCGTTTGTTAAACTGACATAATTATAACTCTCACTAACCCATCGTCTCCATAGACTCCATTGTCTCCACAGACTCCATGAGACGACAGCACAAAAAAACTTCAATGCAGAGGTGAGTTACTAAGCTCCGACCTATCCCATCCGCTCCTCCTCATCTTCCTTTGAGTCGAAAGTTTCTCACCGAGAAGTTTCATCACGAGCTCGTTCATGTTGGCCTTTCTTAAGTCTGGTTTGGCAAATTTTTTAGCCGCGAGAATTCCAAGATCGACGGCATGATCGACGTGGAGATTGCATTCATCCCTAAGTTTTTGGAGAGGCTTTTCCATTCCTATTCCCACAATCTTCACATCCTTGTTGTTCAAAAACTTGGAGAGAAGACCGAGAATAGAGGGATCAGCCTCATCAGCTTTCCTGACTTGAAAAACCAGACACTGTCGTCCCACGCACAGCTGGAGAGTGGTGATGCCAAACTCCCTTTGCTTGCCAAAGGCGTGGCACCAACGAACTCCGAGTCCCATTGTCAGTCCGGGTTCAATCTTGATTCGGTCGAGCCAACGCTGGACATCGGAGGTTTCATGGGTGACGACAGTACGTACGCTCTCAAAAGAATTTGAAAATGGGAGTGTGACCTCCATTGTTAGAGAGATGAAAAGAGATGACCATGAGACGTGAGTAGTGAGCACTGAGAGGAGGCAAGGGTGTGGGGGGCGCAGTGATTTGCATATAAAACAAAGTGAGAGACCAGAGGAGTCGTGAGGGCGTCCATGCATGTAAAGACAAAAAATCCGTTAGGGGAGAAAACATTAGGGTGCTGCCACGTGTAATTAATGCTTGCAACCCAAGCAAACCTGCTCTACGGACAAAGGGAATGCTTGAGAAATTGATTTATTGGGTCCTATGGTCCTACAAATTGATTTAAAGGGAATACATGTAATTGTTTGCTAGAAATGTGGAAGCTCTGAAAGACTACTCATAGGGATTAATCAACTTACCCTGCTACCATGTAAGACATTGTGAATAAGGATTTTCTTGGTATGACTTGGATGATTATTATGAACCCATAAAGAGTAATTCAAATTCCCATGCTAATATGGTGAAGTGTAAAATAAATAAATAAATAAATTAGCTGACTTTTGGAATCTCTCCTGATCTATTTTGTCTAATTAAAATTTGTCATTTGTACAATGCATTTAACCTTTTCTGTTCTTATTATAAGAGAACTAGTAATGGATCTCTTATTTTCACCTAGCTTAATCTACCTCTGATTCATTGATAGCATTTTGTTGAGGAGACATCTATAGAGTTGGTAATCATTGGTGAAGATGGAAGTGTACAGTCTGTATGTGAGCAACCTATATTTGGCACAATTAAAGATATTGTCATCCTTCCTTGGAATGAGAAGTTTCAAGTACGAAACCCATAGGTTTGTTAGTTGAGCAATGCTATAAGGCTTCATAGAGTCACCCCAAATGTGATGTGACATTTAAAATCACTAATAGATCAAAAGTCAATAAATCACATATTAAATTCAACAGTAATTTTAAAAACCACATCACATTTGGGGTGACTCTAGGAAGACTCCAGGAAGCCTTAAAACATTACTCTTGTTAGTTAATTCCCCTACATTCAAAGACATTTGCTGCAGAACTGTTTTTTCCTTGTCTTAAGAGAGAAGTAAATATATTGTATGAATACAAGTTTACATGATTGAATGTATTTCTTTATGTTTGGAATACCAATTTTTTGTCCTTTCTTTTCTAAATGCTGGGCAGAGACCTTGTGTTTGTTATTTCTAATTTAGGGAACCTCTCATGTCTCACATTTTGCAATGAAATGCACAGGTTTTATTTATTCTTGCTTAGTTCGTTCTTTCCTAGTCAAAAGAAACAAGGACTTCGCTACTTCTTTGCTTGATTTTTTTACTGCAGGTTAGTTGATGCAGCCTGAAATGTAACGGAAGCAAAGAAACAATACAAGAAGAGGGATAAATAGATCTTGGATCTTGAGTCTATCAAGAATCTAAGAACCCTTCTCTAATAAACAGAGTCTATCTGTGAATCAAAGGAAAATATAAAAAGAAATCTCAACTGTGAGAAGTCTTATCAAGCAAACCGTAAAATAATAAATCAAGAAGTTCTTTGGAGGCTATAAGTATGTATATATAGCCCCAAGACTAAAGAAGTGCGGAATAAGGACTCCTAAACTCTAATACAACTCAAATAAATAAACTAAGGCGGGTTAATAATAGAAAACGTGGAAAAACATAGCATAGGACTTGTGTGTGATCGATCGCAATAAGGGGCAATCGTTCAGTGGTAACGATTAGGCGCCATGAACCCTGCCCATGGTCACTTCCTCAATAGCTTCCAAGCATTACACGCCCACCAATGTTCGCTTCATCAGTAGCCTTGGGACTATTGGCTCGAGTTCTACGATTGATCGCAGGTCACTCTGCGATCGTTTGCTGCTCCAGAGACTTCTGTTTCTAGTCCTCTGTTGCAACTCTGGCCTGGGAGCGTGTCGTCATCCTCCGGGGTGGTTCCATTTCAACATCTCTTCATTTCTTCCTCATGTAGTCCCAAGCATCTTGGTCTACATCATTCTCCCCAGGTTGGAGAGAATTTGCATCCTCTTCTAAAGAATCGTCTATGAATAGTACAAGATGTTTGATGTTAAAAACATCTGCTGTTTTGATATGGCTGGGCAACTTCAGCTGATATGCATTGGCATTGATCTTCTTCACAATCTCAACAAGGCTGATCTTACGTGCCACCAATTTGTTGTACTCATCGATAGGAAAACGATCTTTAGTTAGGATTGCCCACACAAAATCGCCTTCTTTGAATTCCAATGGACGCCGTTTCTTGTCCGCCATCGCTTTATACTTCGTTGTCGATTCCTAGAGGTTCTTGATCATCAACTTGTGGCCCTCCTTGATGTGTGCAATGAGATCCTCTGCTTTAGTATTTGTTCTTTTCAAATCAGGGAGAGGTGCTAAGTCCAACGGTGTGCGCGGGTTATCACCATAAATGATAATGAATGGGCTAAGACCCGTGCTTCGATTAACCGACCAATTGTAGGCGAACTCCACTTGGTACAGTTGTAGGTCCCATGACTTGAGGTTCTCTCCCACCAAACGCTGCAATAATGCCCCCAAGGATCGATTGACCACTTCTGTTTGGCCGTTTGTCTGAGGATGATACGCATTACTAAAATCCAGCTTAGTGTGTGATAATTGCCACAAGCACCGCCAAAAGTGGCTAAGGAATTGCGTGTCGCGGTCGGAGACTATGGATAAGGGTAGGCCATGTAGCCAATAGACCTCACAAAAATACAATTGAGCCACATTCACAGCATCAGCAGTCTTCTTACACGCAATGAAATGAACCATCTTAGAAAATCAATCAACAACCACAAAGATGGAATCATTACCTTTTTTGGTCCGAGGTAGACCTAATACAAAATCCATGCTCACATTCGTCCATGGACCTTCTGGGATAGGTAGGGGCATGTACAACCCTGCATTAGTTGTTCCCCCTTTTGATACTTGGCACACTCTACAGCACCGCACAAATTTGTCTACTTCTTTCTGCAGGGTCGGCCAATAGAAATGTTTCACCACTAAAAGGATTGTCTTGTCTCTCCCCATGTGGCCTTCATTATGGTGTTCTTGGATGATTTTAAGTCTCAGACTGCAGTCTGGAATACATAGTTGGTGTCCTTTGAAAAGGAACCCATTATACATTCCATAATCATTCCGTGCTCCCCCAGCTATTTCATCCACAATAGGGCCAAAAAAAGAGTCAGTGTGCAACAATTCTTTGATAAAGTCAAAGCCAAGTACCTCATTTGTCATTGTGACCAAAAGTGACGACTTTCGGCTGAGGGAGTCAACCACCCTGTTCAATGCTCTGGCTTTGTGCTTGATGGTGAAAGAGAATTGTTGGACATATGCCGCCCACTTCGCATGCCAAGACGACAATTTATCTTGACTGTTGAGGTGCTTCAATGCCTCATGGTCCGAGTACAAGATAAAATCATTGCAGGCTAGGTAAGAACTCCAATGCCTCAATGATTGCACCAATGCATAAAATTCCATGTCATAGGTGCTATAGTTGAGCCTTGAACCACTCAACTTTTCGCTAAAGAATGCCACCAGCTTCCCTCTTTGACTTAACACCGCTCCAATGCTGACTTTGGATGCATCACAATGTAACTCAAAGGTAACTTCAAAATCTGGTAGCACAAGCAATGGGGCCGTCGTTAATTTAAGCTTGATCAACCCGAACGCCTCCGTTGCCACTTCGCTCCATGAAAATTTCCCTGTTTTCATGCATTATGTGATAGGCGCCATAATAGTGCTGAAATTATGAATAAAACGCCTATAAAATGACACCAACCCATGGAAGCTTCTAACTTTATGTAGTGGGTATGGGCCAATCCCTCACAGCTGCTACCTTGGATTCATCTACCGCCAATCCCTCCTCAGACACCACATAACCAAGAAAAAGGACCGAGTCCTTCATAAATGAGCATTTTGTGGGTGAAGCATAGAATTTCTCCCTCTGGAGAACACAAAGGACCTCTCGTATATGTTGAATGCGCTTCTCTTTGTTGGGACTGTAGATGAGGATGTCATCAAAATGCACTACAGCAAACTTTCCAATGAACGGTCGGAAAGCTTGGTTCATCACCCTCATGAAAGTACTAGGGGCATTAGATAGCCCAAATGGTATCACCAACCATTCATAAAGCCCCTATTGCGTCTTAAACGCGATCTTCCACTCATCGCTTGGGCGTACTCGAATTTGATGGTACCCATTCTGCAGGTCAAGTTTTGAGAAAATTATGGCCCCACTCAATTGATCCAACAAGTCATCTAGTCTAGGGATAGGAAATCTATACCTCAAGGTGATCTTGTTGATGGCTCGACTATCTACGCACATCCTCCATGTGCCATCCTTCTTGGGTGTGAGCAATGCCGGTACTGCATAAGGACTCAAACTCTCCCGAATATGCCCTTTCGATAATAAACCTTCCACTTGTCGCCTCAATTCCTTATGTTCTTTGGGACTCATGCGGTAATGCGGTCGGTTGGGCAAACTCGATCCCGGCACTAAGTGAATTTGATGTTGGATGTCCCGAAGAGGTGGTAGCTCATTAGGTAGCTCTTCCGGCAACACATCCCCAAATTCATCTATCAACTTCTTAGCTTCTTCCGGTAACTCTTCCTCTTTGGAACTCTCCTTGTTCAATAGTAAGTATACCACTTTTGATGATAGCATCTTAGCGATAAACTCTCATTTGGTTAACAAAGATTGAGAGTGACCCGTGTCTTTGGTGGCCTTAAGACCAATTCCCACGCTAGGTAATAGCGTTATTTTTACTGTGCCGAACATGAAACTATATGTGTTCTTCCTCCTATCATGATGTGCACTCCTATCATATTGCCACGGCCTCCCCAACAATAGGTGGCATGCATCCATTGCCATGATATCACACCACATTTTATCTTTATATCTAACCCCAATTAAAAAAGACACTAAACAGCGTTTAAAGACCAATACCTCGATGCCTTTTTTAAGCCACTCCAAGCGGTAAAGAGTAGGATGTTGCTCCGTTTCTAAGGCCATCTTCTTTACTACTTCTTCCACTACAACATTCTCACAACTGCCTGAATCAATGACAATGTGACATACCTTGCCTCTGATCGTACATCTTGAGTGAAAAAGGTTGTGCCGCTGCTCATCTCCATCTTCCGTCTTTCTAGGGGTGAAACACACCCTTCTCACCATAAATAGAGGTCCACTCTTGGCCTCTCTTGTAACAAACTCTTCCTCTGCCCCTTCGTCTTTATCAAATTCTGTTTCTCCATCGCCTTGTTCCTTGAAGGCGCCCCTTGAATCGACAAGAAGACCCTTGCCATATTTTTCCCCCTTTGCGACAATCCGCTATCCGATGACCCAGTTCACTGCATCTGAAAACACTTGAGATCGGTAGTCGCTCCGATTCGACTAGGCTGACCTGCAGTGGTGATCCCTTTGTTTGGACTGTTTGATGGGGTAGATCCCCGATTTTGGAATGAACCTGCCGACTAGTTGTAGCCCCCCACTCCTTCACGTCCAAATACACCCATGGAACCCCGTGCCAACGTTTTCTCAACCAACAAAGCCCTTTGATGGGCTAACAAAATATTCACGGGATCAAAAAGATTTACCATGTCTTGGATTTGTGTCTGTAATCCTCCAATGTATCGCGACACCAGCTGGTCATCCGACTCCGATAGATCAACTTGCACCAATAGTTTGTGAAACTCCTCCGTATACTCATCTACAGACTTCGAACCTTGGCTTCAATTTTGTAGCCTTTGGTACATAGTTCGAAGGTAATTGTGGGGCAAAAAGGCGGTCACATCTTCTTCATTAGTTTCTCCCAACTAGTGATCTTCAATTTGCCTTGTCGCACTCTTGTTTGCTTCAATTGCTGTCACCATGCTGCAACTCTACCTCGAAATTTGGTTGCGACCAAAGAAACCTGTCTGTCTTCAGGTACCCTCTTAAAGTCAAGAATTTCTTCAACTACCACTACCCAATCCAGAAATTCCTCAGGTTGCATCCCCTTGAAAGTTCTGGAATATCCAGTTTGAACCCCTTCTTCCACCGATTAGCATGAGCTTAAACATGTGGTCGACGTCCCTCTGTTTGGTGCTCCATAAAAGGGTTTGCAGATTCATAATCGTAGTCACCTTCGTTTTCCTCTTCCTCCTATTGGGGTGGAGTTCGACGCTGACGTCTGTCGTAGAGACTCGATTCAGACAATTGGTTAGTGAGGTCTTCAATTTGAGCCCTCATAGCCGCTTGTACCTCCTCATTGTCCCCGTTTGTTGTCCTTTTTTCTTCATGCCCTGATTCCTTGCAATCGTCCTCGTCGTGCTGAGTTGGAAAACGGTTGCCCTTTCTTCTTGTAACTGGAGCCATGGAAAGAAACTTGTGCTTTGATACCAACTAATGCAGCCTAAAACGTAACAGAAGCAAAGAAACAATACAAGAAGAGGGATAAATAGATCTTGGATCTTGAGTCTATCAAGAATCTAAGAACCATTCTCTAATAAACATAGTCTATCTGTGAATCAAAGGAAAATATAAAAAGAGATCTCAATTGTGAGAAGTCTTATTAAGCAAACCGTAAAATAAAAAATCAAGAAGTAAGTTCTCTGGAGGCTATAAGTATGTATGTATAGCCCCAAGATTAAAGAAGTGTGGAATAAGGACTCCTAAACCCTAATACAACTCAAATAAATAAACTAAGGCGGTTTAATAATAGAAAACGCGGAAAAACATAACATAGGACCCGTGTGCGATCGATCGCAACACGGGGGGTGATCGTCGCATGTGAACGATCGTATGGCGCATTTAACCCTCGCCAATGGTCTCTTCCTCAGTAGCTTCCAAGAGTTAGATGCCACTTCTGCGATCGATCATGCGATTGATCGCCACCAACGTTCGTTTCATCAGCAGCCTTGAGACTATTGGCTCGAGTTTCACGATCGATCGCAGTCATCACTCGCGATCGTCACGCCTCAGAGACTTCGCTTCGGGTCCTCTATTGCAGCTCTAGTCTGGGAGCGTGTCGTCATCCTCCAAGGTGGTTCCACTTCAACATCTCTTCCTTTTCCTCATGTAGTCCCAAGCATCTTGGTCTACATCATTAGTCCTTATTATGTGCTTATTTGTATATTGGTTGTTGATATAGGTTTTCCCGCCAGCACATGTTCAACTTTCCAATCTCGAAACTCAAGGCATCACCGAAGAATGTGTTGATTCCTGTAAGCTGCATTTCGGTTAGACAAATTGGAAATGATACTCTATTCATGATCGCCGATTTGTTTAAGTTGTTTGGCACTCCTTGAAGAGATGAAGCATCGCAATTGTGCTTAGCTTTTTCAACTACATTGTAGGGAATGGTCCTTGCAATATGTCCTTATCTTGATCGATACTTCTTGGCATCCGTGGTAATAGTGTAAGTTGCATAATTCTTTCTTTCTTTATACATTATTATTATTATTTTGCTAATTGTTTTTGGTCTATAAGCAGCAAAAGCTATGTATTTATGCATATACGCTTTTTCTCCATTTTTGTATGTAGTTTTCCAACCGACAATCCTCAAAGGATGAAAAGGCTTGTTGGAGGAAGGACACGATTTATGATAACATCTTTGACTCAGATTTTACAAGAATTGTTGGTGATTGCCATGATGGTATTCTTTTCTATTCTTACCATGAGGTAATTAGCAAAGGCGCTTTCTATGTAATTTGTGTATGACTCCTATTAGCCTTTTTTCAAAACTAGGATGGGTTCATCTATTAATGTGCATAAATTTTTCCCTTTTATTTGCTTTTCCTTGCCTACGCCTTTAAGGCTTGTATTCTTGAAATGGTCTTTGAACTTGCTCGCTTTGCTTTTTTGTGTGTTAGGATTCCAAGAAACTGGAGCATCGTATTCGACCCATCACGTAGGCTAGTTGCTGATTGTATTCTTATGGATGTTGACAATTGTTGTTTCAGATCGTGAAGGGAGCATTGCAGTTCTATCATCTTCATCGCTTTAGAAAGTAAGTTTTATATTAAGCCATATGTGTTTGAATATTCCCATGTATTCCAAGCAGTTCTTATTAAATGTCCTATAATCAAGCAAATGCCACTCTTCTTTGAAGAATGATTGCATTCAAGTTTGTGAAAATCCAACTTTTGCTTTTGGAAATGGAGAAGATAACGTTTGAACTTAGAAACCATTAATGAAATTTTATAGATCAATACTTCAGCTATTTAATTTAATTTAATTTTTGGATGAATGAGTAAATCTTTTATATATCAACATTTAAGTGCAAACCACTCTATCTATTTTTTAGCCACAAACTCTAGGAAACCACAAGCCTCATGAACACTAGACAACAGTAAGGACCACCCAAACTATACAACCATCTAACCCACAACAGACTACAAGTTAGATACTTAAAATGCATCGTAAAAAAGAAGCTAACTATTGACAAAAGCAAGTGGAAGCTAACTACAACCAAAGCAACAAGCCACAACACTAGTGATGTAGATCAGGACAACATCTTATCTGTTAGTATTTTATTTGAATTAGGTTTATTTGTTAGTCTTTTATTCTATCTTATCTTTAAAGTCTTTTATTTAAATTAGGTTTCTTTGTTAGTCTTTTATTTAGTTTAATTTTCTTTGTTAGTCTTTTATTTAGTTTAGTTTTCTTTCATAGACTTCTAAACTGACTTTATGTCATTGTTATCTTAGAACTAAGAGTTTTGGGGCTATAAATAAATGCTTAGAGCCCTAAGAATGGGGAAGTTGTTATTGATTATTGATTTTTATTAATGAGAATACTCAGAGTTAAGTTTATTCCTTTTTTTCCTTTAAAATGCTAGAGAGTATCTAGATTTTCAAGAAGAGTTCTTAGATCATTGATAGGCTCAAGATCTAGAATTACATATCCGCTGTGCTATTTGTTGTTTTTCGCTGCAACCCACTAAATCACGCTGCATCAGTTGGTATCAGAGCTCAGGTTACTTTCTGATGTAGATTAGGATGACCTATCTTATCTTTTAGTCTTTTATTTAAATTAGGTTTCTTTATTAGTCTTTTAATTGTTTTAGTTTACTTTTCCTTCTAGTACGAGGTTTTAGATTACTTTTCCTTCTAGGATGTGTAATCCTAGTTTATCTTAGATTACTTTTCCTTCTAAGATATGTAATCCTAGTTTATGTTAACCTCTTTTATGTTTTAGCCTCTAAGCCTATAAATATAGGCTTAGACCCTTTGGAAAAATAGTTTATTATTATTATTGAGTTTGTTTAATAAGAATACTCATAGTTGAGTTTCTTGGTTATTTTCCTTCAGGCTTTAGATAGCATCTTTTGCTTAGAGAAGATTTATTTGATTTTGTGATAGTCTCACAATCTTAGGAATATTTATCTCTTCTATTTACTGTTTTCTTGATTATACATGATCTAACCCTGCATCGCTTGGTATCGAGCCCGCTCTTTCCACGGCACACCACAAAGGGAAGGGGTAACCGCTTTGCACACTCAGAGGACGGGAATGATCACGAAGAACCAGTTAGAGAAGAACCACCGACAACCTATCAAGCACAATTGAAGGTACAATTTGCAGCTTGAGGAACAAATTGCAGCTCACAAAACTATTGTCCATCGAGAGTGGTCGAGACAAAAGTTGGCATATACCCTTACCGTCATCAATCGGAAGAGGATGACGAATTGTGGAGGATGAAGACAGAGACCCTTTTATGGAGCGGGTGCACAGCATCAACCCTTGTACAAGTTAGCCAATCGATAGAATCCGGTTTCAAACTCGATACACTGAATTCCAAAGTTATGCAACCCAAAGAGTTCATGGTGGCAGAAAAAATAAAACATTCCACCAAAAGAAGTACCAAGGAAGATGGCAAAGATGGTGCCTAAGGAGGGGCGGAGATAAAGCATCAATTGGTGTCTCGATACATTGAGGTCACGTACAACAATTTCAACGACATGCATCTTGGGAGGCAAGGTGGCCAAGCTTATCATAGATCCAAGGAGTGGTATGAATATCGCCTCGGAGGAAGCAAGAAGAAAGCTAGGGCTTGAGACCAAAAGTCATCCTAGTCCCTATCAATTGAGTGGTCACGAAAGGAAACGAGGTAAGGGTATCTAAATATTACCAAGTTCTTTTTCTATTGGGGCTAAATATATGGATCATGTGTGTGACGTGGTCGACATGACTATGTGTCACTTGTTATTGGGCAAACCGTGGCAAGATGATAAAATTGCCGTCTATAATGAAACCAAGAATACGTACAGCTTCTTGTTGGGTGAAACCAAGTTGACGTTGTTACAAAGCCCATGGCCGGAGCCACAACCTTCACAAAGAAATACAGAATCTGTGGATGAAAAGCTTCAGGAATCCGAAGTCATTGATGAAGAGTTCGAGCGTGAATGTGTTGAAGATGTAGATCATTCACAAGGGTTTGTAGATTGGGATTCTCCACCAACCTATGATGAAGACATCAATGAGAAAGATCCAATTGAAGAACCTTTGGCATTCGCCCTAGAGGAAGAGCATGAAGAATTAGGCAAACAAGTGGACGAGGTAAATCTGTCGGAGAGTTTTGCACTTTTTGACAACAATTCTACATATTATGTGCTTGTTAAGAAGAGCCTCGAAGATAAAGTCTTCGATTTTAGTGTTGAGCCAATTGACTACATTGATTTCATTGGGATAGATGCTATTTTATCAAATTATTCTAGCCAAAGCGTGATGAAATCTATATGGTGGAAGAGGCTTTTTGTCAAAGATTGAAAGGGTCTTTGTGAGTTCTTTGGGGATTCAGATGGCTTGTGGGAAGAGCAAAGCACGAGAGAAGCATAACAAGTCTACAGAAAAGAGGTGTGTGGGATTTCACAACAACCATCAAGATACTCCACTAATGAAGATCACTATGATTATTATGGGGCCTTGCTGTAAAGTTGAGAAGAGACGATTGGAATGAGTTGACCGGACATCCAAAAGACTGTGGAAGAGACCGGCCAATTCGAGGACGAATTCTTCCAACCCGGGAGGATGATGTAGATTAGGATGACCTATCTTATCTTTTAGTCTTTTATTTAAATTAGGTTTCTTTATTAGTCTTTTAATTGTTTTAGTTTACTTTTCCTTCTAGTACGCGGTTTTAGATTACTTTTCCTTCAAGGATGTGTAATCCTAGTTTATCTTAGATTACTTTTCCTTCTAGGATATGTAATCCTAGTTTATGTAATCCTAGTTTATGTTAACCTCTTTTATGTTTTAGCCTCTAAGCCTATAAATACAGGCTTAGACCCTTTAGAAAAACAGTTCATTATTATTATTGGTTTTGTTTAATAAGAATACTCAGAGTTGAGTTTCTTGATTCTTTTTCCTTCAGGCTTTAGATAGCATCCACTGCTTAGAGAAGATTTCTTTGATTTTGTGATAGTCTCACAATCTTAGGAATATTTATCCTTATCGCTTTCTTGATTATTTACGTTCTAACCTTGCATCAGTTGGTATCAGAGCCCAGCCTCTTTCCATGGCGCCAGTCACAAGGGGAAGAGGTAACCACTTTGCACACTTGGAAGACGTGAATAATCGCCAAGAACTAGTTAGAGAAGAACCACCAATAACCTATCAAGCACAATCGAAGGTACAATTTGCGAGCTTGAGGGAACAAATTGCAGCCCTCACAAAACTATTGTCCATCGAGAGTGGTCGAGACAGAAGTCGGCATATACCTTCACCGCCCGAATCGGAAGAGGATGACGCAATTGTGGAGGATGAAGACGGAGACCCTTTTGTGGAGCACGGAGTGCACAGGCATCAACTCCTTGTACAAGCTCAGGCCAATCGGTGGGAATCCGGTTTCTAACTCGATACACCAGAATTCCAAAGTTGCGTGCAACCCAAAGAGTTCATGGTGGTAGAAAAAAATAAAAACATTCCACCAAAAGAAGTACCAAGGAAGATGGCAAAGATGGTGCCTAAGGAGGCGGAGATAAAGCATCAATCGGTGTCTCGATACATTGGAGGTCGTGCCAACAATTTCAACGACATGCATCTTGGGAGGCAAGGTATAAGCTTATCATAGATCCGAGGAGTGGTATGAATATCGCCCTGAGGAAGCGGTAAGAAAACTAGGGCTTAAGACCAAAAGTCATCCTAGTCCCTATCAATTGGAGGGGCTCACGAAAGGAAACGAGGTAAGAGTATCTAAATATTGCCAAGTTCCTTTTTCTATTGGGGCTAAATATATGGATCATGTGTGGTGTGACGTGGTAGACATGACTGTGTGTCACTTGTTATTGGGCAAACCGTGGCAAGATGATAAAACTGCCGTCTATAATGAAACCAAGAATACGTACAGCTTCTTGTTGGGTAAAACCAAGTTGACGTTGTTACAAAGCCCATGGCCGAAGCCACAACCTTCACAAGGAAATACAGAATCTGTGGATGAAGAGCATCAGGAATCCGAAGTCATTGATGAAGAGTACGAGCGTGAATGTGTTGAAGATGTAGATCCTTCACAAGGGTTTGTAGATTGGGATTCTCCACCAACCTATGATGAAGACATCAATGAGAAAGATCCAATTGAAGAACCTTTGGCATTACTAGAGGAAGAGCATGAAGAATTAGGCAAACAAGTGGACAAGGTAAATCGCCGGAGAATTTTGCACTTTTGACGACAATTCTACATATTATGTGCTGTTAAGAGCCTCAAGGTAAAGTCTTTGATTTTAGTGTTGAGCCAATTGACTACGTTGATTTCATTGGGATAGATGCTATTTTATCAAATTATTCTAGCCAAAACTATGATGAAATCTATATGGTGGAAGAGGCTTTTTGTCAAAGATTGAAAGGGTCTTTGTGAGTTCTTTGGGGATTCAGATGGCTTGTGGGAAGAGCAAAGCAGAAAAGCATAACAAGTCTAGATGAAAAGAGGTATGTGGGATTTCACAACAACCATCAATATACTCCACTAATGAAGATCACTATGATTATTATGGGCGTGGCCTTGCTATAAAGTTGAGAAGAGACGATTGGAATGAGTTGACGGACATCCAAAAGACCGTGGAAGAGACCGGCCGAATTCAAGATTTAATTCTCTCCAACCTGGGAGGATGATGTAGATTAGGATGACCTAACTTATCTTTTAGTCATTTATTTAAATTAGGTTTCTTTATTAGTCTTTTAATTGTTTTAGTTTACTTTTCCTTCTAGTACGCGGTTTTAGATTACTTTTTCTTCTAGGATGTGTAATCCTAGTTTATCTTAGATTACTTTTCCTTCTAGGATGTGTAATCCTAGTTTATGTTAACCTCTTTTATGTTTTAGCCTCTAAGCCTATAAATACAGGCTTAGACCCTTTGGAAAATTAGTTTATTATTATTGAGTTTGTTTAATAAGAATACTCAGAGTTGAGTTTCTTGGTTATTTTCCTTCAGGCTTTAGATAGCATCTTTTGCTTAGAGAAGATTTCTTTGATTTTGTGATAGTCTCACAATCTTAGGAATATTTATCTCTTTTATTTACAGATCTATCCTCGCATCGCTTGATATCGAGTCCTCTTTCCATGGCGCCACACAAGGAAGGTAACCGCTTCCACACTTGGAAGACGTGAATAATCGCTAAGAACCAGTTAGAGAAGAACCATCGCAACCTATCAAGCACAATCGAAGGTACAATTTATGAGCTTGAGGAACAAATTGCAGCCCTCACAAAACTATTGTCCATCGAGTGGTCGAGATGTGAAGTCGACATATACCTCACCACAATCGGAAGAGGATGACGAATTGTGGAGGATGAAGACGGAGACCCTTTTGTGGAGCTGCGGAGTGCAGGCATCAACCCTTGTACAAGTTCGCCAATTGGTGGAAATCCGGTTTCAAACTCGATACACCAGAATTCCAAAGTTGCATGCAACCCAAAGAATTCATGGTGGCAGAAAAAAGAAAACATTCCACCAAAAAAGTACCAAGGAAGATGGCAAAGATGGTGCCTAAGGAGGGGGCGAGATAAAGCATCAATCGGTGTCTCGATACATTGGAGGTATGCCAACAATTTCAACGACATGCATCTTGGGAGGCAAGGTGGCCAAGCTTATCATAGATCCAAGGAGTGGTATGAATATCGCTTCAGAGAAGCGGTAAGAAAGCTAGGGTTTGAGACCAAAAGTCATCCTAGTCCCTATCAATTGGAGTGGCTCACAAAAGGAAACGAGGTAAGGGTATCTAAATATTGCCAAGTTCCTTTTTCTATTGGGGCTAAATATATGGATCATGTGTGGTGTGACGTGGTCGACATGACTATGTGTCACTTGTTATTGGGCAAACCGTGGCAAGATGATAAAACTGCAGTCTATAATGAAACCAAGAATACGTACAGCTTCTTGTTGGGTAAAACCAAGTTGACGTTGTTACAAAGCCCATGGCCGGAACCACAACCTTCATAAGGAAATACAGAATTTGTGGATGAAGAGCGTCAGGAATCCAAAGTCATTGATGAAGAGTTCGAGCGTGAATGTGTTGAAGATGTAGATCCTTCACAAGGGTTTGTAGATTGGGATTCTCCACCAACCTATGATGAAGACATCAATGAGAAAGATCCAATTGAAGAACCTTTGGCATTCATCATAGAGGAAGAGCATGAAGAATTAGGCAAACAAGTGGACGAGGTAAATCTGTCGGAGAGTTTTGCACTTTTTGACAACAATTCTACATATTATGTGCCTGTTAAGAGCCTCGAAGGTAAAGTCTTCGATTTTAGTGTTGAGCCAATTGACTACGTTGATTTCATTGGGATAGATGCTATTTTATCACATTATTCTAGCCAAAACTGTGATGAAATCTATATGGTGGAAGAGGCTTTTTTGTCAAAGATTGAAAGGGTCTTTGTGAGTTCTTTGGGGATTCGTATGGCTTGTGGGAAGAGCAAAGCACGAGAGAAGCATAACAAGTCTACACAGAAAAGAGGTGTGTGGGGATTTCACAACAACCATCAAGATACTCCACTAATGAAGATCACTATGATTATTATGGGCGTGGCCTTGCTATAAAGTTGAGAAGAGACGATTGAATGAGTTGACCCGGACATCCAAAAAGACCTGTGGAAGAGACCCACCGAATTCGAGGACGTAAATCTCTCCAACCTGGGTGGATGATGTAGATTAGGATGACCTATCTTATCTTTTTAGTCTTTTATTTAAATTAGGTTTCTTTATTAGTCTTTTAATTGTTTTAGTTTACTTTTCCTTCTAGTACGAGGTTTTAGATTACTTTTCCTTCTAGGATGTGTAATCCTTGTTTATCTTAGATTACTTTTCCTTCTAGGATATGTAATCCTAGTTTATGTTAACCTCTTTTATGTTTTAGCCTCTAAGCCTATAAATACAGGCTTAGACCCTTTGGAAAAATAGTTTATTATTATTGAGTTTGTTTAATAAGAATACTCAGAGTTGAATTTCTTGGTTATTTTCCTTCAGGCTTTAGATAACATCTTTTGCTTAGAGAAGATTTCTTTGATTTTGTGATAGTCTCACAATCTTTGGAATATTTATCTCTTCTATTTACTGTTTTCTTGATTATACATGATCTAACCCTGCATCACTTTCCATGAATGGGGAGGAGCAACCGTCTGGCAGACATGAACGAGGTGTACGTGCACACGAAGATAGCACATAAGGAGCAATCGATGATTTGTTTGTGGCACATGGAGGAGAAGTTTGGTGGTCTGACCGTGCGGAAGAAGGGGTGTGCGCGCACCTAACACGGGGTCCCTACCGATCACTTAGCCGACATGGATGGTCCGAACATTCGTCGTTGTCAACCAAGACCGTGGTACACGGGGGCGGAAGACAAATTGATTGCTGCATATCGACGACACATGGAGCAATTAATGATTTTGGGGGATCAAATCAAAGCCGTTGCTATCCAAATATCCAACATGTGTGGTCACAATGAGAATGGATCTAGAAACCCATTTGCGGAGCGCGGAACGCATGGACGTCAGCGCCATGCACAAGCTCATGCCCATCGGCAGGTGAGTAGGTTCAAACTCGATATACCGGAATTCCAAGGTTGCTTTCAACCCAAAGAGTTCCTTGTGACAGAAAAAATAGAAAAAATCAACAAAAGGAAGGTGCCTAGAGAGGCGGCGGAGATTAAGAGTCAATCGGTTGTGGAGGAGGAAGATTGCTCGGTAGATTGGACCTCTCCACCAATCTATGACACCTATCCCAACGAAAATGTGAGTTCTATACATCAAGTTGATTTCCTTGGAGTAAATGCTATCTTGTCAAAAACTTTCAATCAAAGTAGTGATGAGATCTATAGAGCGGAAACAACTTTTCTATCAAAGAGTGAAGGAGTCTTTGTATGTTCCTTGGGAATTCTCATAGCTTATAGGAAGGGCAAAGCACAAGAGAAGCACGACAAGTCTACATGGCAAAGTGGTGTGTGGGGCTTTCATGACAAACATCAAGGTATGTCAATGATGAAGAGCGTCACACACTAACATATGCCGGAGTTGACATTGGAGTAGATGGTATTTCAAGCAGTAGACCCAATCCTTTATCAACCCTGACTACTTTTGAGTTGTCATATTTATCTCCAACCTTAACATGCTGCATATCAAAACCCAAAAATGTTAGTCTAGCACGAATTATGCCCCTTTACCAAAAACAATTTTTTTTTAAAAAAGTACCCAAATAGAACATTCATGTCACTTCGCAAGAGAAGAGAGGATGCAAGTTGGAGAAAGGAGGAGAGTTAGACAAGAACTTGTAAGAAAAGCAAGTCCACTCTTTAAAGTAGAGTCAGGCCAGTTAAGCAAAATGATGGATGCATACTATCATGAGATTACTTAAAGCAAAGCTCCAGTGGATCGAATCTGGATATCATCTTATTAGTCACAAATATAACATGGGTTGACCAGAGGCACAGTTTTACATCAGCAAACAGATATAACATGGGTTGACCAGAGGCATAGTTTTCCATCAACAACACTAAATCATTATTAAATGCATTTAATTGGTTTGAAAACCAAACTTCAACTAATGCAAACTAAGGATGTAGCAGAACAAGCCTATGAACAGAATTTGTAGCGAAACCCCTCTCATATCTATCCTGCCAAGAGCCAAATCAAAAACCCAACAACATGCACACTACCTGAGCTCCATTAAATTGTGGTCAAGTTCAGCTAATGTTCTACCTACTCTAAAATACACAAATCACATTCAATTCCAAAAAAAAAAAAATGTTAAAGGAGTACAGGATCAGAGAAATCCATCTCACAAACTGATATATCCAATAGGCAAACTTAGGGATCTCACAAATGTGTAATAACTTACTGAAGGAATAGCCTTGTTATGAACAAGATGTGCATTCAGGGTCAATCCAATAGCTCTAGTTGAGGGATCAATAAATATTATCCGAGCATTAACCTAAACCAAACGAATAGATAGTTTAGTTAGTAAGAAGCAAGAACTCAAAGATGCAGAAAATATATATATTGTGTTAGTACAAAGATAGTTGGCCATATATCATATTTATAGAAACATGGTCGGTATAAACCATATACTTAGATAGCAAATAAAACTGCATGTGAACAGATTATGCAGGCAACCATGATTTGCAATAATGCAAAACAACCAAGGACCATGGAACCATGGCATATCAAAAACTAGTTCACCCAAAAAAAAAAAAACCGGAGAAAGAAAGAGAAAGAGCTTTGCATCAAACTTGTCGCAAAGAGTGCAAACGGTTTCATAAATTTTCACACCTCGCAAATCTTTAAATGACTAAAACTCAATCTATTAGCAAGTTTCAATTTTCACACATTTCACACATGTTACAAAGCTAAAACTCAATCTATTAGCAAGTTCCAATTTTCACACACATGTTACAAAGCTCAGCAACATAAAAAGATAGCTGCTTAAGCTTATGTAGCCAAGTTGCCACTGAAAAACAGAAATCAAGAGCGTTGAGCATAAAGCTTTTATAATTAGCGTAGTGGAAGAGCACCAAGATCAATAAAAGAGTAAGGTCACGCAGTTACCTTCTTGTTTTGATTGTATTCATCCTTCCAATTTGTAGTAGGGTAACTATTTTCCAAATGAAATATATCAACCTGTAAAATTGACATAAACAAAATGCAATCAATAACGTAAAATAATAATTCTGGTAATATCATAATAGGAGCATGACAAGAGCTAGCAAGCTTACAGTTCCAGTAAAGTATGTAAGGAATGATAACATAACGCCATTTTCAAGAACTGGCTGTACATGAGCATTGATCATCATGCCTGGAACAAGAAGATCAATCGAAATTCCCTTAAGATCCTTGGTCCGTAGACAGTGCAACACAAAAATGTTTCATTAGAAAGAAACAGCAGCAGAGAAAGTGAAATCAAAATGACAATTCCATGTAAGGCAAGGGCATACCACACATTTGGACACTGTATCCGGGTCACAGTTCAGATCCACAACTTGACGAAGTTTGTCAATTCTTCCAACAACCCCTTGCAAAAGTTGCCCAATTTTCACTTCAATCTCCCCGCTTACTGGAAAGATCATAAATGAAGTGGGGCAAGATGAAGAAACAGAAAGGGTTTACGAAATAAATCAGCAGAATTAGAAACTACATCAAATGGATGTGTGCGCCTACTATAAATGTGTTTTAATGTACAATTGGTAAAACTTATTAGCAAGTCTATGGCTGTACTAAATATTCTTATAAAAAAAAAAAGACAAATGGATGTGTGCGCCTACTATAAATGTGGACATGTTAGGAGTAATGCGTTTGATATCAGCCATATAACGTGTCAATGTGAAGTGTCACGTTGGCAGCCATGTTATAGCTCCTGTATGTATAATCATGTGACTTCATGTGGAGTTGTTATTTCTTCTTGGCTATAACAAAGTGTCGAACAAATGAGAGGCAGAGAGAGAGAGTGAGCAGGAGTTTTATTATGGCAATTGTTATTTTATTATGGGATAAAATCTTGAGTCATGAGTTTTCATACTTCATTTGTATTATTTTTCATAGTTAAATGCACATCAAATAAATAGATAGTTCACTATACATGTTACTAAATTGATTATTTTGTTAATCATTTCGGATTACATACAACTAAATGATCCAGTTAAGGGAGACAACTTATGCCAAGGGCCACACTAGGCATCCTAACTAGTTGCATTTTGTACTAGAGTAGTTACTAGCGGATTGTAATATTTGGTTGTGGTTATATTTAGTTGTAGTTGATGATTTGTAAGGAATAATAATGTGAATCGGTGGTATTTTGTTGGTCTATAAATTTGCTATTGAAGTATGTTGGTGGTATTTTGTTGGAGAACAACAAAGATAACTCAAATTTGCTTCTAAATACATTCAAATTTCTCCAAACAGAATAATTATTTATCACTTGTTTATCTTTAGAAGTATTGAAGCAGCATGGGCCTTAATGGCTTAATGCTGCCAACGCCACTGCCACTTTACATGCAAAACATCTAACCATGCCAACCATGAGTTCTTTTGGAGTCAATGTCAAGGGAAAATCTCTAGAGCTATACTTAACTCAATCTCCAATGCCAGATGCAAGAAGCATCCAACACCACCAATTAAGAATGCAAAAGCAATAATACTTTTTCCCAGCTAATAAAGATGCCATTGATGTACAAACAAAGATCAGATTGTGAACATTATTCAAGATGAACAATCAATTTGCTTTTAGAATCTTTGGAAAGATAAAAATTTTGGGAAAACATGATGCCTTTGGGGCTGAACATTGTGATCATAAATCACTTGTAATCTGTATCCACAAATAATATTTGAATTCAAATTTGCTACTTATCATTTGAGTCCATTGATAAGCTTTGAGGAGAGTTATTGTTTGAGTTCAAATCTGTGGAAGAGTCTAGATGATGATTATCCTTTACAATCCCAAACCAAATTAGAGCTCTAAGCCAAGTACCCAACTAGATTAGGCACATAAATAACTTACCAAAAAGTCCATTGTGATACTGATATAGAAAGCATGACTAAGTTCAAATTCATGAAACCTATCATATATACAAGACAACACATATATCCTAAGTGCGAAAGGAAAAATATCTAGGGCCAGTTGTCATCATCACCCAATAAATTCAAGGAATTCAACAATAACATAGAAATCATATACAATATAATATCAATAAATTTCAATTTCAATATTCTAATATATCGAGAATAAATCATAAAAAAATATATATATGTCTCCACAATGAAATTTAATTCTCTGTTGTTGTTGTTGTTCTCGAAATGCACGTTGATGAAATATGGGTCGTGGATTAGAGCAAACCATGGCTTCGAAACGCACTGAAAACGTAACAGGGACTTGCCGGGTAATAGAGAAAGTATATCGGTGATGAGGTCTTGCGGAAGTACAGCCATCTACAAAGGCTGGCTGGCTGGCTTGCGAAGAAGAAAGAAGAAATTTGTTAGTGATCGAATACAAAGAGTTGGCATCAATTAATTCCATTATATAAGAGAGGAATTGAAGGTCGGTCCAACGTTAATTTTACTAATCCCAGACGGTGAAGGAAACCATAAAACTAATTTTTTTGTTTTGACAAAAAAAGGTTTCCGTGAACCACTAGGAGAGCAAAAGTAAAATCCAGACGGTGAAGGAAACCATAAGACTAAAATTAAAAAAAAAAACACAGGTTTCCGTGAACCGCAAAAGTAAAACCCAGCCAAAGTTGTATAAGCGAAAATGAGGCAAAGTCATTCAGGGTTGAGACGTGATATGAAATCATGAGGATTCTTTACGGGGCATCATTGAAAAAATCCTCTCTTTTTTTCTCTTTTTTATTTTATTTTATTTTATTAAAAAATTCAAAATTTATAGGGTATTTTTGTCTTTTTATTAAAAAAGAAAAAGATATAGTGCAAAGTTTTTACAATTTGAGGAGCACATTTATAGAAAGACAGAGTTTTCCTTCGAACTGAGTTTTTTGGAAGAACTTCAATTTAATCTATAAAAATGACATATGTCCTTTTTTTTTTAATAATATGTGAAATGCACATAAATTTTTAATATTATTTATTCCAACTTTGTGCTTACCATTAAAAAATATGTGCATCTCACATGTTTAAATAGACACATTATTTTTATAGACCGAGATGGAGGAAGTTTCTTCAACCCAACTTGAAGGAAAACTATATCCTTTATACAATCTTTAGTTTGTGAAAACTTTGTAATTTGGATGTTAGTTGGAGAAAGGTATTTATGAAATTATGTGTGCGAGAAAGTTATTTGAGAAAACAATGAAAGATGGAGTACATTTAAGATGGGCATAAATCAAATATGTTTAGGCTCAAAAGATATTTATGAACCTCTCCAATAACAATTAAAACTAGCCTCCAAGGTTTATATAGATGGGTGAAAAGTTATTTTTTTTTTAAAAAAATTTTTTAAGGGAAAAATATTTAACACTCATTAATTGAAAAAAAGATCGCGAGCAAAAGCTCTTACAAATAAAACATAAAGCTCTGAAACAAATCATAGCCGAAATTACGAGGTTACAGATTCTAAATATACATACATTACAATCTAACAATCAAGACCTATCAATGACATCAATCCGTTAACACATGACTATTTTTTAGTTTTAATATTAGATCTGCTCTAAGCAGACTCAATCCAATGTGTAGATAGCTCTTATTTTTTTGCCTCGAGTGCAGAGAGCCCCCATGCTAAAAACACAACCTCCTCGATCTGAAAGTCGGGATATTGTGATTCACTGAGTGAGAGCCATTCAATCGCCGGGTCACGTTGTCAAGTGCGGTCTGGAGAGCATCTATGCATGCGCTATCGCCGGCTCCTCCCTCCTTCGTTGATAGCGATTCATGAGGTCCGCCATCGTTCTTACATTTATGAACTTCATCCATCAATTAGTTACACATCATTTCTCAATCTTTCAATTTTTTAAACAAAGTAATTTTGAAAATTGAAACGATAAGAGAAGAACCAACTCATTTCATTTCATTAGATTCGTGAAATGAAATATTTAATTTAATGGGGAGGTGATTTGACAGGGTCCAGGGTTCGATCCCAGGACTTCTGGCTCTGATATTGTGTTAAATCACTAGTTATCGCAAAAGCTCAAACTGATAGGAAGATGTAAATTTAATCACTTAATCAACACTTTAACAAGTTAGGCGCACTAGAAAGCTTGTAGGCCTTTGCAAAGCTCGTCAGAACAAGCTATACTGATTCCTACGTCATCCCGTTATTTGATTGGTCGTCCAATAACAGTTTCGCTTTGAAATGTTGAATCTTTCAACACAACATCCTCCCTCTACATCGGCGAACATGATGCTCATAACCTCAAAAGTTTATACTTATCTCCCCACAAATTCACTTGCAAAATATCAACCAATATTCTTCCAACTGAAATTCTTTTGGTACGTACCCACCAAAGTGTCCATTAATTGTTCAATTTTGTCGCTTAAATTGCTGCAAAATTTTCTGCGATTAAGGGTGGCTTTAGAAACTTCCATCGTCCAACACATTGATGATACGAAAGACTTCAGGAATCAGCATTTCAACGAAAGTAAATAAATACATAAAGAAGACCATACGTGAAACAACATCGCCTGATCCCAAGTTCAGACAAGTTATCTTATCAGTCGTAGACATATTTAGTTCACTCCTTAGTCGATAGTCGGCCAGGTGAAATATTGATACGTCAAGCACATCAGGGTTCATCTTGACCAGCTCAAAGACACACACACCCCTCCTATTGCTAAATCACTGCCCCTTGTAAAGTTAGCCGAGCTTATATTCTTTGATGAGCATGAAGCTGAATGGCCACAACACCAAGCATCCCATTGCTTTCCATCAGTAGTCTGAAGCTCGACAAACTGATCGTCCACCGTAAGATGAGAAGAACCAAATCTAACAGGCATGTATTGCAGAAGAAAGTCGGGTCGTAACAAAGAGAGAAATAAACGCAAGGAAACTATTATACCAATTTGCAGGCGGACCCCAGGGTTCGTTTGCAGTTGGCGCACCAGGAAGCTCGCCTTCCATAGTCGCGGGCGCCAATCAAGCCGTGCGGATGATGCCTTTGGCCGTTCAACGACCTGGGCAACCCACTGTACACCTAGATTTTTCTTGTTCATCTGATCATCCTAGTCCGCCAAGTGAATGCAACAATGCTCGTCCTGAGGGTTCCGTGAGCATAATATTTCTGAAGACGGGGGTATGCCCACGCAACAAGTCAATGGAGACGTATCCAAGGATGCTGTCGATCCAGCTGTAGCTATTGGGAAGGAGACGCCCTTCTTTCTGGCTTTTGGGCACAATTCCGGAGACTGAGACTTCCACTAGGGTTGTTCAGTGATGTTCTCCCCAGGATTGCGTTATAAGCTGAAGGGCAACTTACCAGTCGAAATGAGACAATCACTGTAGTTTGGCGTGGTGGTGTACCATGCCCTTTGCAGTGACCGGAAGGTCTGTGGTCCCTATTGGGTGGACCTTGTCTGCGGCCAAACCGATCAAAGGGATGTTACCGGTTGAGTTTTTCCCACGAATGCATCATGTCGACGCGTTATGCGGCATTTAATATGTTCGCAGAGCTGCCATTGTCGATTGATACCGGTGGATGGTGTAATCACCAGCTAGCGTAATCACAAGCGATCATCGTGGTGGATGTTGTACCCACTCAGCGTCATCTTTTTGGCGAAGGTGATCTCCAACAATTGCTTTCGTGGATGCGGCTTTTGAGCTTCGTTGGGGCGGTCCGTGAGGTATACTTCCATTGCTCGGAATGGTCGGGTGTGGGCCTTCCTCATTGCGTTTGTGGGGTAGCCTCCAGCAAATCCTCCCGATTCAGCCTCTGACGCTGGTGGATCTTCTCGACGGAGCTCCCGTAGATTGAGGTCAGAGGTTGCTGAATCATTGTTTCGCGGCTCCCTTTAGGGTGAGAGGAAATGCCCTATGAAGCATTGCATCAGTGGACGCTTGCGTGGTCATGTGTGCTCTTTAGGTTTCCAGGTGGCCCGCTGGATCCTGGCTTCCATCGTAGTGGTTCAGATGTGGCATTTTAAACTTGTCTGGCGGACCGACTTCCGCGATCTGTTTGGTGAAGGGCAAGTCCGCCAGCAGAAAGTCATGATTCGCTGAGCGAGAGCCATTCAAACGCCGGGTCACGTTGTCAAGTGCGGTCTGGAAAGCATCTATGCATGCGATATCACCGGCTCCTCCCTCCTTCGTTGATAGTGATTCATAAGGTCCGCCTACTGTTTCATACATTTATGAACTTCGTCCTTCCCATCAATTTGTCAAGGAGACGTGTTATACATCATTTCTCAATCTTTCAATTTTTTAAACAAAGTAATTTTGAAAATTGAAACGATAAGAGAAGAACCAACTCATTTCACTTCATTAGATTCGTGAAATGAAATATTTAATTTAATGGGGAGGTGATTGGACAGGGTCCGGGGTTCGATCCCAGGACTTCTAGCTCTGATATCGTGTTAAATCACCAGTTATCGCAAAAGCTCAAACTAATAGAAAGAGGTAAATTTAATCACTTAATCAACACTTGAACAGGTTAGGTGCATTGGAAAGCTTGTAGGCCTTTGCAAAGCTCGTCGGAACAAGCTATACTGATCCCCACGTCATCTCGTTATTTTATTGGTCGTCCAATAACAGTTTCGCTTTGAAATATTGAATCTTTCAACACAACATCCTCCCTCTCCATCGGCGAACATGATGCTCATTACCTCAAATGTTTATACTTATCTCCCCCACAAATTCACCTGCAAAATACCAACCAATATTCTTCCAACTAAAATTCTTTTGGTACGTACCCACCAAGGTGTCCATTAATTGTTCAATTTTGTCGCTTAAATTGCCGCAAATTTTTTTGTGATTGAGGGTGGCTTTAGAAACTTCCATCGTCCAACACATTGATGATATGAAAGACTTCATGAATTAGCATTTCAGGGAAAATAAATAAATACATAAAGAAGACCAGACGTGAAACAACATCACCTGATCCCGAGTTCAGACAAGTTATCTTATAAGTCGTAGACATATTTAGTTCACTACTTAGTCGACAGTCGGCCAGGTGAAATATTTATACATCAAGCACATCAGGGTTCATCTTGACCAGCTCAAAGACACACGCACCCTTCCTGTTGCTAAATCACTGTCCCTTGTAATGCTAGCCTAGCTTATATTCTTTGATGAGCATGAAGCTGAATGGCCACAGCACCTGGCATCCCATTGCTTTCCGTCAGCAGTACGAAGCTTGACAAACTGATCGTCCATCGTAAGATGAGAAGAACCAAATCTAATAGGCACATACTGCCGAAGAAACTCGGGTCGTACAGAAGAGAGAAATAAAAGCAAGGAAACTATTGTACCCGTTTGTAGGCGGACACCAGGGTTCGTTTGCAGCTGGCGCACCAGGAAGCTCGCCTCCCACAGTCGCGGGTGCCAATCAATCCAGCTGCAGCTATTGGGAAGGAGACGCCTCTCTTTCTGGGTTTTTGGCGCAATTCCGGAGACTGAGACTTCCACCAGGGTTGTCCAGTGATGTTCTCCCCAGGATTACGTTATAAGCTGAAGGGTAACTTACCAGTCGAAATGAGACCATCATTGTAGTTTGGCATGGTGGTGTACCATCCCCTTTGCAGTGACCAGAAGGTCTGTGGTCCCTATTGGGTGGACCTTGTCTGAGGCGAAACTGATCAAAGGGGTTATTACCGGTTGGAGTTTTTCCCCACCAAACTGCATCATGTCGTACGTTGCGGCATATAATATGTTTGCAGAGCTACCATTGTCGATCAATACTTGGTGGATGGTGTAATAAGCTAAAGCTAGCATAACCACAAGCAGATCATCGTGTGGATGTTGTACCCATTGAGCGTCATCTTTGTCGAAGGTGATCTCCAACAATTGCTTTCGTGGATGAGGCTTTTGAGCTTTGTTGGGGCGGTCCGTGAGGTATACTTCCATCGCTCGGAGTCGTCGGGTGTGGGCCTTCCTCATTGCGTTTGTGGGGTAGCAAATCCTCCCGATTCAACCTCTGGCGCTGGTGGATCTTCTTGACGGTGCTCCTATATCAACTATTTATGTCATCACTAATGATTTTATTTTAATTTTTTTCTTACTAAAGTAGAACCACTCCACCCGCTTCTAATTGGTATCTTATAATAGTCTCCTCTTTGATTCTATCCATTAAGTTACTCAGAACCCATAACATTTCTTTGGCCTTTTCAGCCCTTTCTTTTTCTTTTAATTGGTAAAGGTTTTAGGTTTTTCTTTGCTTCTACCTAATACGCACTTCGTGATTGTGTCTGTGTTGAAGACACAAAAGAAATAGATATGCACCATCTCCAGAAAATACACAAAGCGGTCGAATTCTTATGGTAAGTGCAGATTGTTGTCTGAAAAAAACAAATCATTGAACAGAAAACTATACAAAACAGTTAAGTAATTGCAAATTCAGCATTTATTTATTTCTTAAATTTTTCACTAAATCAATGTTGTGTATTGATAGTTTCTTTTCACCTATGTTTAATGCATATTGTTTACACGCTTAATTTTTTTTTTTTTTTGAGCAAGTTTACATGCTTAATTGATGGACGTTATTGGCTTTCAAGGTTTTATTGGTGCCAACAAAAGTACATAGAAAAGACAGCTATTTTCTATTATATTAGCATTTTTCATTTTCTGTTTGTTTGTCTTTACAAAACTGCAGATTTGGAATAATTTCAACCAGCAACAAGCACTTTCTCAATTAGAACCTCACTAGCTGCGAGATTGCCCCGAGCTTAAAAATGCTTAATTCAACCAATATAGCGATGCTTGTATGGGATTCTGTATCACTCAACATTGCGGGTCTATATTCTTGCTTGTTGCAGCAGCTAAAGAAAATTAAAAATTCTTTATAGTAGCTTTCATTCAAATTACAGCGTGTTAACGAAGTGTTGAATATTTTTAACTTTTTGCTCAGGCACCTGCAGACTATAAAGGGCTAGATTTTCATACTCGAGCCCTGCAGCAGAGTAAAATTCATATTTCTTGGGATGAGGATGAGCCAGATCGTGTACCTGGCCTGGAGGATATTAGCAAGCGTATTTTAGAGAAGAAGGATAAGAAGTCAGAAACAGTGTGGGAGGCCTATCTTAGAAAACGACATGAGAAGAAGAAAGCTAGGAAAAATAAGTCCAAGTATTCGTCAGAGGATGAGGGTAGTGATACTGATCAAGAGGCACTTGAACAACCAGATGACTTCTTTGTTGAAGAGCCTTCAGTTAAAAGAAGGAAAAAGGCTCAAGGTAAAACTGATGAAGAGCTGCACCAAGATATGGATAAGGAAGCACAAGCAAGCACAGCAGAGCTTGAGTTATTAGTTGCTGATGATAAGGGGGCAGAAACTGGTCTTAAAGGATATAATTTTTTGAAATGTAAGAAGGTGATGCAAATCGAGTGAGTTCGAGCCTCTCATATTACTCGAGCGCATGTGGTCCCTTATGTTAATTTTATGTTTTTAGTTGTTAAACCGCCTTTATTTTCTTGTTTTAGTAGTATTAGGGTTTTGAGAGTCTTTATTTCGTTATTATATTAGGTTTAGGGTTATGGGGTATTTATGTAATATTTTAATAGGTTTAGGGTTTGTGGTTATAAATATATGCTTATAGCCTCCAAACAATTCAGTGGTTGATTATTATTATTTTGTTGAATAAGAATTACTCGTGATAATGAGTTTTCTTCATATTTTCCTTGAAATCGTAGATAGACTCTAGATTTTGAGAAGAGTTCTTAGATCGTCGATAAACTCCGATCTAGAATTACATATCTGCTTCATATTTGTTGATCTTCGCCGCTACAGAGTCGTGCTGCATCAGAAGGCCAAGGGAAAAAAGGCGAAAGAAGTTCCAGATGTGGACGTTATACCAAATGCTGTTTATGATGATCCACGGTTTTCAGAGCTCTTTACTTCTCCTGATTTTGCTCTGGATCCCACAGATCCTCAGTTCAAAAGGTATCTTCTATGCGTTACGAAAATTTTCTTGTGATTGTTGTATCCATTATTTATTTGTCCGAAAGAAGGGGGGCACCTATATGTGGTATACGGCCCAATATGTGTATAGCTACTCGTCTCTCCCTCCAACTGTATGTGATTAACCGGATTATAAACCCATGTGATATGACAAAATGCAGTATAGCAAAATTGTTTCCCTATATTCTGCTTGGTTTATAAGTTTGGCTTTATTCTGGTGCTAAAACAGAGTTTGAATCTTGCAGGGTTGCAGCTTTTATCGGAAGCGAGCACCAGGGCAGCAGAGCAGGCAAGAAGTGGAGGAAAGGGATAGCATGAAGTTATCAACAACATCAAAGTTGCCGTCTGATGAACCCAAGTTAAACAAGGACGAGCAAGTTAAATCTGATAGTTTGCCATCAAAGAAAGAGAAGCATGAGCTATCGTCTTTAGTTAAATCAATTAAGATGAAGTCCAAGCAAGTTCAATTGCCCCCTGACCGTAAGATGTCAAAGAAAGATGTGAAATTGCAATCTGCGGGTAAGGTGAAGATGGAGCTGCCGCGTGATCTATCAACTTTAGTTCAATCAGTTAAAAGGAAGTCGAAAATCTAAAAATGAATGCAACATGAAGGAGGGGGAAAAAGGCCCTTATATTTCCTCACCATCATGCAGAAGAATCAATGGTATATTTGGGACCAGTCCTGAAGATTGAAGGTCATTGGTATATTATATTGGGGCTTGATTTTTTTTTGCATGAATTCTATTTACTTATTTCTACTCAAATTTTGAAGATGAGTTGGTAGATCTAACAAAGGTGGAGATGAATTTCTCTTCTTACAGAAATCATAAGTGACAAATAACTCCATTTATTGAATTGCTGTTTGAAACCACATCTTCACTAATAGGACCACTATCAATCATTTTCTTTTAACAGCTGCTAAAAAATCTCTAAATTTAAGCTTGAAATATAAGTGCTCTATACCTAAGGTTTCTGCTTTTATATGTTAAAAGAACAATTATTATTTACAATCCCGTGTCCAAATTAATGCTACATCACAATACTCATAAAGATATGCATTGTGATTGTATCTCTAAGGTCGCCACAGAAAAAATGATTACAATTTTTCCTCTTCAAATAGAAGCATTGTTGGCTTCCTATTTTTGGTGTTTTAGTAGAGCATTAATTTGGACACGGGATAGTAAATAATAATTTTCTTTGTCTCCTTCCATCACATTTGGGAGGACAAAGGGAAACAAAATTCATACTTCTAAGAATATTGGTAATATATATTGACACGGGTTGAGAAAGCCCTAACAAATAAAAAGCATAATCAAACAATGGCAAAAACGAAACAAGAAGTAGTGTGAGTGCGTGGGTAAAAGACTTCAACTCGGTGAATGGCGGATGGAGGTGGCACAAGTATACTAGAATTGCTTCCACTCCTTTTGGTGGCTTTAATTGACCGCAATGGAGGTAAGCGCAGAGAGCGTGATGGACTGAATGCTAGGGTGTTCAATTCTTGTCGTCAGTAACCTATGGACACCAAAGAAATTATGATGAGAAGAAATAATTTCACACTCAAATTCAATCTTAAAAGAAATACAAGGTGAAACTGCACTACAGTTAGACTCCTTCCAATCCAATACCATCCTCTCGATCAAAAGTATCGATAACCAGTCATGAAGTTTTCGATCAAAATAAATGAACTCGTGAGCATTTTGAATTCATAATATAAGAGAAGATACAGATAAAGAGATAGATACTCACGTCCGATGATGCTTATATCTTCACTTTTGAGAAGACCCAGACAATAGACAACATTTCCTTCCTTAAGACCACAACGTCAAATTTTAGCATAACTCAAGCGGGAACAGGAAAATTAAAGCACTAGAAGCGAGACCACACCTCAATGTTGACCACATGTGTTGGACTAGTGACAAAATATTTTCATTGTCAGATTCACACTAGGAACTTCATAGTTTTGAGTTGGACCGTAAACAAAGTGGAAGTCAATACCACAGGGTTGGAAGGGGAAAAAACTAATGCAAAATAGGAACTAGAGGATTAATTTTGGAGGCTGGGTTAGGACTAGAGGTTAATTAATTTTTTTTTTTCTTCGTTCTATCAAAATTGATGCAACCAAAGCTTATCATATGAATATGGTTGTAAGCCAGAGGATTTACAGGGCCATTTGGCCCCTACAAGGACGTTTATTTGCTTCGAGATTATTATACTGGGTGAGCATGCACTGTATAAAATGATATGGTTTTGAATGTTGAAAACCTTATGTAATCACTTATTCTGTTGAGTTTTAGTGAACTTTTCTGTTGTGGAATTTGTCCAATTGTGTCTTAATTCTCTCTTGAATGTGATGATGGGATCTTATCCAGAGAATTCTATTCTAGAATGGGTTTTTTTCTGTGAATGGGCCTTTTCCGAAGACTTTCACGTGAATGGGCTTTTTCTGTCTCGGTCAAATAGGATTTTTAAATATATGGCTTGCCAATTATCAAAGGAGACGGCTCATCCTCGCATTGAGGAGCATTGACATATAACATTTTACTTTCTTAAAAATTAAAATATATTTAAGAGTTGAGAAGTATTTAGTTTCATTTATGTGCATATTTTTTTCATCTTCATACAATAATGTACAAATTTATCATTGAATTTGTGAAGCTTGCATGCATCCCAATGATTTAATGATGCTTTTTTTTTTTTTTTTTTAAAGTATTGATAAAAATATGTAGGAGAATAAAACCAAACATTTATTTGAAAAAAGTTTCAATTACCAATTTTGCTAATAAGAATGTTAGTAGCGATGCAACAAATTTTACAGTATCTTTCTAACAAAACGACGTGGCAATCTATTTGGCACTAATTACATGAACAATAAAATTGACATGGCAATCCACGTGGCTTGGGGGCATAACGTAAGCCCTAAAAAGAGTTTTTAAAACAAATTAAGAAGCAAAATAACTAAGAGGTGGTTGGACTATCTCTCATTTTACCCTTTGAAGGGGTCGTCAATCATCCCATGTGATTAGGGTAGAAGCTCCACTGTAATATAATCTCATTTCCAATAATAATTTTTTTTTTCATCTAATGGAATAGTCATTGTGTGCACTGCAATTTCACCAAACTAAGGAATAAGTTAATTTATTACGCCATGCATTATGCTTTCAATTTAATTTATTTAAGCCCACTCATAATTCTTAAATGTCAATTTTATGTGCAAATTTGATGGTGCCATGTCTTTTTCATTTTTGTTTGTTATTCGATAATTTGATGCCTCTTTTTACATCTCTCTTTTATGTATGCTTAAGAAAGCTATATGAAATGAAAAAAGAAATTAACCAATGATTATAATAAAACCTATAATTAAATTTCAAACTATGATATCTATAAATTAAAAATGTCTTCATAGATTATGGATTCATCATGGAGATCCCAAAAAATAAGTGTTCGGAAGAAGATGAGATGAATTATGTTAGGTATAAAATATGCCCACCTATTTATGTCTATTTACCATTTTGGCATTGTCCATTCATATGATTATGTATCACCATTGGTTTATAAAAGGAAAAAGGTCATTTCTTCTTAATTATTGAAACTCTCTCCCACGTCTTCCTCTCAGGAGGAGACTCTTATTTCTCTTCTCCATGGGAATAACTTCCGTTCGGTCGTGGTGTAAAGGGGGTGTTTTTTTGCCATCCACTAGAAATAAGACACCTCACATAAAGCAAAAAAATTGCAAAAAACTTGTATAGAACTAAAACACCATATTTTTCTCGTTTAATTTGGGGGAAGCCGGAAGAACGAAGAAAGGAAGAAGGAAGAGAGAGAGAGAGGCAAAGAAGAAGAGACGGACACAGTGAGGCGAGAGAGAGAGAGAGAGAGGCGGAAAAGAAGACCCGTGGGTCACTCTGTGCTGGCCATGACCCACGGCCACGCTCTCCGGCACCGACATTCTCCGGCGTTAGGGCGATTAAATCCTCTAAGGGTTAACATTCCACTTCTAGGTTTTAGATTTGAATAAAAATATGTTTTGAGGCATTAGAATCAATTTTGAGGTTGTGTTTGAGTTTTCTGTTTTTCGGTTAAGTTTGGCGAAAATGGTGGGTAACAGTTGAGTTAGCCGTCACCAAAGGGTGAGGTGAGGGAGAAGAAGAAAAAAGAAAAAAGAAAAAAACCAGGGGCGTGCATGAGGGAGAAGCTGGGTGTTTTGTTCTCATTTTAAGTTTGTGTATTTTTTCTTGAAATGTTGAAGTGTCACCAGAGTGGAAGTGCGAAAACCCCCTTTTGCACCAATAACTGTATAGCAGCTGCTCTTTCTCCATAGCCTCTCTCCCTCTGATAAGTGCCAAAATATTCATATTTTAGCCCTTAATTTACATTTGTTAATTTCTTAGTTTTTTGTTATTTTGTTCCATTTTATTTCCTTTTTGTGTTTTCTGTGTTTTTGTAGGTCATGGAAGAAAATGAAGCATTTTTAGAAATGTTCCAAGCTTAAAGGGAAAATTGGAAAGACCTAGAAGATATGGAAAGGATTAAATCGGAATTTATCAAATTGAAGTCAAAATCGGATTGCATTTGGATTCTGCACATGTCTCAGTATTTTAGCCATAACTTTAAGCTCAAATATCGGATTGAGGTGATTCTAATGGAATTAGAAAGCTAACTCGAAATTCTACAAATCATTGTGAAATATAACTTTCCCAATTCGGACCGCCGCAGTGCCAAAATCACCCCACAAGATAGAAATGCAATTCTGAACGAATCCTAATCCGATTCGTAATAGGATTGTCTCCTAAATTGATTAGGAGATGGAATTCCGAATTTCCTAGGTTTACTAGTGTTTCTAGGACTTTCTTAAGGCCTATAAATAGACCTCTAAGCCTCACAATTAGATAGACAATTTCAGGGAGGAGAAGTTGGAGGCTACTTCTAGGAGCGGTTTTTGGTTCTTTCTTCTCCTTTTCTTTTTAGTTTTTATTTTAATTATGTGTAACTAATTATTCTAGTAGGGCTGGATTGATACCCTAATTATGTTCATTTAATATTTCAATATTGGCGCCTTTGTGATAATCATATTGTGTTGCTTAACTTGATTAATTCCCGTTTTATTGAATTCCTCATATGTATGTGATTGGCCATTATATGCATATGGTATGGACTTGTTAGTTAGATCAATTTGGATGACCGAGTCTTGGGTTTAGCATAAGTAACAAAAGTAATCCACGCTTGGGTTCTTTGGTTAATCAACATGGGAAACCGGAGTATACACAATGCCCTATGTCTCATGTGGTTTGTCGGTTTTCACAGTTCATATGCTTTCTAGAGAACAACTTAGTATACACCATACTAAATCCTTTAGAAAAGAAAAGAGTTAGAGTATACACCATGCCTAATTCATTGCTTAGGGAAACCAATAGCTTAAAGAATATACACCATGCCCTTAGGTTGGTAACCATTAGGTATTCATAATTTGATTAGAGCATTTGCATATTGATTTATTAATTGAGCATAATTAGTGGTGGATATCAAAGCCCTACACTTTTATTTATCTTTATTTTTATTTCTTTTCTTAATATCAATTTTGTGACTACTTGATATTTTTAATTTAGTTCTTTAATTCTAAGCAAAGTTAACAATCCTCGTGGGAATGATCTCGTATTTGCCTACTATACTATTGTTTTGATCTTGTGCACTTGCGAGTAAAACGTACTAAATATTATCTATTAATTTAGGTAGTATTTGGCACAACAAGTTTTTGGCGCCGTTGCCGGGGATTGTTTAATTTTTGTTTAGAATTTTTTTTTCTCCCATTAGTTAATTTTATTTTATGTAAATTTTCGTATTACTGATTTTTTTGGAATTTTAGTTCTGTTCTACAGTGGTGCGATCGAACGCACTGCTGCAGGGTGATCAAGCACAAAGCCAAAATAGTTGCGCCAAAGACGCTGTGTTTATTTTTTGTTTTGAAGGTCTGCCTTGGTGTGATCGAGCACACTAACTTTTCTTGATCGAGTGCTCTACAGACCGAAGTTGTGTTCTAGCTTGTTCTTTTTATTTTTGGTTTTATTTTCTCTTGTTATTTTAATTTCTTTTTGTTTTATTCACATGTGGGAGGCACTCCAATACCCTATGGACCATGTTCACTTTGCCATGACCCTTATCACCATGTTAGAAAGTGTCCTTCAATAAGACAAATTTCTAACAATATTTTTGGGTATAAGAACACATCGCTCTCTAGATTGGGGAACGACAACTATTTTGATTCCTATAACCCAACATGGAGCCAAGTCAAATATCTCATGGCAAGCTCAAGATCCTAAAATTCATGCTCCACAATTTCATGGACTGCAACATCAATCATATCAGCTTCTATAATCATGCATATTCCTCTCAATCAGCCCCACGACAAGAATATCTGGCTGAACCACCTTCTCTTGAATTTTTCAAGAGACATTAGATATGATGAAATCGGTGATTGCAAAAGAGGCCTACCTTAAACAAGAAGTTGCATTTACGAAGAAGAGGAAGAAGCATACCAAGAGTCATCTCCCATATATGATCATTCATATTCCTCTCCACATCAACAATATCAAGAAGAACCGCCTTCTCCAACAAAGGTTGCCTTACAAGAAGCAAGTGCTAGATTAGAAAGAATGATGTCAGCTCATCATAGTGAAGCAGAGGAAGATAGGCAAGAGTTTGCAAGGATAAATAACTCTATCATGCAATCATATGAGAAGATGGATGCTCACTTTAAGCAAATGATGGATATCCTCAAAGAAGAAAAGTGTCAAGGTCAATTGGTGGCAAATCCTAATGAGTACTACATGGAGGATGAATAAACTTACTATCATGAGCAAACAACCACCACACCTAGGAATGAAGAAACTATTGAGGAGATTTTTTGTGAGCAAAGTCTTGAGGATCCTTTGGGAGAGCACCTTGATCAATTTTATGAGCAAGCTATGGTTGAAAAACAAGTGGATGAGAGGAAGGAGGAGCAAACTGAGGATCTAGAGGAGCCACATCAAGAAAAAGAAGAGAGCACTAAGACTTTTTCAATATTAGCTCTTATTCTTGAAACACCAAGAGGCCAAGAGAGAAGTCGGTTAGAGCTACCAAATGAGCAAATTGAGGACATCAAGATAGAAAATCTCCCTGAGTCTTTTTCTTGTTTTATTCTAGTCCATGATGAGAAATTGTTTGAGAAGACTCAAAGTTGTCCACCCCTATATACAGACAATTGGAATCCCCCAACAATGGGAAGACATAATTCTCTTTGGTTCAAGAGAAGAAAAGATTGGTGTTTCAAGTTTAAAGTGCCAACTGAAGCTACTGTGGAGGTAGTTGAGCAGTCTTGGATCTCAAGCGCCTCTATAAAGTCAGTGGTATTGAGGCCACTAACTGCGGTAAACCTTTCTTACTTTTCTATATTTCCTTTACTTTTGTTTTTCAATTTTTGTTTTAATTTTTCCTTAGTTAATTTCATTGTTTGGTCAAAGGGAAGGGGCACTCTGTGTAGGTGATCAATCGCAGTGTGAATTGCGAACGATGGCCAAAACCTCTTAGATTGTGCTGTGTATTCTGTGGAAGTGATTGATCGCAGTGCAAACAGCGAACAATCGCCGAAACCTCCTCAATAGTGCTTAACATTCTGAGGAAGCGAACGATCGCTATGAATATAGCGATCATTCGCTATCTTGCTGTGCTACCTTAGGCGCGCGAGCATATTAGCACACACACGCACTCATGCATAATTACGATTGAATGCACCTTATGTGCGATCGAGCGCACTCAGGATGGAGAGTCACATGACCTACTTATAGGTCATTTCTCCCCCTCTCCCCATCACTTTTCCCCCTTGCACCATGAATACATCTGCATGCCCCATACTTCACCCAACCTCTCCTGATACCTTCACACTCCAAAACCTTCACAAATTTTCCAGTTCTTTTGTTTTTGACAACTACAATATGCTTATACAGATTGTAGTTGTCTTCTATCATTGGTTCTTTTTTTTTTTATTTGCAGAGTGGAAAAAAATTTGGAATGGATTTGCACCACTTGGTTTTAATGCATACCATCTGTTTGTGAAGTCCGACTAACACCATATGGGGAACAACAGTGAGCAGCCACACAGTCTGCTCAAGACGTTAAACTTAGCGCTCATGGGAGGCACCCCACAACATATCCTTTTTATTTCTTTGTTTGTTTGTTTATTTTATTTTGTTTTTGTTTTGTTTTCTTTTGTTACTTTAGTGTTTTTTTTTCAGAACAAGTGTGCTTGAGTTCAAGTTTGGGGGAATGCTTTGAGTCAAACTTATTCAACTTTCATCCATCTCCTGGGTAAGATCTTTCCATGTTAGACACACATTGGGGACAATGTGTAATTTAAGTTTGGGGGTATGAGAGACGCATTTACACACACTTGGTCCCACTTTTTTTTAAAGAAAAAAAGAAAAAAAAAAATGCATGCTCATGTTTGTCTTGAAATTTTTGGTTGATCTAAGAATTGTGATTTGGTATTCATTGGTTAGCTTAAAATTTTGAACACATGATCTGATGTTGGATTTTTGAGTTTTGTTACTTACTTTAGACAGTTGAGAATTCACATGTTTGATCTGCTTTGACACAAGCACATTGGCACATAATTGGTGGGGTATGACATGTGGTTTTAATGTATGTTTTCATGTTTTTGGTGACCTGGATGACTTATTGGTTGGATACATTGGCATGAGAATATATATATATATATTTTAAAATGTGATCATTCATAAACTTTTCACGAGTAATTGGGCCTCTTGCCTCAAAGCATTGAGCGTTTACGTCAAAAGGTGAAGATAATTGACTTGGTTAACTTTATTAAAGAAAAAAAAATGATGATAATCATTGATAAACTTTTCACTGAGTAACCGGATCTCTTGCTTCAGTAAGCATTGAGTGTATTCATGTCAAAATGTGAGGAGATTTGATGTGGTTAACATTATGGCTAGTTTAGTTTCGTAGCCTTTTTGACTTGAGTTAGTAAGTCCTTAGGGGTGTGTTTACACCTAATGCCCCAAAACCATCTAGTTTGGGAGTCATTGGCTCAATACTCGCTACATGGGTCAATTAGAAAGTTTAAGGGAACTAAACATTGTAGAGTCAAAAATAAAAGAAAGAAGAAATAAAATAATGCCATTGTTGTTCATTCTGATGGGAAATTCAGTGAAGCCTAAGATGTTAAGACATTGCACATTGAAATTATTTAAAAGCTTCATAGTCTTGTGTTAGTTCACTTTACATTGTTTTGAACTTGTGATGCCTTAACTTGTCTATTGTAAGTGATTAGACTTTAAATTCCAAGTCATTGTGAAGATGAAGTTTAAATTTTTAAGCTTGCTAATGAATGAAAATCATGATTTTGAGTGACAGTTTAATTTTCGGATAATATGAACTGTGCATAATGTTTGTGGGTAACATTCCTGGAAAACCCTCACGAGACTTCACTCGTCCTTTAGGGAATTCTTAGGAGTTTAAAAGGCTTGTTGCATATGCTAAATGCAATCGTACATCCCACGAAAGATGGATTTATCTTTTTGTTCTTTGTTTTTCATTTTGTTTTTAGTTTAAGTATTGCTAAGGGACTAGCAATATGTAAGTTTGGGGGTGTAATAAGTGCCAAAATATTCATATTTTAGCCCTTAATTTACATTTGTTAATTTCTTAGTTTTTTGTTATTTTGTTCCATTTTATTTCCTTTTTGTGTTTTTGTGTTTTGTAGGTCATGGAAGAAAATGAAGCGTCTCTAGAAATGTTCCAAGCTTAAAGGGCAAATTGGAAGACTTAGAAGATGTGGAAATGATTAAATAGGAATTTATCAAATTGAAGTCAAAATCGGATTGCATTTGGATTCTGCACATGTCTCAGTATTTTAGCCATAACTTTCAGCTCAAATATCGGATTGAGGTGATTCTAATGGAATTAGAAAGCTAACTCGAAATTCTACAAATCATTGTGAAATATAACTTTCCCAATTCGGACCGCCGCAGTGCCAAAATCACCCACAAGATAGAACAATTCTGGACGAATCCTAATCCGATTTGTAATAGGATTGTCTCATAAATTGATTAGGAGATGGAATTCGAATTTCCTAGGTTTACTAGTGTTTCTAGGACTTTCTTAAGGCCTATAAATAGACCTCTAAGCCTCACAATTAGATAGACAATTTCAGGGAGGAGAAGTTGGAGGCTACTTCTAGGAGCGGTTTTGGTTCTTTCTTCTCCTTTTCTTTTTAGTTTTATTTTAATTATGTGTAACTAATTATTCTAGTAGGGCTGGATTGATACCCTAATTATGTTCATTTAATATTTCAATATTGGCGCCTTTGTGATAATCATATTGTGTTGCTTAACTTGATTAATTCCGTTTATTGAATTCCTCATATATATGTGATTGGCCATTATATGCATATGGTATGGACTTGTTAGTTAGATCAATTTGGATGATCGAGTCCTGGGTTTAATATAAGTAACAAAAGTAATCCACGCTGGGTTCTTTAGGTTAATCAACATGGGAAACCGGAGTATACACCATGCCCTAGGTCTCATGTGGTTGTCGGTTTTCACAGTTCATATGCTTTCTTAGAGAACAACTTAGTATACACCATGCTAAATCCTTTAGGAAAGAAAAGAGTTAGAGTATACACCATGCCTAATTCATTGCTTAGGAAACCAATAGCTTAAAGAGTATACACCATGCCCTTAGGTTGGTAACCATTAGGTATTCATAATTTGATTAGAGCATTTGCATATTGATTTATTAATTGAGCATAATTAATGGTGGATATCAAAGCCCTACACTTTTATTTATCTTTATTTTTATTTCTTTTCTTAATATCAATTTTGTGACTACTTGATATTTTTAATTTAGTTCTTTAATTCTAAGCAAAGTTAACAATCCTCGTGGGAATGATCTCGTATTTGCCTACTATACTATTGTTTTGATCTTGTGCACTTGCGAGTAAAACGTACTAAATATTATCTATTAATTTAGGTAGTATTTGGCACAACAAGTTTTTGGCGCCGTTGCCGGGGATTGTTTAATTTTTGTTTAGAATTTTTTTTTCTCCCATTAGTTAATTTTATTTTATGTAAATTTTCGTATTACTGATTTTTTTGGAATTTTAGTTCTGTTCTACAGTGGTGCGATCGAACGCACTGCTGCAGGGTGATCAAGCACAAAGCCAAAATAGTCGCGCCGAAGACGCTGTGTTTATTTTTTGTTTTGCAGTTCTGCCTTGGGTGCGATCGAGCACACTAACCTGTGCGATCGAGTGCTCTACCACGAAGTGTGTTCTAGCTTCAGGCAGTTTGTGAGTTGTTCTTTTTATTTTTGGTTTTTATTTTCTCTTGTTATTTTAATTTCTTTTTGTTTTTATTCACATGAGGGGAGGCACTCCAATACCCTATGGACCATGTTCACTTTGCCATGACCCTTATCACCATGTTAGAAAGTGTCCTTCAATAAGACAAATTTCTAACAATATTTTTGGGTATAAGAACACATCGCTCTCTAGATTGGGGAACGACAACTATTTTGATTCCTATAACCCAACATGGAGCCAACAGTCAAATATCTCATGGCAAGCTCAAGATCCTAAAATTCATGCTCCACAATTTCATGGACTGCAACATCAATCATATCAGCAGTTCTATAATCATGCATATTCCTCTCAATCAGCCCCACGACAGCAATATCTGGCTGAACCACCTTCTCTTGAATTTTCTGAAGAGACATTAGATATGATGAAATCAGTGATTGCAAAGACAGAGGCCTACCTTAAACAAGAAGTTGCATTTCGCAAAGAAGAAGAGGAAGAAGCATACCAAGAGGAGTCATCTCCCATATATGATCATTCATATTCCTCTCCACATCAACAATATCAAGAAGAACCGCCTTCTCCAACAAAGGTTGCCTTACAAGAAGCAAGTGCTAGATTAGAAAGAATGATGTCAGCTCATCACAAAGGAAGGAGGAAGATAGGCAAGAGTTTGCAAGGATAAATAACTCTATCATGCAATCATATGAGAAGATGGATGCTCACTTTAAGCAAATGATGGATATCCTCAAAGAAGAAAAGTGTCAAGGTCAGTTGGTGGCAAATCCTAATGAGTACTACATGGAGGATAAATAAACTTACTATCATGAGCAAACAACCACCACACCTAGGAATGAAGAAACTATTGAGGAGATTTTTTGTGAGCAAAGTCTTGAGGATCCTTTGGGAGAGCACCTTGATCAATTTTATGAGCAAGCTATGGTTGAAAAACAAGTGGATGAGAGGAAGGAGGAGCAAACTGAGGATCTAGAGGAGCCACATCAAGAAAAAGAAGAGAGCACTAAGACTTTTTCAACATTAGCTCTTATTCCTGAAACACCAAGAGGCCAAGAGAGAAGTCGGTTAGAGCTACCAAATGAGCAAATTGAGGACATCAAGATAGAAAATCTCCCTGAGTCTTTTTCTTATTTTATTCCAGTCCATGATGAGAAATTGTTTGAGAAGACTCAAAGTTGTCCACCCCTATATACAGACAATTGGAATCCCCCAACAATGGGAAGACATAATTCTCTTTGGTTCAAGAGAAGAAAAGATTGGTGTTTCAAGTTTAAAGTGCCAACTGAAGCTACTGTGGAGGTAGTTGAGTAGTCTTGGATCTCAGCGCCTCTATAAAGTCAGTGGTATTGACGCCACTAACTGCGGTAAACCTTTCTTACTTTTCTATATTTCCTTTACTTTTGTTTTTCAATTTTTGTTTTAATTTTTCCTTAGTTAATTTCATTGTTTGGTCAAAGGGAAGGGGCACTCTGTGTAGGCGATCAATCGCAGTGTGAATTGCGAACGATCGCCAAAACCTCTTAGATTGTGCTGTGTATTCTGTGGAAGTGATTGATCGCAGTGCAAACAACGAACAATCGCCGAAACCTCCTCAATAGTGCTTAACATTCTGAGGAAGCGAACGATCGCTATGAATATAGCGATCATTCGCTATCTTGTCTTTACCTTAAGGCGCCATGAGCATATTTAGCACACACGCACTCATGCATAATTACGATTGAATGCACCTTATGTGCGATCGAGCGCACTCAGGATGGAGAGTCACATGACCTACTTATAGGTCATTTCTCCCCCTCTCCCCATCACTTTTCCCCCTTGCACCATGAATACATCTGCATGCCCCATACTTCACCCAACCTCTCCTGATACCTTCACACTCCAAAACCTTCACAAATTTTCCAGTTCTTTTGTTTTTGACAACTACAATATGCTTATACAGATTGTAGTTGTCTTCTGTGTTGGTTCTTTTTTTTTTATTTTGCAGGGAGTGGAAAAAAAAAATTTGGAATGGATTTGCACCACTTGGTTTCAGAGCTGCATACCATCTGTTTGACAGAAGTCCCGACTAACACCATATGGGGAACAACAGTGAGCAGCCACACAGTCTGGCTCAAGACGTTAAACTTAGCGCTCATGGGAGGCACCCCACAACATATCCTTTTTATTTCTTTGTTTGTTTGTTTATTTTATTTTGTTTTTGTTTTTGTTTTCTTTTGTTACTTTAGTGTTTTTTTTTTCAGGAACAAGTGTGCTTGAGTTCAAGTTTGGGGGGAATGCTTTGAGTCAAACTTATTCCAGACAGTTTCATCCATCTCCTGGGTAAGATCTTTCCATGTTAGACACACATTGGGGACAATGTGTAATTTAAGTTTGGGGGTATGAGAGACGCATTTACACACACTTGGTCCCACTTTTTTTTTTTTTAAAAAAAGAAAAAAAAATGCATGCTCATGTTTGTCTTGAAATTTTTGGTTGATCTAAGAATTGTGATTTGGTATTCATTGGTTAGCTTAAAATTTTGAACACATGATCTGATGTTGGATTTTTGAGTTTTGTTACTTACTTTAGACAGTTGAGAATTCACATGTTTGATCTGCTCGACACAAACATTGGCACATAATTGGTGGGGTATGACATGTGGTTTTAATGTGTATGTTTTCATGTTTTGGTGACACTGGATGACTTATTGGTTGGATACATTGGCATGAGAATATATATATATTCTGATGGCAACAAAGGATTGAAATCTGATGGCAGAATGTTCCTATGAGATTGGATGATCTCAGAACCATCTGGTTGTCCCTTATCCTTTCCCCAATGACTTTTACCTGCCCTGGCGAGGATAGATTCCCAGTTATTGTTCCTCCCATGCCACACCCAGTTATTGAGGCTCAGCTTCTTGTTAGCATTTTGTAAGGTGTGGTAATGGTAATCTTACCTTGAAAGACATTTGAATGAGTCTGGAGTATTATAGTGGCTTAATGTCATTGTTCTTCTATTAAGTCATTGCTTTTTATTGTGCTTTTTCCTAATTGACTGACAGGTTGGGGTACCTAAAATACTCGATGGTGACATGCTGACTTAGCTCTTGGAGCTTACAAGTTTGCAGCAAGAGGCCATACTGTCATTACCTCCTGCTTCATTGGAGACTGCAAAATCAACCTCGAAATCACACTTACCTTCACCCATCCCTGTAAATCAGTTGGTGCAACTCCTCGAACGAGTTCATTATGCATTGAACTAAAAAATGCATCTTCTCTTCTTCTCTCCAATCAATCGTTAATCATGAGATGGATTTTCATTTGCAATACCAAATGTTTATGTTGGTATCTTCACTTGCACTCTTTTTGCCCGGGCAGTGGAATTTCCAACTCTAGGCCCAAAACACTATTTACATATATTGCAAAAGTGACAAAATTCTCATTTTATTTTTATCCATCAATCTAAATGGTGGAGCAACAGCTGTACAGGAAATAAATATGTGAAATATGGGTTAGGTTTCCTTGCTGCATCTATGTAATTTAATACGTAATCTTGTATTAATGTATTACTCACAATCTATAATACTATATGGTGGGGCAAAATTGAAAGAAGTGATTGTATATATGTATTAAAAATAAAATTTGGTTGGTTTCTAATGGCTTAAAATCTAGAATTGTTTGAAACCATATAAATACATATTGAAAAATGTGTTTCCCAAAAAAACAAATTATACAAGTAGAGAACTAACTGCTCACATGACTGTTGAGTTAGGAGCCTAAATGATTGGAGAATGTTTTGTAGAGAGTATCAAATGGTTGCCATCAATATCGATAATGATGCAAGAATAAATTTCAAATTATAACCACCGATGCAGTTGGTCCAAAGAAATTCTCAAAGTGACTGGTCCAGCATGTATTTGACTCTTTGCAATGGAGAATCACCCACATGCCTGATATATTCTTGTGAATAAATTTCAGAGTTACCTTAAATGAGGATTCATGTGGTGAAACAAATATGAATCACTTACTCCTTGTTAAATTATCAATTGTCCTAAAAGCTTGAATTGATTAAGAATAGTGAATTTAATTATTAATTTTTTAACACCCTCTTTGTGTAGTTTCAAACTTCCTCTCAACAATTGAAGCCAAATACAATAGAATATTTAACTGAAATGAGGGATAAACTATAGAATCATTGTTTAAATTCAAAACCCTAACTCACCATTAAATAACCGGAATCACATAATGAACCAATGACAAGATAAATCACATATTAAAGGCAATTGCTGCATCAATTGTCTTAAAAGCTTAAATTCATTAGAATTTGTGAATTTCTTAATTTTCATTTTATTAAAGCGCCTTGGTAAGCCGACTCGAACAAGATGGTCCTTCAATCCAACCCTATAGTATACCCCACACTCCTCGACTTGGACCTTGTAGTCTGACTCAACCCAACAAAATAACTTTCCATCTTTTCTAGGAAATCATTATTAAGGAAAATGTTTTTGCACAAAAAACATTTTACGTGGAAACAAACGAAGTCTAAGATTCATGGACAAACTCAACAAATGAAAGAAACTCTGAAATTAAGAGTAAATTTGGAATTTTATAAAACTTTTAGGAGTATATAGTAGGGTTGTACAAGCGGTTTCAGTTAGCGGTTATTGGCTCTAGCTGCTTACCGCAATTGTCTTAAGCGATTATTGAATTTTAATAACTGCAACTGTTTAGCTTAAGCGGTTAGCGGTTATTCAAGCCAATAACTGGTGACTTTATAACCACTTTTTATAAAGTTGAAGTAATCAACTTTATATTAAACGATTCGTTTTGGTAATTTGGTCTTAGCGTTCATGATTCTCATCCATTGGAATTTGAATAGAAAAGACAAGTGCGGTAAAAAAAAATAAATAAATAAAAAGAAAAAAGAAATGAAAAAGACAAGAGACCATCATTCCACTTGTCCAAGAATAAGGTTATAAGTCTTCCTAGAGTCCTCGTGAGTTATTCCAAATGTGATGTAGCTTTTAAAACCACCAATATATCAAAGTTCAATAAATCACCTCTCAAATTCAACGGTAATTTTAAAAGTTACATCACATTTGGGATGACTTTAAGAGAACTCTAAAAAAACTTAAAGCATTACTCATTCCATAGGCTTCATACTTTGTTCTGGTTTGTATTGCTGGGTTGGAGTTGGTACCAATAATTGATAACTCAAGTATATCTTCAATAAACAAACAACCTTTAGTCTTTAAATCAGACTTGGCTTCAATGCGGTCCTGCAACAGAGAGAGTTAAAGAAGTCTAATTAAAAAAAAAAAATCATAAATCACCTTATTATTTATACATTTTTAGTAGATATGGCTTTTATTGAGACCAAGTATGAAAAGATAGGGTGGAAATATTAGCAATTTAGATTAATATATCAATTTTAGCGTCTGTTTATAGTTTTATTTTTTTATTTTACTGTAATTTTCAGTGGAGGAGTACTGAATAGTATATGCTAGTAATTTTTTTTTAACGGTTTATATTGGTGGTGTTAGCTAATTAATAGATTCTCATACTAATATGGTGAAGTGTGAAAAAAAAAAAAAAATCAGCTGACTTTTGGAATCTCTCCTGATCTATTTTGTCTGATTAAAATTTGTCATTTGTACAATGCATTTAACCTTTTATTTTATGTTCTTATTATAAGAGAACTAGTAATGGATCTCTTATTTTCACCTAGCTTAATCTACCTCTAATTCATTGATGGCATTTTGTTCAGGAGACATCCATAGAGTTGGTAATCATTGGTGAAGATGGAAGTGTACATTCTATTCACATCTCTTGAGTTTTGGAAGAAAAAGAGAAGTATTTGGAATACAGTGGCTGTTTCATTGCTGCCAGTGCATATGAAGATTGCTTAGCTCTGTTTTCCGTTTCAATGTATAATGGCAGTGATATCATTGTTTTGTATGTATGAAAGAAAGCATTATATCTAATATGGAACTACTCCCTTGTCTAAATAATTGTCCCACTTTTAAAAGAGATTTTTTTTTTTTAATTTTTAAAAGTTATTGACAGAAATTGAGAAACACTCATGGAAGAATTTTCTTCATTACTTTGAATAATACACAAAACATTAGCTATATACATCAACCTTAGTAGCAGAAAAAGGAATAATAAGTAGGTTATATCAGATCCCATGATTTATGGGATATTGTAACAGAATAGGAAGCTAACCAAATCTGCCTAATTCTAGAAGTACAGGCTATTACAAAATTTCCTAAAATAACTAACTATACATGTATAGAATACAAGTCATTAAACACATTTTCCCACACTCCCCCTCAAGCTGGCGAATAGGTATTTTCCATTCCCAGCTTGGATAGGATATTTTGAAACACTGAACTACTTAACCCCTTGGTAAGTACATCAACAAGTTGGCCATGTGTAGGCACATACGGTGTACAAATCAATCCACTCTCCAACTTTTCTTTGATGAAGTGTCTATCAATTTCAACGTGCTTTGTTCGATCGTGCTGTATCGGATTATGAGCTATGCTGATTGCAGACTTATTATCACAATAAAGTCTCATCGGACCATCCCACTTAATCTTCATGTCTTCTAAGATAATCTTCATCCAAAGTAGTTCATATATACCTTGAGCCATTGCTCGGAATTCTGCCTTTGCATTAGACCGAGCTACCACATTTTGTTTCTTACTTCTCCACGTCACAAGATTTCCGCCAAGAAAGGTGCAATATCCAAAGGTCGACCTCCTGTCAACAATCGACCCAGCATAATCAGCATCCGTGTATGCCTCAAGAACTAAGCCTCCGTTCCTTTTAAATAGAATATCTTTTCCTGGTGTCCCTTGAGGTATTGTAACACTCGGTGAGCTACCTGCAGATGGACTTCCTTCGGGCTATGCATAAATTGACTAATCACACTCACTACATAAGCTATATCCGGTCGTGTGTGAGATAGATAAATGAGTCTTCCTACTAAGCGTTGGTACATTTCTCTATCTACTGTAGCATCCTCCTCTGCCTGTCCAAGTCTAAGGTTAGGATCTATTGGAGTACTTGCTGGTTTGCACGCTGTCTTGCCATTTTCTTTTAGGAGATCTGTAATATACTTCTGCTGAGATATAAAAATGCCTTGCCTAGAGTGAGCCACCTCGATCCCAAGAAAATATTTCAGCCTCCCTAACGCCTTGATCTTAAACTCCTTAGCCAAACACTGACTCAAAATATGTCTCTCCTTATCATCATCCCCTGTCACTATTATATCATCGACATATACCAAGAGAGTTGTGACTCCCCTTGAAGGTGAGTGTTTAATGAACAATGTATGATCCCCTTGACTTTGTCTATATCCCATGGCCATCATAACTCTTGCAATCCTTCCGAACCATGCCCGTGGCAATTGTTTAAGACCGTACAAGGCTTTCTTCAGCTTGCACACAGTATGAGCAGCCAAATTATTCCCATAACCTGGTGGAACTTCCATATAAATTTCCTCCTCTAGCTCTCCATGCAAAAATGCATTCTTGACATCAAACTGCTGCAAATCCCAACCATAATTAGCTGCTAGAGACACCAAGATTCTAACAGTGTTCATCTTCGCAACTGGAGCAAAAGTCTCTAGGTAATCAATTCCATAGGTTTGAGTATAACCCTGGCCACTAACCTTGCCTTGTATCTTTCTTTTGATCCATCTGCTCTATACTTCACAGTGTAAACCCATTTACACCCCACAAGTTTCTTTCCTGCTGGCAATTTCACCAACTCTCAGGTTTTGTTTTTTTTCCAATGCTTCCATCTCCACATTCATAGCTTGTTTCCATTTCTCTTTGGATAAAGCCTCGGATAAGGTGGTAGGGATGACAATGGTGTTTAAGCTAACAAGGAAGGATCTATGGGATGGTGAAATTTTTTCAAGAAATGTGAGAGAGGATATAAAGGTTGTTTTGTGCACTCTCTAGTTCCTTTTCTAATAGCAATGGGAAGATCTTGGTCATTAACCTAAGGTTCAGTTTCAGCTTGCAATGAAGGGTTAGAAATTGTTACCTCATTCTCAGGATCCAAGTTGGAGTCTCGGACTTGCAGATTCAGGGACAGCCACCTTTTAAGACCGAGAAAATAATTAAATTTATTGTTAATAATCTCATAGTAATTTAAATTAATTAATAGGATAAATAGCATATGTGATGATTAAGAATAATAGATATAATAATAATGATTTTATCATAATTGGAATATGTCTGAGAATAATAATAATAATAATATCTAATGATATATTTATGTAGTAGTTTTAATAATAGGGAGAACGTGACAGAGAGCAGAACGTGAGCGAGAGAGAGAGAGAACTGTGCTGTCAAGAAGAGGAAGGGGAAATCGCGGGTTTCTGGAAAGCTCTGTCCAGTTGGCATCAACAGCTCCGATCAACAATCATCCGTGGTCCGATCCAGCTGAAATTTTGTAGGGAGGTTCACAACATGTGAATCTCCATTGTGAACGGTGGAGATCGGATTTGGAGCAATCTGCATTCATTTATAGCGCGTGAACAGTAGCTCCGTTTTGGGAGTTTCAGTCTTTTGGCTGTCCGGAGATAGAGATTAGGTGTCCGGACAGCCGAGGCAGGGAAGCTGCCTGTCCCCTGCGTGTCCGGACATCCCTACAGACACGCATGGCAGGGATCTTAGTCTTTCTTGGGTGTCCGGACATCCCACTAACGTGTCCGGACACGGCTCGGGTTAAAACAGCTGGAACGCGATTTCCAGCTCATTTTCTCCACCCCTCTCTCCCTTCCACGTTATTTCTCCATTCTCTCACCTAGGGTTTGCACCCAAACCTTAGGTATTGATTATTTGAAGCTTCCCAAGGCAAATTCAACCCCGTGAACGTGTTCCTCGAGGTTAAATTGTCGTTTCTACCGATTGGTTTAAGATAAATCCATAAACCCTTGGTTTTCTTGATTTAACTTAGATTTTTGGGGGTTTTGCTTAATGTTTCAAATTTATTTGGGGTTCTTGTGTTTAGTGGACTTCTAAACCTTCATTGAGGGTTGGGTTGGAGTTGTGTGGCTTGGAACTCCAAACTTCACCAAAGACCATGGTAAGACCCAAAACCCTAGTTTTGTCTAAGTGTTGACTTAGGTATTTTGTAGGATCTAATCATCTAGATTCTTTATGGCTTAGTGTTATAAACGAAAATTATATTAAATGGAAACCCTAGGACTCTATGGGTTCCCTTGTTGTAAGAGAAGTTTGTAGGATCCATGTATCATGGAGAAGTTTGAGTTGTTAAGGCTTTGTATAGAGTCTAACTATGTATTTATCATGCAAATACATAGGTATTATAAGTGGGTCAAATTGCTAAGAGGACCCGGATCGTAAGTATTTTACTTTATCGGGCAAAAAATATACTATTTTTAAAGTATAAAAGATGTTTGTATGAATGAGTGATGTAATGTGCTTGGGTGATATTATGAACATGTAATGATGTTTGGATGAATGCGATGATATAATGTGCTTTGGTGTATTATGAATAAGTAATAATGTGTGGATGAATGGGATGATATAATGTGCTTTGATGATAATATGCTTAAGTAATGATGTTTTATAAAATGAGTGGGAAGAATGATGATGAAATGTTGTTATGAGCATTGGTTGGTCTACATGGTTTATGGCATGAATCTATGATGTTATGATATGAGTTATGTTAGTATATAATAGTTCAAGTTTGCTAACATGATCACGAGCATGGCATGAGTAATGAAACAAAAAGCAGGTTGGCTTCCGGTGGTGATTGAGTATGGTCTCACTACCGTCAAGCTGGCCCATGCATAATGAAACAGGGACATTGGCTCGGTGGTGATTGAGTATGGTCTCACTATTGTTGAGCGGACCTCAAGTATGGCTCCGGTGGTGATTGAGTATGGTCTCACTACCGTTGTGCGGGCCTCATGTATTACTCCGGTGGTGATTGAGTTTAGTCTCACTACTTTGGAGTTGGCCGTATGAATAACCTGGTAGTGATTGAGTGTGGTCTCAC